>JANTQI010000094.1:21888-135554 GCA_032988985.1 Emmonsiellopsis sp. PD_5 | reverse complement strand
CCTCCCCCTCCCCTCCCCCTCCCCTCCCCCTCCTTCCCCTCCTTCCCCTCCTTCCCGTCCCCCAAAAACCTCACATGCCTCATCTCCAAAACCTTAATCCCCTCCAACATCCTCTCCCTAAGCGGCTGCACCGCCTCCTTAAACGCCCCCGTCCCCCTCACAGCCATATGCTCCCCCACACTCCCCCACCCAATAACCATCACCGCCAGCTCTGCCTCGCCGGACGGACTACCGGCATGCTTGACGGTGCTGGGCCGCTCGGCCCAGCCGAGGGAGAAGAAGCGGGGGGCGCGTGGGGGGGGTTTTTGGTTTTCTGTTTCACCTTTGGTGGTTGGGGTAGGTGTGGTGGGGGTAGGTGGTTCGGGGATGTTTAGGAGGGCGCTGCGGAAGTTGGAGAGGTTGGTGCAGATGGAGGATTTTTCGGCGAAGGGGAGGGAGCTGGGGAAGGCGAGGATGGTGAGTTCGGTTGTTGGGGTGGTGGGGAGGGTGGGGTGGTCATGGGGATGGGGACAGGTGTGCGTATGCTCATGGGTATGATGGGTATGATGGGTATGCGTGGCGGTGGGTAGGGGTGGGGTGAGGGTTGTGTGGGTTGTTATGGGGGTGCTGGATGGTGAGAGGATGGGGGTTAGGATGGAGAGTGGGACGGAGGAGGTGGTGTCTTTCCATTCTGTATATGTAGGCAATGAATGGGATTGCTGGGTTAGTTATTTTGAGAGGGATATATAGAGAGTTCGGGGAGGGATATGTGCACGAACCAACAATCCAAACAACATTATTCTCATCCTCCTCTGTCCTTCCCCAATGCGAGCTCTCGTACCCGCTCTGCTGCTTCACGGCTTGCAGGGCTTCGAGGAAGATGCGCCCCTCGTCGTTGTCGGGGTCTTCGGGTTTGACCGTTGGTTTTAGGGTTAGATAGATGATTTCGGTGACAGGGGTCATTGTGGGTGGTTTGGTTTAGGGTTTTGATTATTTTTTTAAAGATTATTTGATGTATTAAGAAAGGGTGAGATTAGTATTATAATGGCAGTCTTATATACAGGTTAGGGCGTTAATCATGATCGGTATTGATATCATTATCAGGGAACAGGGAGGGAGGAAACGATGATGTCACGACTTGGCACTTCTGCAACTATTGCCATGCTCATCCTACACGAAAGGATAAATGGGGAAGTATCAGGATTTACCAATTCCTTTCAATTATGGTATGTAGAGGCTATCTTACAAGTTATCTAGGCCCCTTTAACTTATCAGTTCCCCCACAGTTCGTAATAAACAACCAGCAGTAGCAGAGGATGCCAGGCGCACAGACCAACCAGCCATTCCCCACCAAATAAGCTAAGGAGCCCCACAACTTTAAAGAGCTAAAATTGACCGCATTCTCACCTATCGATTCAAGACTTCAAGTTCCATTGCTGACTGCTCCCATCCCTTTTCACCCTGTTAATTCCTCTAATGAACCAACCCCTCTAAACACTTAAGCCACAATGACCCTCTCCCTCTCCCTCCCTCTTACCCTCCCATTACCCATCCTCACATTCATCCTCGGCCTGATAACAACCCCTCTCCTCCTCCCAGCGCTAGCAAGCCTCTTAACAAAAATTGTTACCCGCCTATTCAACCGCAGCGGTAGTAGCAAAAAGGAGCCGCAAGACCATAGTCTATATTCCTTGGACCATGGGGTGTTGAATATTCCGAGTTTTGTGCCGGCGGAGATGTGGATGAATATGGGGTATTGGAAGGTTAGTTTATTATTATTTTTTTAAAGTTCTATCTGTGGTTTTTGATTTTCAGGTGGGTTTGTCTAACTGTCTATCGTTTGGTGTTTGTTGCAATGGATGATGGATAAACGAACTAAAATGATGGGTTTTGATTGAACTTGTTTGTTTTGAAAGAGGAAGAAAAGATAGCCATTTATTCTCCTATCACTGCTATACTTTTGTCCCTCATTTGCCAATTTGTACACACTAGGTGGTATATCCCCATTCTGTTCAGTTTCTGCTCAATTAAAAATCATCATCTCTCCTATTATTAAAAAGGATGGATGTAAAAAAGAAAAATGGCAAATTAAGCATCCCCACCTCATTCATTCCGTTAAAAATCATGTACTAACATTTATCACCAAGAACACAAATTCCTTCACACACGCGTGCCGTGCATTGCTAGATAAGATCCTGCATGATGCAGGGTTGGACATGGATGCTGACAATGGCAATGAAGATTCCGCAGCCAGGACAAGAAAATCAAAAAAGACAAGACGAGTTATTCTTGACGTTGGTATTGGCTGCGGTCAGCAGACGCTGCATTTGATGAACAAACGGGTCATTACACGTGGCGAAACTGCAAGCGGTCACCAAAACAGCTCGCCCCTATTTGACCACTACATTGGGGTAACCATTGAGAAGTTGCAGTGTGAATTTGCAAGGTCAAGAGTGGCCGCAGCCCAGAAAAAAAGTACACCCGGGGGTGAACCATGCTCATCAGCAGGCGATCAGAAGCCTACTAATGAATCCAATGGACGTATGCGGTTGGCATCGGGGGCTGTAGATATATTTTGCGCTGATGCGGCGAAACCTTCTTTGTGGCCACCAGATATGAAACGATGTATTTCTGACGCATTTCTTCCGGAAACAAGTCGTGGAATGGGAACGGACGTCGGAGCGGATAAAGAGACGCTGGAACGATACGTCCTTGGGTTGGACACGCTATACCATTTCAGCCCGTCTCGGGAAGAACTCTTCCGATATTCGCATTCGAGCCTCGGTGCAACCCTCCTCGCGTTTGACTTGTTTTTGCTTCAGGAATCCAACAACTCCTCGGGTTTGGACAAGTTAAAACAAAGCTTAAACATTTTTGCCCTCCGGCTTCTCACACCTGCCCTGTCGGCTCCCTTTTCGAATTTCGTTACTATCCCTGAGTATAAGATGGCCTTGCAACGAGCAGGCTACGCATCTGAAAATATCACTATTGAAGACATCACGAGCGACGTATTTTCTGGCCTCGCGGGATTTTTGGAAACCAGAGTCCAAGAGATGGACACCTTGGGGCTGTCAGGGACCATGAAGTGGCGAGTTTCTGGTTGGCTATTTCGCTGGTTGTCCAGTGGACAGGTACTCAGGGCGGGTATTGTTGTGGCGAAACCGAAGGGTACCCCTGAGAAGGATACTGGTATTGCGAATAATCGAATCCACCAACATCAGGACCAGGAAACCCAGTAGCGGTCGTGGATTCCGGTAGTATTGAGGAGGGAGGGAGATTAAGGTCGCCGTTGTTGATCTCTGGAGGGAAGAGTTTGTCCCATTCGTTCTAGAGGAAAATAGTTAGTGATAATTGCCAACCTTGTGAAGGTTTAGAGTATTTGGGATAAATATAACTTGGCATGGGTTTTGTCGAATGAACCGGTTCAGGCAAAACGACCGTAGCACGAGGGTATGGAAACACCATATAAACGAGAAGGGTATTACAAAATAATAGGTGATAATTTCTATAACATGCAAAGGGTGTAGTGTACTTACCCAATCAATATCTAGCATAGGTAGATCTTCGTTTGGAGGACCTTGAGAAGCCACTTGCTTGGCATTGACCATTGACGAAGCTGGAGGAGCAAGTCCAGCACTAGCTGTCCCAGCACCAGGAAGAAACCACAATCCTGGCGTTCCCGAGTCGTCTGAGCTAGCGGTTTCTGAATCGAGGCTCTGACCCCTAGCGCCTCGGCCTCCATAATCAGGCGGTATGTATGGTGGTTGGCGGAGATTTTGAAATTGCCCATAATTATATGGCTGGAAGGGTTGGACGGGTTGTGGTTGTGGTTGGGATAAAGCATGGGTATGTTGCGGGGGGGTTAGTGGTAGTGGTTGTTGCTGCTGCCACTGTGGCATTGTTGGGAGTGGATTTTGGGCGTGTGGCTGTGGATAATGTTCGCTTTGCTGGGTATGTGCTGCCATCCGTGGGGATATGTGTTGGGGTGATGGTACACCCACACCAGGAGGAAAGACTGGTGGGGATTGAGGCATGCTTACGCCCAGTGGAAAAGAAGAAGCGGCCCCACCTTCTTCCTTCACTGGTTTGCTGGGTTCAGTTTGCCCTGGTGAAGGTTTCGTCGCGACAATGGTATCACTCAAACCGCGTTGTACTGCTGGCACTTGCATGCTTACAGGGACCTTCAACTTCCTGATTTCGCGGTATGCTATCATTCTCTCGTGTAGCTGAGCGAAGATAGCACGGGCTTTATGGCTCCGGTGAGCTATAAGAGCCTGGCGGTTACCATCTCGATACTTCTCCCCTCCAGACTCCAAGGGCGAGGGCGGGCACTCGAAAACATAATCCAAACAACGCCATATGCGGTCGGCCTCCTTCCGCATGGGGTGTTGGAAAATGTCGAAGAGGAGCAAGAAGGCAGTGTGATATTGGTTTACTGCACCCGAATACCATGCCCATGTTTTGAGATACGGGTTTGTTTCGAACTCTATCGCATCCTCTAGTAGCTGGGTGCCGGAGGTTATTATTATCTGCCGTAGGCGGTCAGGAATGCGGACCGTCACGCTGTTATGATACCGATGCAAGACCGCAATATACGCACGACACGTCAAAATAGATAGGACCAGTTGAGCCGCACGTTGTATGGGCCTCGGGTTCGGAACGTGGATTAGCGGGCCGTATTTTGCCATGGTAGCCTTGCGAAACGCTTCGATCTTCCCTAAAACGTGGGTCAAGCTCACAGCCTTTTTCTCTATCCTCATTCGATCCACGTAAATGAGACGATGCAACTCATGACACTCAAATCGCATTCGAGTGAACGTCATATCTGTCCATTGAGGCCGATCAGCTAGCGGAAGCGAAGAAGGCATTCCCAGCTCAGCATCGTCTACGTTGAGAGGGAATTTGGTAGAAAAGTCCTCTCGACGTATTGTTTGACGAGGCCCCTGTGTCTCACTAGTCCGTAGGTCCAAGAAACACAACTGGTACCAGATCATCCGGCGAACATGAGTTTCAATGGGTCCGAGGCCATACTCTTCGGGATCTCGGTGGAATCCCATGCACTCAGCCAAGCGAATTGCAGTGCCAACTAGTACAGAATGTGCTCGGGATACCTCCGCTCGACACATAGGAATCTATATACTTGTTAGTAGAGAAGTTATATACACTGCTCACAACAAGGAACATTAGGAGAGAAGGGAATATCATACCATGTACATTACTAGAGCTTGAAGAGTTTGTGTCTTGGTGGTCTTCAAAAAATTGGCCTTTGCCAGCGCCATTTCTGTTGCTAGTTGAAAGTTTTCGGTCAAATCTTTCTGTGAAACACCGAATGAGTTTAATATGGTGGCTTCCGGCAAGCTTATTACCGCAGAGAATAAAGCAGCGAATACAGTTGCCTGTAGGGAGTATGGAGGTTCGAATCCCCTAGAAACATCCTGCCAAAACATATTATACTGGCTTTGGAAGGTAGGGCGGTGGACAACCTTGGCCACGGGTTCTACTCCTTCCCAGTATTGTTTCAATAATGCATCAGCAACAGCCCGACCTGGAAGGAAATCTGCTAATGAATACTTCCGCGGCCCACCGCCAAAAAAGGTATCCGAACGGGGGGCAATATAAGAAGGGCCTGGGCTAAAGTAGGACTCCTGGGTAGTTTCGGGCATCAATTCCCGTACGCGTGGTGGCTTAGGTTTAGTTACGGGAAGTGGTTGGTTCTCTGGCCCATCCGAAACATTTAGGTGTCTGAGCGCTGAGGATAGCTATTTAGGAAAGTTATGTTAGTGACACCAAAATGTGAATCGAGATATTCATAACACATTATCCGGTAATAACGGTGTGAAATTCTGGAGGAGACAAAAAAAAATGTACACACCTCGTCTGCGATCTTGGGACGGTAAAAGCCACCGACCCGGTCCGTCATCCTCATTTTTCCGAGCTTAAACCCTAGGTCATATGTGTCGTCATCATCGGATCCATCTTCGTACGCAGCATCCTGTACTGCTAACGGTGTGGGTTTGAGGTCCTTCTCGTCCTCGGGGACAGGCGCCTGTGCCTCTGAGGAGGATTCCAGCATACCCACCAACGTATTCGAGTCCACCCGGTCATCACTATCGAGTGGACCGCCCTCTTGGTGACCGGTTTGTCTTGCTGCAGCATCTTGTTCCAACACACGTTCGAGCGATCCCATCTTGTCCTTAAGTTCTGTGAGCTTCCGGCGGGCATCTGGATCCATGGCGGGAGCTAGGAATAGACAATCCCGCTTGAATTTCGAACAGTTGGTACAAGGATGAAGCCGGTCGCATTTCAGCTTCCGCCGCCGGCATTCCAAACACGATGTGATCATTCGATTGCGACGGCGAATTCGGGGGGTGCGTGTGGCTTCGTTGGTGCCTCGCGCAGTGGCGGGTCCACCACCATCGACCGTCTCAACATCACCACCACTCCCCAATGGGGTGGCTACAGTCTGAGCACCATCATGATATTCCCTCCCAGTCTGTGCAGCTGGCCATAGTGTGGAAAATGCGGATGATTGAGAGGCGTTCTCGGCGCTGGTCAAGGGAGGCGGTTGTGCGGGGGGGTCTGGGGGCGATTGAGTCATTTAAAACAGACTGGCGGCGCCCGACTCGAATTAATAATTGAAGCGGCGGGTCTATGACAATCACTCTCGTAAGCTTGGATTGGATGTCACAGAAAGATTCTAGTCGCGGCGGAAGATGGTTACGGGCGTACAGTCCCCAACGTCCGGGGATGTTGATGCGGGCGAGAGCTTGGGGAGTCCTAATCGGGTAAAGCGCCATATCGCCCCGTTCTCCGCCAAGCTTTGGCCAAAAGTCTCCATCCAGATATCAATATCTTGCCGAGTTTCTTCCCTGCTCACCAACGAAAGGAATGGCAACCGAAATTTGGGAAGCGTATTTCTCTCTTGGCTCATATGGCAGTAGTACAGAATGCCTGTCTTTCAAAATGAAGAGTTCGTCCAAATCGCCGTGTTGAATCGAGGACCACACCAGAGCACTAAAACCTTCTCCACAGGCCACCAAAGCTTCCGTCACAGCAGTACGACATTCCTGGTTCCACTCGATAATTCGGGGCGCGGGGCCCCAGCAATCCGCTGAGGGTTCTTGGCCCTTGGGGCTGCCAAGATTTCATCGAACATTTCCCAGGGGTGTATCCTTCGAGGGTGGTTGACAACGAACGTGTATTCCTTTTCGATCATCATGAAATTTCAAAGGTTCCCGGCATGACCGGGAAGAAGGCTCCACGTTCCCCAACTACGGGTTTATGACTGTGTGGTTGTGTTTTCAAAGAAAACAAAATCCGGGTTTGTCTCCCGGTTCGGCCCTCGAGATGGCACGCTGAGTACAGATTTGTGGCGCATGTTTTGCATAAGCCATTCCAAACCCGCTGAGGTTTCTTGGCGTGCAAGTGTGCGCTATGTCGAAGCTAGGCTCAAATTATCAGGGATTGACAGCGCGGTTGCCTTGGTGGCGGGAGCATTTTTAGCACGAGGCTGTGGCTGGAGAATGGATGCGGGGAGCGCTTTATTAAGAGCAAGCCACGCGGGCCGTTTTCGTGCTGGAAACCTTTAATTCTTGATGCATTGCTCCCGGGGTTAGCGTTGATATGGAATGCTGGGGATGTCTTGCTTGCTTCGAAGACTGTCAGGGAGAGATGTCTTTGAAAATCTTGTTACTTTCTTGCACTTCGCTTTTAGTGCGATAGCTTGTTAGTATTCCTGGATTCTCTGTAATTCCTGTGGGGTTTACCACCCAGCATGGATGGATATATTCATCACAGATGATGGTTTGAAACTAATCATATCAACGTGTTAGAATCCTGCCATACAAACATGGGACACGCCGAAGATATCAGCAACCCCGGTGCCAGTTTTCTTAAAGAGCGGCGTCGGGATATTCTTGCAAAGATGCACAAGAACGACTTACCCGCTGAGAAGTTCATCACTTTACACGACCTGGACCAAATATGGAATGATTTATACCTGGCCACGCTGGGCGAATTGGTCGACGGCAAGCGCTTTGACGGAAAAACCGTTGATTTCATTCGCCGGAATCTCCTACGCGCACTTTCAATTTTGGTCCATATCCACTGGGACGAATGGCAAAAATTTGGACGTATGTTCATCAGACATACGGATGACACCGGGACTCCTGATCGCGTCGATGAAAAGTTTGAAGTTGCCACCCTCGATGACCTGGAAGGGATCGTGGAAGATAATTCTTGGGCCTCGCTGTTTTATGACCAGATCTGTACCTTCTACCCTATCACTATCAAAGAGGGAGAAAGTCATGAACCCACCAGAAACAAACGCCTTCCATTCATCAATGGCGAGTCGCTTCCAATTGGACAGGGCGCATACGGAAAAGTTACCAAGGAGACAATCGCTGCTGGTCAATTTATTCCATCTGAAGATGATAAACCATTTAGTTACGTAAGTAAAATCTGAATGAATAACTTGTCTTTCAGCTACATGAAACTGACACTACGTATTCAGGACAAACCCGTTGCGCGGAAGGTCTTCGTTACTAGATATGACTTTCGTCAGGAAGCGGAAAACCTCAAACAACTGTGGTCCAGCCTATTGAAACATGATCGCGTAGTACGCTATCTGGCGACTATAACCTTTGAAACCCAATTTAACATAATTTTACCATTGGCCGATTACGATCTCGAGGAATTTCTTACGCGGGACACCATCGATGATATCCCAATGCAGGAATTGGTTTTCGAAGCACAGAGTATTGCCGGGGCGTTACATTTCCTTCATAAGTGGATTCAACAAAGCCAGGGTCCAGTTGTCTGCTGCCATATGGATCTCAAACCCAGCAATATTCTAGTATTCGGAAGCGATTCGTCTCGGACGGGAACATGGAAGATTTCAGATTTTGGGATATCCACATTTGCTACATACAGTGAAGGGGATGCGTATTATGCATCCTCAGAAACAACAGTGTCGACCACGGCGTCCAAATACAGCGAGACTTCTGGCACTATTGGAGCCACCCCACCACGAGGTTTTGGGACCTACCAAGCTCCTGAAGTGGGTCATTCCCGTGCCTACGGCACAAGAAGTGATGTGTGGTCCTTCGGGTGTATTCTGACACGGGTCCTTTGTCGCGGACTCGATGGCGTGGTTGGTTTGAAAACCTTTGATGAAAGGAGAGGCACGGAAGAGGACCGAATCTCGAAATATCCAAATGATTATTTCCATCGGGACTCTGTTTTAAATCCACACGTTGAATCCTGGCTGGAAGGATTATCCTCAAGATATCCCCTGCGAAATCCTCAGTTCCTACAAAGGTGGAAGCAACTTCTCTTGTCAATGCTCGCTATTCGCAAGGATGAACGACCTACAGCACGAGAGATTTACGAAGAGCTTGGCAAAATCCATGGAATACCGGCCGATATCGCCCCGCAAAAGGACGAACCGAAATCATTGCTCGATGCTCACCGCCGTCCATCCGCTGATCCTGTGCGATATCTTGTTCTCGCGATACATGACGGGGTCCGTGAGGACATTGAGTCCCAGTTAAATATCCTGCCCAGCAAAGACTATTTAGAATTTACGCACGAGGGAGATACGCCTCTAATCCACACTGTTAGGCTAGGTAGTGAACAGGGCGTGGGAATCCTAGCGATTCTCAAAGAATACCACCCGTCTCTGGATTTCAACTCTCGTGGTTCTAGGGGCATGACGGCATTGACCGTAGCCGCAGAAGCTGGGGATTATCGGATGGTCCGGGCATTGCTAGAAGCTTGCGAGGACACGACAACTATGATAAATACTGGTGCATCCAACGGAATGACAGCTCTTATGTTCGCTGCCCAGCATGGACACGAAACCGTGGTAAAGCTTCTGCTGGACTACGATGCGGACTGCTTCACACAGTGTAATTCTGGCGATACAGCCTTGCATTACGCCGTTTATGGGCCGGTTCCGAACGCGCTTATTATAATACGGCTTCTGAAAGATAGAGTTGGCAATGTCGATTTACGTAACAGAGACGATAGGACCCCCCTTCATTTTGCAACGGAAAAATACCGATCGAGATACCCTCAAATCCTTGATACCTTGCTAGACCTTGGTGCCGACCCGAATATAGAAGATAGGTATCAAAATTCCCCCCTTTCCATTGCAGTGAATGCGAACTCTGAGGTTGTTGCGAAGTTCATGGAAAGGGGAGGTGTTTGGAACCAGAGCATTCCTCCTGGTACTCAGGCACGGATCAGGAGACTGCTACAGAAGTCACAGGCCAGTGGGAAAACGAGGCGCAGTTCTATTTGGTCTCTGTCGACTAAATTTACACACAGCAGCTAAGTGTGTCTGTTGAATGGTGAGATTGCGGATTCTGATGTTATGGTGTTTTTATTGTTATCTCTGTTCTGTTTGTCTCAGGTCCGCTCCTGGCCTATTGTTCACTGATTACCCATTTGCTTTTTCCCGAAAAATAAAAGGATATGGCTTGTTTCTTTCGATATCTGCATATTTTTTTACATATATCCTTTTTCATATACCCCCACGATGCATGTATCTCTTCGTTCAATACAAAATGCTTTATAATCTTGACATCCTCATTACTGCATTAACAATTAATTTTGACATCCTGGATATTGATTACATTATCAATTATTCGCGACATACTCTACCCCTTTCCTGCGAGTTAACTACCCATGTTGCGACACCCCAGGCCGAGAAATACAATACACACCCATTACAACTCGCCTTCAGTAAAATTCCTTCTCTCTGGCGGATTTGCATTTGATGTTTCAGCTTCCTTTTGCCATTCCACCAGTGTCCGCTCATCTCCTTCATTATTCAAAATGTATCGGCGTACAAGCCACGGCAATCTCTCACGAGCCTGGAAATTTACGTGTTCCGCGGTGGAAACGGCGACTGTAGATGGAGTTAATGATATTAGCGTTGTGTCCAGGAAGTATGGCAATGGAAAAAAAGAAGTCAAGGAGGGTGTGTAAGGGGGTTACGGAAACCTACATATATCGTTCATTTCCTCAAGGTTTGGCTCCGCCGTGCTCGGAACCTGAGAGGGTCAGTTCTGCTTATGGATATTCTACTTATACGGTATTATGAGGTCAATACTTACAATTAGAAACACAAGAATGAATGCTATAACGTTGAATCCACTAGTGCCAAACTGTCAGCTGGGGAACAAAGGTCTCTTGAGAAGAGGTCGCAAAACTCACGTAAATATGAGAAGCATATTCTTTTGGCCTTTTGCTAGAATTCGACTTTGGGCTAGAATTTGGCTTTCGGTTGGTTGTTGGCCTCCGGTGAAGTCGGGTACATTTCCATGGCCCCCTAGCTTCTGGGTATAATATGGGATTAAGAGAACAAGTAGGCCAAGTCCTGCAAAATTAACCATGACGCTGAAGCTCATTCCGACTTCTAAAAGGACCGTTAATAGCTGTGGGATATCCGAAAATGGATAGTAGTCTACTTCGACATACCTCTGAAGGCGAGAGGGAATACCTCTGCGCTGAACGTGAAAGGAACGGGACCCGCTCCGATAGCGTAAGAAAAGGTGAACGGAAGGATTGCAAGCAATGCGACAGCAAGTTTTCGGCCCGTGTCGTCGCCGATTGTAAAGCAAAAGCTAACTCCTAGGAGGCTCACTGACATTCCGGCGAGAGAGACAAGCAGAAGAAACCTGCGGCCCCGAGAATCTATCCACAGATAGGCTGGGAAGGTGAAAACGAAAGTCGATAGTCCCACGCCTATAAATATTAGTATAATGTGGCCAGAAGTTGGGTAGTTAGTAGTAGCTATTGGCTGAAGTAGATACACACCAAAATTGATCCAGTTTACAACGCCCGCTCCCTCTGTATTTGCGACACCCACTCCCCCTGCATTTTTGAAAACCGTCGTGGAATAGAAGGCTAAAATGTTATACTAAAGTGTTTGTCAGACAAGGTACATTGCGAGGAATAGCACTGTAGGGAGATTAATATTCAATATCATGAAACGTACCCCACACATTTGTTGTGAAATCATTACCAAAAATGCACTCCAACACGCCCTCCGATTCCGCGGTATCGCAAAAAGATACCAAATACGGTGGAAGAACGTCATTTTATGAATAGCTTCCTGGTAATGTAGATTCCCATCGTGCCACTGACCCCTGGTATCTGCCCATAGTGCGGTTTCAACCTGAAGCTGACTATGGATATAATATAAATCCCGAGCAGCTTGTACTTCTACTCTTCGAAGGCGACGGAGGCTCCGGTATGCTTCTTTGTATCTTCTCTGCCGAATCAAAAATCGAGGTGACTCCGGACAAGTCGCCACTAAGATTAGGATAAGCGCTGGTGGTATCATAGCCGTTCCGAGTAATGTCTGCCAATCTTCGCCTGTAATCAATGCACATACAAACCCTAGAAAAATACCACTGGTACTGTTAGCTGATTAAGAGTTTCCAAAACTAAGGTGGGAAAACATACAATGCGTCGAACAGCTGCCACATCATCAATACACGCCCACGAAGATGGTCCACCGCGGCTTCAGCGGCAAATACCGGCGCAACGGAGGCTTTAGTACCTATCTTTTGGAGCGGGAGACAAGTTAGTCCATGCTCAATCGCATTCCAATTGCACTTCAGTTAGGAACTTACACCGAGGCCAAGAACTATCCGGCATGCCATCAACTCCTTCCAGTCATTACACCGATAGGACCCTATATAGCATTAGCAAGGGATCTCGCATACAAGACAGATAAAGACCTACATATCGAACATGCCACGGAGAATAAGGCCGCTAAGAAAAGGGCCAGCCGTCTACCCATGCGAGTTTCTTGTAGAGGGTCACTCAACCAGGCGCCTCTTATCACAGGAATGAGTCCTCATAATCATTCTTCACAGTGTAGGGCGGACATACATTAAGCTCCCAGACAAAAAAGGGAAAGCATTGATGGCGCCGATCAACAGCTTACGCTTTTTTGTTTCGTTATAATCGTCCTCCCAAAAGGCCGCTGTCCACAAGTCAGAACTGGCGTTGATAACCGATTGCTGCCAGCCTCTTAAACATTGTCAGCTTAATACGTAGGACAAATTCCTCGCAAAGCGCAGACATACTGGGAAATCGCAGCACAGGCTGTAACGAGAATAGTAATATGCAATCCTTTTGTCTGGCGGAACAAATCCCTAACGCTTTTGCGCTTGCGTGCTTCTATTTCCTCCAGCAGTATCTGTCTCTCCGCATCTGTTATCCCATCAAGGGAACCGACTCGTGTTGGGTCCCTTCCAATCTTCGCTCCCTTGACTAACATATCCAAATCAATGGCATCCCCAAGTTTTTGAACCTCGTGGAATCTTTGGACATCTTGGGTAAGATCATGCTCTGTGCGGTCGATTAGAGGGTTTCGGATTCTTCAGTTCTGTTAGCGGACTCAACATCAGAGTCATTGAAAGCCTGATAAGAGGAATTGAAAGCAACTTACATTCCCGTGCTCTGAGAGCCAAACGAGCGCACCATTGTGGTTGGTGAATGTTTGCCCACTATATAGTCATTATACTCCCGCTCGAAAATGAATAATACTTTTTTGCCAGTTGAAGAGAAGCAAACCTGACTAGAGAGCTATGATTCGTTTTGGTCCCCACAAGAGCTGCGGGGAAGGGTCATTAGTAGTCGACATGATTTGAACGTGGGCCACCAGATACTTTTAATGTATGGATGATGGCACTGGGGTCGCAATAATTTAGGAGGTGAGGATCAGGCGTGAGGCCCACTAATCGGCCCTTACCTCCGCTTCCATTGGTTGAATATAAAAAAGCAAGGAGGGGGGTAAAACACCGACCCCAAGGGCGGACGAGGCTGTGAGTTCAAAAAACAAACTGACCCTGCACGTTTGGGGGCGGCAGCCCGATTTGACAGCTTGGAGGATTACGCAAGCCAGCGCCAGAATGTTCCATAATTTAAATATTCAAGTGGAAGATTTGGCGAGAGAAGCAACTACAAAGCTCTTATCTGGCCTGCGCAGGGACCGGCAGGCCCAAAGATTGACCTTTGACACGTGGTAGTTTGCCCAACGCAGTAGTTACTCCGTGCCTCGATCCAAGATAGTGAGCATCCGCAGTCCGTCCTTGTTCATCACTGCATGTTGTAACCCGTTAGGTACTCTCCGCGGGGTTGGGGGAGTTTAGAGTTATGACGCGACCACCATAATTGCTGCAGCAGTGCCCCAACCACGAAAAACAACCCCAGCCTTTAGCCTTGTTCTGTCCCACCCATGCTGTCAAACCAGCCAATCCAATATCCTTGCTATAATTATCCCAGCGGGCCACGAAAAGGGGCGGGGGTTGATTGGCCAAATTGACAGGCTTCTGACAGCCTTGCCCAAGGGCCGGATGAACTTTGAAAGGCGATGTTGATGTTGGCAACAGTTATGAGGCTCAAAATTCCACACAGCCTCGCACGGCTCTGATGTAAAACAAATCCGTTGCTTCTGCCATCCTTGATGCCAGTGACTTCCTCACATCTCTCGGCTATGTTTGAGTGACCACCAACCAAAACTCCCTTTACCACCGCATCAAAATGCCCACCAGCGTTCAGAATGTGATCGGGCCAGATATCTGCGGATATATCAGGCCGGAGAAGTTGGAGCGACTACTTAGAAGGTTATTCGGCTATAAAATAACCGTTCGAGTAAGGAAACACCTTAATCGAGTCGTTGTTTCTTGCAAGACTCGCTAACAATTCACGTAAAGCATGTCGGAGAGCGTTATGAGTTCGATGCCCCAAGGTATCTCACGGATGTAAGTTTCTCCAAACGCAAACACTGGATGGACGGAGTATAGATGCTGAGATTCACCATAGGAAGAGATTGAGTAGGTTCGATTCTGGCCAGAGATATCAGAAGTATCAGGTGGTTGACTCGTAAATAAAATAGTCGCGTTACCGAGGCCGCAAGAGTGCATTGAGATGGCGAAGCTCTCGATCCACGATCATGGGCCAAGGCGTATCTCATTTCCAGATTTGTTTAAGCGCATTTGGTCGACACGGTGGCGGGGTGGAGGCGCTGGAAGAAGATGTAACAGCGATTTGCCGAATGATTTTGACACCCCCTGTTCTCTGTCAAGCTCGAGGCTTTTTTCCCTCTGACGATCCTGAGGCGCATGGATTGGGCGGAGTTTCATAAACTATTATATCTCAACACCTTCCCTCCCTTCGAAGTAAAATAAACAATAAATTAGTATCAATCTTCTTATTTTTTGATATATCACCAATATCGGTACAGACGATATGGGACCTGGCCTAGAGGACTTATCTTTGGACGGCTCTCTGGAGAGTTTAACAAGCGCTTCCACAGACACCACAGACGCCGCGGATGAACCTTCGCTCATATTAGCATCGCCACATAGCAAGCGGCCAGTCTTTTGTTCTCAGCCAAAACAAGCTGGTATCTTCCTTCTGGATATTGACGGTAAACCCTCTATCTGGCAAGATAGTTCTGGAAAACTTATTGACAGTTTCCTAGCACCTAAAGAGAGTCCGTCGGGGGTGAAATCGGATCCGCGTTTATTCCGTGACAGCAGACATTTCGAAGAACACATCTCCCACCACCCGAAACCGCACACGAGGATCATGTAAGTGATATCAATTAGGGATTCCACCCAAAACCGGCGCACAGCTAAGTAAACCAACAGCTCGATATGGTCCCCGAATTCGATCAAACCATTAGGAATCACGGAATCGGCATTGGGAAAATTAATCGCCCAGTATGATATTGGGCTGGACATCCTCGACATCGTCCAGTCGTTCGGCCACAAACCATACAGCTCCGAAGCTGGCCATGGGGGTATGACAGTGAAGCGGACGGATGATGGGAGTTATGGTGAACACCAGGAAACTCATCTCGGAAACAGAAAGCAATGTTAACATGTCCCAG
Organism: Emmonsiellopsis sp. PD_5; assembly: GCA_032988985.1. NCBI lineage: Eukaryota > Fungi > Ascomycota > Eurotiomycetes > Onygenales > Ajellomycetaceae > Emmonsiellopsis > Emmonsiellopsis sp. PD_5. The sequence continues at coordinate 119,659 of JANTQI010000094.1, read as the reverse complement.
ATATGCACTATATCCTTACCTATGCCGAAGATTACGTTGCCGGCCAGAATGTCAAATGGACAGAACGCCAGCTGGGCGTCTTCCACAGATATGTCCCGTCGGGGGCTGGGAATTTATGGATATTTCTGCATGCTCAGCAACAATCTGGACTGCAGCAAAAAATCGAAGCAAAGGCATCGACCATTGCAGACTGTTCGCAGTTCAATTGGTACAATTTCCATTCTCTGGCGCTGTCTTCGTACTTCAAAAACTGGCGATGGTATATCCAGAGTCTCGGAGAAGAGGTCGAAAAAATCGTACGTATACAGTCAGTGGTCAAATACAGGAGCCTCAATTGACCTCCCCGCAGGGAGACCATGTTTTTGTCTGGGATTTTTCGAAACCCAATGGTCGCGAAGTCGCAGCAGAGAAGCTCTTCAAGCTGCAAAATATCAGGGACAAGATCTTGCCATTATCGCCAAGATTATACGTTATGCGAACAGGCTTGGAAAAGCTCCGCGAATTGAATGAGCATTTCCGCATGGAAGGTCATTATAGCCATCGCAAAGCAAACCAAATCTTTGACGACATCCAATATTATTGGATAAGGGTGAATGGCCATTTGCAAAGTCTTGGGGTACTGGAGAGGAAAATCCAAGGGATTTTGAGCCTAGTAAGTGACATCCCTATCCGTGCATAACTTGCTAGTAGTAATCCATGATTGCTGACGTCGTCGCAATAATAGCTCGAAGTGGCCCTCGATATCGGGAATCAGGTCACGTCAACGGAAATAAATGACAAAATGCTCAAAATGACCACGCATACCGTCCACGATAGCGCTGCCATAAGGATTATCACGCTCGTAACGTTGATCTACCTTCCACCAAGCTTCGTCAGCGTAAGTACCTTTGTTTCTTCGCATTGGTGCATGAAGCAAATCTTCTAACACGAGCCTTACGGCATCCATTAGACGTTCCTCGGCATGAACCTATTCAGTTACGGAAATAACAATAGCGGCTTCACCATATCGCCACAATTCTGGGTATTCGTCGTCCTGGCTGTTCCATTAACTGCGATCACTATCATCTCTTGGTATGTTTTTGTTCGACGGCGGCTAAGACGGAGGTCAAGGGTCCATGAAACAACCCAGTTCGACGATGAGAAGGGCGGAAGCGTGTTGAATGTTTGAACAAATAAGGAATGAACAGAATCATCAAATTCGGACCACAATGCAGACTGCCTTACGCAGTGAGCTTAAGCTTGCATTACGCCGTTTACGGGTTCCCAATCCGCTTCGAAGGTCATCAAAGATAGCGTACCGGCGTAGGTGCGAGCGCGTATTTTCACTTTCTATTCTTACTATTGCTACTATTAATACCGATCAACCATACGAATGGTGCTGCACTGCGTCTGGGATGGGTGCTTGCTTGGCACGATTAGCATCCAGTCCAGGACTCTGGCGGACTGCGGCATGGGTTTAAATATACTACTGACAGGGCGTTAACATCACTGACACAGAGAGCCAATAGAAAAATATTAAAAGGCCTGTCTATTATTACCCGAAACCCCATTCTGGTTCACAATGTCCGCGCTTCCAAGGTATGATTGGCTATAACGACTTTATTTTGCTGCTGGCGGCTATATACTGTTGGCGGCTATCTTGTCGGCGCCTATCCTGGAGGCCAAGGCGCAAATGTCCAAGCAAACAACGACTGCGAATCGATCGAGGCAAGCAGTAAAATGCATGACAGGGGATGACTAGCACACTTTGTTCGGGCGCCAAAACAAAAAGCTAGCTCGCCAACTGGACCCCTTCGCGATACGCAGTCGAAACACTTTGAGCATCAGCTCGCGCCGTCTAGATACCAATGGGGCACCAATGGAAATAAACTACGTCGTGGCAAGCCTCGCTGCAATTATATGCTAGGCGTTGGCATTGGGGTATAAAGATGCCTTGATCACTCAGTTCAATCTGAGGATTCATCAGAACACATCTTCCACGAACATATACCTATCCCTCAGTGTCACCGATAATTGACATCGTTCGTTCGATAAGAAGCATATACCTCGCCTCCACTCACATCGCCTTCGAAATCACACAATATGTCTCAATTCGGCGGACTGTCTTCGCAACCCCAACTGCAGCAACAGGGCTGGTACCCTGTCTACAGACCGGAATTCGACACGGCAGCTTTCGGTGCTCTTGACCCAGTGAAGCGGTATCACGAAGGTGTTTTCGTTGAACTAGATGCCACGACCCATAAGGGAACCCTATTCCACGTCACCGGCGACATCATCTCGGCCAATGGCATGTACTACGAGGAGAGAAAGGACTATGCTCCCAGTTTGTCCGAACATTTGTTCAGAAATACACAGATTGGATGGGTTCGCAAGGACGATATCCATTCAGGGAAAATAACCGCTATATTGCGAGGCCTACCAACGCCACCAAGACAACAGGGACTGGACTTCTGGGATAAAGAAAAAGACCCCGTCACCAAGCAGACCAAGATAATCTGGATGAGGCAGGATGGGGAACGCTATGGCCCTGGTGAACAACGGAGGCCGGTTTTCAAGTGCAACGAATGGATTCATCAGTACGCAATCCCGGCGTTGCGTGCCGCAGGGGTTTTACACGACTCGATTTGAAAACCCGATGCCTCAGCTTCACCGATACGGGCGTCATCAGGATGATGGGTTGGATTCATGGAGAGAGTTTTAACCTGGGACAGGCGCCCGGTTAATCTACAGGGGATACTCTCAGGTCTAGGCAAGGGTATACCTATTGTTGTGGTGTCGTTGGAGGAGACTATCTTTGCGCGTCATTTATTCTCATTTTCGGTTGCTATTGTTCGCTCAATTAAGACTTTGATTCTATCATCAGCACATTTGATTGATTCCCTTTGTAGATGACAAACATTCCCCCCTTTCCGAGCCCGGTCCTCTACCACCCCCTGAGGTCCTTTTCGAACATGCGCATCATGGCCGTCTCAGCAGGCCACACCTGTAAAAATTGTTGAGCCCGCCAACACCAGTCATTTTGCCAATAATCCATATCAAAATAAGTAGATGCGCGGAAGAATTCCCAAAAGTCTGGATACCACCCTGCTCTAGCCCAATCCACAAGTACAACATTAAAAGACCGCTCCCCGTTGTCGTTTCGGCGACTTGGATCCTCCGCGACCACGATATTTTTCTGGTGCAAATCCCCATGGGTTAAGGTCGGACGGTGGTTTCGAAGGACACGACCCAGGTTGGCTTCATAGTAGCGGGCTTTGAAGTCTTGCCGACCGTTGCTTTCGAGCAAAGTCCGATAGTTCTTAGTGAGGGCAGCAACGAAGGAAGTTTCATCATGGAAGGGTCCCAGATGATCCTCATCCTCTTTTAGACTATAGAGGAGATAGTCATACACACAGCCACCATCAATGCCCCCAAAAAAACCAGGCCAAGGACACTGGACATCCCGCATCGCATCAAACATCCCACTGAGCTTTGAGATAATGGAGTCTTTCTCAGTCTCAGTCAGTGATGGCCAGAGAGTGGCAAGTTGCACACCCGGAGCACGCTGCATTACCAAGAAGAGCTGCTCAGAATCCTTGAACATTGCATAGAGCCGAGGAGCAGAAACCGCAGGGACATGTCGTTCAAGGTAAACCAAAGCCTGGCCTTCACAGACCTCTAGGCTTGTTCCAAATTTGACAACAATCTCGTCATTTATTGCCACTACGGTCGAAAGGCGTTCCCTCAGGATATTAGGGCAGGCTCGGATTTCATCTGCGGTAGGCAGAGCGCGAGTAGATGGAGACAAGGCGTCATTCACGAAGGGCAGAGCAACCGGTTTCCACATTTCGACTGATATCGAGGCAGCTAATAGCCTGTCAGTAAATTATTGGTAACATGTAACTACTATCCAACAGTCGGGTGGTGGGGCATGCCTCTCTCGGTATTCATCTCAACTCCTTCTTTGGTCTCGGAGGTAGTATGGGATACTATTGAGAATAAACAATCTAAAGTCAAGGGTTCAAGGAAATGTTGGTCATAAACACCACTCTCTATTCACTGTTGTTCTTCCGGTGTCACCGAACTTCAATCGACTGGCTTGAGGAGGTTCAAATGTCAGTATTCTGAAGGTTGTCGAACCAACACATGTAGCTGCATGGAACACATGACCAAAATACCCCGCATTGCTAACTTGCCTCAATGGGCAGACCAAATAATTTCTTAATTATTTACTGAGTACCAGTTAGAAATTAATCAGATATTAGTGAGAAATAAGTTAGCTATTTTAATATATATATTTAAGCTCTCTAACTCTTTTCTAACTTTATTTTTAATGTTTTAACTTTACTAAGCAATTGAAAGTTAGATCCATAACTTATTAACTTATATTTTACAATATTGTTCAAACTAGTAATGTAACTAATTTACACACATGATGCCTCACACTTTTATGAGCCATCTACCATCCTGGAATCTAGTGGCATTATTAAATGCTGCATTTCTATTAGATAGATCCACTATTAACTAACTGGCCATCAAACCATGATTTGACTGTAAAATGGTAGTTAGTCAAGGCATATAAAACATACTAGCAGATTCAACAGAAAATTTTAATAGCCACTTTGTGATCTTGATGATCGGCAATGAATTAACAGTCTATACATCAGAATGCCAAGTAGGAACTTAACCATAGCAGGTAAATTAACCTCTTTTACCTGGGTAGGCAGTTTTGAAGGTGATCCACCCATCTTCTCTTCTTCGGCCTATCTTCTTTTGATATGAAGCTTCAAATCTGCCTGCTAACCTGCCTACTAACTCATGTGTACTAACCTACGTACTGACCGGGCGCCGGGCGTCATAGTAGCAGCAGGAGGAGGAGGAGCAGTAGTAGCAGCAACAGCAGCTGCAGTAGTCATAGTCTCTGACTGGAATGGGAGAATAAAATGAAGATTATTATTAGGAGTAGTAGTAGTAGCGGTAGTGGTGGTGACAGTGGTAGACTGGTAGCCCAGGTAGGGTATAAGTTAGGTTAACCACAGGTTAACCACAGGTAAAATATTGAGATAGGGAGCTAACTACACGATAGACGTTTAGCGGAGTTGACCATCGAGTCATAATCTACAGTCATTGGCATATAGATTTTGCTTGACTGTCTGATCAAGTTGACTTCGGTTAACCGTCAATTTGACGGTCAGTCGACGGAGCCAAATATTTCCGGTATGTAATAGTGAACCATACTTTTACTTTCCAACCTCGATAGTTGTCATTTCATATAAGAAAAGAAAGCTGCACTATTACATGGTGACAAAAACCTAGCATATTAGAACATTTCACATGCATATCAGTAACATAACTAATCCATGGCAGATAAAATTGCAAATATAGGCCATTTCCAATCTTATGACTCCATACAATCAAACCAAAACAGGGCATCCCCCCAAAGTTATATCTATATCTCATCCATCCCCCGCACCTTCACTTTCCGATCAAGCAAGGCAGTCCTGACATGACCCACCACCTCTCTTCTTCTCGTAGTTTTCGCCTTCCATCGCTGTGAGTCCTCCACTGGTACCAAGTCACCAGGTCCACTGACGTTTTGCAGCAGACTTTTGCCCGTACTTCCTAGAAGACTAGATCTAAATCGCAAATGTGACGAAGATTCAGGCGTATGGTACGAGCTGCGAATGCCCCCATCAACGGATCCGCGGGAGCCAGGGGTCGTAGGTAATCGAGAGAGTCGTTTTGGCGGCGGTGTTAGGAATGGTGAAGCCTCGCGGCTGCGCGACTGGACAGAGCCGGACACGTCGATGCCCAGTCTCCTCAGCTGGGCTTCGAGAACGTCGATGTCTCCGCTTTTCTTCTCGGCCATGTTGGTCATGGTGGTGATGGTGGACGTTACAGCTTCAACAGTGGGTCGTGCCATTGCCTTGCGTCGTGTAGAGCCGTTCATGCCTGACTCTGGTTTGGTGGAGTCAGCGATTCGAGCACGGAGGAGTGATATTTCTTTTTCTAAATTAGCCATTTTGGATTGTACGGCTGTTGAAGCTTTACGCAGGTCTTGTTGGAGCGTGGCTTGTTCGGCCGATAATGGTGCTGATGCAATGACGAGAGTATCTGTGTGTGCATCGATGGTTCGGCGGAGGCTGGCGCATTGGCCTCGTAGAGTGACAAGGTCTTTGCTGAAGAGTTGGTGGCATTTTTCCAGTTTTTCTTCAATTGTCTGGACTTGTTGTTCTTGCAAGGCATTGTCTAGGACCCTTACACCTTCCACGAGTTTGTCGACTTCCGTAAGGAGGAGTTTCTCCTCAAGGATGTCAGTTGGACTCTCGCTTTGGAGAATCCTCAACCATTGCTTGCAATTAGGTTCCTTTTCCGTTTCTTGATATAGTAGGAACGATGATAGAGATCTTGAGTTAATCCCTAAAGTATCGATCATGGCATTGATATCCCGATATAATCGCTCAATTTGCCCCGGAATTCCAGGCTTTAAACTTTCACCCGTGTAGTCCTGATGTGGATAGAAGGCGTCCAAGGTCGGCGCGGGTGACAGAGGGCGGGCCAAATCCGCACGGACCTGCTCATCTTCATCATCTTCACTCAGCTCCTGGGATTCAGCAGCCAATCGCTCGCGGTTGGCTTCCTCGGGTTGCTCCTCCTCATCGGGTGGGGGTTTCATTTGATTCATGAGCATGGAGCTTTCGAGTGTCACTTTTCTTTGAGCTATAGCACGGCCAGGCGCGCTGGGTGCACTGGTGGATCGTAAGCTCTCTCTTGCTAAGGTGGAGCCCGCAAGGGTTCGTCGTATTGGACTGGGTGACCTGGGGGTTGCTCGCACCCGACCATTTTGGAGATTGGGAGGTGGGAACATTGGCTGGGAAATTTCTCCAAATAGTTGTTTCGGCCCTTTTTGTGGCTGTACTGGCGAGGGGGCTTTGAATACAGCACTATCAGGGCTACGCTGGGCTGGCCCGCCAAACGAGCTCTCGGGTGACGTTTTCAGGCTTAGGATTCGATGATCGGTTGTTTCATCGATGGGGCTGATTTCATTCCCGATGTCCTCACCACTGTCTTCAAAGTCTGCGGATTCCCCCTCCGATTCCTCTGGCAATGCCACTGCGACCTCTTTAGGAGTCTCTCTCTTTTTTGGAACAATGAAGTCTGGTGGCAGAGGAGCTTCCTCATAAGAACCTTTCGATATGCTGGACGAGGATGCGGACGTGTCTCCAGGAGCATACGCGGCTCTACTTGTCGACTCTGGAGGAAGAGGAGGTTCAACAAGTTTTGGCATTGGGGCAGATTCCTTGTCACTAGGGCTTTCGACCTTAACAGTCGATTCTGACAGGCTACTTTCACTCGGGATGGAGGGGGGCGGAAGGGATGGTTTATCCGTCAATTTTGGCTCAGAGGGCATTGATTGCTTTCCGAATAAGGATAGTGGAGCCTGCGTGGGAGCGGCAGGTGCAGGCACAGGTTCTGAGGGAAGTGGCTGTCCGAATGGGTTTATGCGAGGCGCTTCCTTTTCCGCTGCTTTTTCGGGGACTGGTGTTTGGGGTTTTGGCGGTAGTGAAGGTACTGTTGGGGCAGGCGCGGGAGGAGGTGAAATGACCTTTCCAGCATCCATAAGATCACCAAAGGAGAACGCTCCTTTGCTGTCATCTGGCTTGTCCTCATCCATGTCAGTTGAGGTGTCTGGTTTGAATGAAGAATTAAGGGTAAACCCGCTAAATCCAGACTGCTGACTGGGGGTGGCAGATGGTGCTTTATCTCCCAATGAGCCGAAGCCTTGTCCAGCCTTTGCAAACGGATTGTCGCCGGTTGCTTGTGAGAAAGGACTTTCGGTTGAAGGTTTCGCGGGACTGGCAGCGGCAAAACCGCCACCCGTTGCAAATGCGCCGAATCCTCCCGTAGCTGGCTTTGCCGTGAACGGGCTTGCAGTACCTGTAGAACCCGCTGGAGCACCCAGGCCAGCGAAACCTAGGCCGCCGGCTTGGCCAAATGCGGGTGTCGCAGCTTGTTTCCCTAGAGGAGATGGCTGCCCGAAGCCGACCGTCCGTTGACCTAGCATACTCGGACTGCCAAACGCTGGGGCAGCTTGGCTACCCATCGGGGTGGTAGAACCAAAACTGCTAGTAGCTGCCGTCTGGCTGGGAGACTGGGACCCGCCAAATCCTTGAGAACCCCAGGCGGGTTGCGATCCAAGCGTGGAAGGGGTTCCAAAAGAAGATTGACTCGCCGCTCCCAATGCCGAGGGCGCACCAAATGCCGGAGTTGACGGTTTCCCAAACGCTGGCGTTGTTGATCCACCGAAACCAGACTGGCCAAACGTTGATTGCCCGAAAGCTGCTTTTGGGGTTTGTGGACTGGCCATAGATGCCGTAGGCGTAGCCTGCTGGGCCTGTGGTGGCTGTGTTCCCTTTGCCGCCACAAGTCCATGGAACGGTATGCCCTGCCGGATAGACTCTGAATACACAAACCACCAAGATGATAGGACACCGTCGTTATTGAGCACCAAAACCCCGGGCAGAGGAGACCCAGAATCTTTGATGTCTTCTCCTGGGATAGGGGACGGGATGATGTCTTTGCTAGACAAATCAATAGCAAGTCCAATGGGGGATGTATTTTCGGAATCATCAGTCAGGGGGAGGTCAGCCCTTCTTGAATCCTCGGACATCGTTGTGGCGGTAAAGGCATCGATAGTGCCTGCTGTGGTCCCTTCCTCGGAGAGTGTCTTGCTGGATTTAGTAAATAGGGTTATATCAGACGAGGACGTTGAAGCGACAATTAAAGCGTCCTTTAAGTCAGGCTTAAAGTCTCGCAGTCGGCCAATGAACTGATATGCAGGGTTGCGCTCCAGTCCGAAGGGGGGGAAGCCCTCGGGTAGTTTTTGGAATGTGTAGCTATCTGGCGGTTGACGGGTAATGATGTAATATGCGGGTGGTGGTTGGTCTTGCGATATGGAAGTTGGGGTATAAACAACAAAAAATACATGGTTTTCGAGCCATGAGATGGACGACACTATTCGATTCCATCAGTAAACGGTGTTAACTGGGTGGTTAAATGGGACTCACCATGTCTCCCGGCCTCTAGATCTGGCGGTCTTGGTATCTCTGCTTTCGCCTGTCCCTCTGGCGTCATTTGGAAGATTGATCCATCTCCCAACCCAGCTACCAGCTGCTTGCCTTTATTACTCCACGAAACACAACTGACACCGGTTTTTAGGATGGGACCTGATGGGCCTCTGACTATGTCATTATTTTTGAGGTTCGCCATTAGCAACTCGCCATCAGCGGTTACTGCTGCGAATAATTCATGGGTTTCGGGGTTTGGGAGAAGGGTGCGCAGCCGTGCGCCGTTCAGCGAAAGCGTAAGCGCGGGTTGGGAATTCCCTTGTAGTAGAGCGGCCACTTCGTAGGCTATTAAACCGGAACCATCTGCAGCTGCCACGACAAGCACATTGTCATCCCCAGAAAAGGCGACGTGAGAAGCTTTCTGGGGGAGTGGAATTTGGAGTTGCGGTTGGAATGGCTTGATGTTGCTGTCACCAGTTGCTTCAGCGGTATATGCTTTCCTGACAGCATCTGTGCTGGCAATAACAAGACCCTCGGGCCCTGCAGCAGCTAAAAGGCCTTTCGCAGAAGATACGCTCAGTAAAGAGCTCGTTGGGGGGGGAAGCGAATCGCTAGGCCAAGGCGTGGGGAAGAGTCTGATTTTCGAGTCTCCGGCAATCGAGAGGAAGCCAACTTCCTATAGTAAAGTTCATGTTAAATTCAACTTTCAAAATCCAGCGGCTGCATTCCATCCACATACCTGCGTCTGTATTTCCTGAAGCTCGGGACCTAGCTGCACTTTGGCTCCCTGGCCACCAAAGCCTGGCTGGGCAAACGCCATCTTGAAGACCTCGTAGTCGGATGAAACGGCGCGGGATTTTGAATCTAGAGAATATCGGGCCTTGGGGACATTGGGCGGCGAGGCCGCAGCGCGCAGATTGGTAAAGGAGCGACGAGGGAGTGCGCCAGGACTCCTGTTAAAGAGCTGGAAGGTTGGCCCGAAAATCTTGGAGGCCCACTCCTAAGCAGGAGGAAGATGCGAAAAGAGGAGCGGAGGAGAGGGAGGAGGAGACGAAGGGCGGACCGGGCGAGTTGCGAGATCTGAGCTGCTCAGACCATTCCTGCAGACGGGGTCGCGGAGTTGGGGCGCAAAAGAAGAGAAGATAAATATCGCGGGTGTTTTCTTTGGAGGTTGGTTGGGCGGCTCTGGCGTGTAGCGGCGGCTGTGCGCGGTGATTGGTCCACGCGCAGCTTGTCGCAGGCAGCTTGAGCTTCGTCACTTTCAACCTCACATCAACATCAACATCACCGTCTTCTCTGCTCCAACTCCCCGCTCCCAGCTGTATCACGTCGCTCTGAACGCGGTATTGGAAGTGCTTGACATACATTTCGCGCATCTGCAGTTTCTCCCTGGCTATTCCTCTCTTCACCACCCCTCCGCTGTGCCTGTTTAGCCCTCCCTCACCATGCCCGGCTTCGACTTCTCCAACTTCAACCGAAATGCAGCACTCCATGCGAAGGGGGTTCCTCTGCCAAAGGCCACTAGCACAGGTACAACCATTGTCGGATGCATATATGATGATGGCGTGGTGGTGAGTTAGCCTGGAAGCTGTCCAACACATCCCGATTGCGTGCTGACCTCCATCTCCAGATTGCAGCCGATACGAGAGCGACGAGCGGACCCATCGTTGCTGACAAGGTATCTACCCAATTATGCCCTCTATATATGCCCTGGATGACCATCGGACATGTCCCTTTCCTCCATAACCACCAACCCAACCATCCCAAACCCTCAGAACCATATTAATATTACCCCTACTAACCCCCATTTCCCTCCCATAGAACTGCGAGAAACTCCACTACATAACCCCCTCCATCTGGTGCGCGGGTGCCGGTACAGCCGCAGACACCGAATTCACCACTGCCCTCATCAGCTCCAACCTCGAACTGCACGCTCTCTCCACTGGCCGCTCCCCGCGCGTCATCACCTGCATGACCATGCTAAAACAGCATCTCTTCCGCCACCAAGGCCACATCGGCGCCTACCTCGTCGTCGCTGGCGTTGACCCTACCGGCGTCGGCCTTTTCACGGTCCACGCCCACGGCTCAACGGATAAACTTCCCTACGTCACCATGGGCTCCGGCTCGCTGGCAGCCATGTCCGTGTTCGAAACGATGTGGAAACCCACGATGAACAAGGATGAGGCCGTGGAGTTGTGTGCGGAGGCCATCAAGGCTGGTATCTTTAATGATTTGGGATCCGGAAGTAATGTGGATGTTTGTGTGATCCAGAAGGATAAGCCGACGCAATTGTTGAGGAATTACCTGAAGCCCAATGAGCGGGGTCAGAAGGAGCGGAGCTATAAGTTTGTCAAGGGCACGACGGCGTGGTTGGACCAAAAGGTTATTACCAAGGCTGATATCGGGAGGTATATGACCGTGGAGGAGCTGGGGAGCGATGAGGAGCCGGTTGTGGTGGAGAAGATGGAGGTTGATTCTTGATTTGACGAGGTCTGGTTTTGTTGGTTCTTTAGGTCATACATGGCGCTATTAGTTGTCTTTTTATGTTGAATTGTTATATGATCTATCGAGTTTCACACATTTCCTTGCCATTGAAGTCCATAGAGTAGGGGCATGTACCAACATCCAGATTCTATGATTTGCCCACATCATCAATCCTTAACTTCCAGCCCATCTTAATTTATCAATGAGCGAGGGCAGTTTGCAAAGACATCTAAGTGGCCCAGATGAGTTTTCCTTTATCCGCCATGTTGATGACCAATGTAGGATGATGGATGGATAGTCCTACAGCAGTTAAACATCCACCACTACCACCACACCCTCGAAAACCGCAAAATAAAAAAACCAAGAAATCCATCATTTAGTATCTACAAACTATATATACAATCCCCATCTCATCCCATCCCAACCCATCAAATTCGCTCCCCATACCTCACCGCATCCGCAACCTCCCTCCCCTCCGCACTCCGAATCATATCCATAATAAACAAAAACCTATCAATCGGCACCGGCTGCTTCGCCTCCCGAAACCTGACAACACCAGCCTGATACAGCGCCCGAGCCAGCACCGGCTCAACAGGCCCAGAGTGATGGACAATATACCTATACACCCACCGCGTCAGCCGCCAGGAATTCATGGGCGAAAGCTTCGGTAAACAGGCGAAGACGAGTGCGAGGGTGTGTAGCATGCGGAGAGACGCGAAGGGGTCTGGGAATAGACATGGGTCAAGACCGGGGGGCCGAGGGGTGGGAGTGGGAGGTAATTGTTGGCGCCAGGAGCGGGAGAGGGCGATTTTAAGAGGGGTGTGGTGGCGGAGGAGGTGGATGATGGTGCTGCGGGGGACTGTGCCGGAATTGGTGTAGCTGATTATTTGTTCGAGGAAGCGGGGGGAGGTGACGTCTGTTTTTCGGGCGAGGGATTCGAAGACTGAGAAGGTGGAGGAGCGGCGGCGGGTGTACATGAAGTAGTTGGTGAGGACATCATCGAGAGTTAGGGGTGTGCGTGTGGGGTTGCTGAATATTTGTTTTAGTTCGGGACCCAAGTAGTTGTCGACATGATCTTTTATTTGGAACTTTCTTTGGCCCTTGTAGAATTCTACGCTGGCGGCGGTTCTCAGGACAAAATCTGCTGCAGGCAACCCACGGATCACGAGGTCTTGGAGCAATAAGTGTAGGTGTGTTAGGATATCGGTGCCTCTGGCTCGCCCTGATTCTTTATCGAGGCGGACCAAGAGGCTGTTGAACACCCGCTTCCGGCGATAGGCTCGTAATTTATATGAGCTCCTCCGACTTCCCAGGACCGCAACAACCCAAAGCTGGAGGATGCGCATGTAGCGTTGGCAGCTGTGGAATTCATCGTTGTTGATCCTACTGGCTATCGAAGTAGAATCCGCCTCAAAATTTAATAATGAGGAAGTGGAACGAAGGACTGACTCGCTTTCAAGCCGACGTAATACCCAACACCAGGTTGCGAACAATTCGGAGCCCCGCTTGTTATAATGCGGCGAAAATATCAACGCCGTAGTCACATCCATGATGTGTTTGAGAGCAATGTCTGGATGGGACATTTCTATATGGGATTGGATCCATGTAAGAAGAGCCTCTCGTCGGTCCTCGTCAGCCACGCCGGTGTTCCCTGATGCGGGATCAGGAACGGCAGTTAGAACCAGGTGGCAGAGTATAACATCGGCTGCTTGGTCTAGATTTAACTGACCAGCGAGTTCCAAATGGTCGTTCGCCCACGAACCCAGGATATCCTTGCCAAGATCCTGGAGACCTAGCACAGAAGACGATTGAAGTCCATGCCATATTTGCCGGTATAGAGCCACCAATTTTTCGCGATTGGAACTTTTTAGAGTACCTGCTTCGGTTTTAATTGATGGCATTATTTTGAGGATTTTGACAATCTCGTCCACAGAAACAAGGCCAAGAGAGATTGCCTGCCTTAGAAACCGGAAGTGGGCGCTTATGAGACCTTCTCCTCCATAACGCCGGACGAGGTGGTTTATGAGCAGGAGATAATTTTCCGATCCGGGTATATTCAAAGACGGATTATCTAGAAACGCATGTAGGTCGACAACATTACACCGGCGCTGACCCCGGCGGAACCAGTTCTCCAGAATGTACGAAAATATTGTCCGGCTAACAAGGGATGGATCGCGAATGGTAGGATCGAAGTTGGGAATGAGGTTTCTGAATTCATCTAAAGAAGCACATAGCCATGTGCTCTTTTCCCGAACCACCTTTGAAGAAGTGTAATTTATGGCTGGTGTGGTAGGATCTCGGGTGATACGTGGCTCGGGGGTTTCGGGGGAGTACGCAGCGTCCAGCGGCGGAGGGGGTGGAGGGGGTGGAGCAAGGTTATAGGGAGGGAAAGGTTCTACGCCACATATTAGTATTTCGCGCATCTAGCCAAAAGGCTCAGCAAGTTCAGCCATACCTTGCGGCATAACCGGCCATGACTGCGGTCCAATGGGTTGCCATTGCGCATTTTGAGCAGGCTTCCCAAACAAAACCCCGACGTCTACAGGCGGGGCAGGACATCCCATGCGAGCTATATCAACATGCCTCCGCCTCGCCGCACGTTTTTGAGCCTCGAGCGGCCCAGGAACAGAGCTTCCGTGCCGTCTATGGTGTTTTGCGAACCGAAAGAATGTATCGGAGAGGATGTCGTCGCTGATCCAAACATAATCCGTGCGGGCAGTACCATGCTGCTGAAGAGCTTGGTAAAGCCTATGGCGGCATTGAGACATACGGGCTTCAGGAATAACTCATCATCGGAGCAACTGCGTCATATAGGGCCCAATTGGTCACTGTTGAGGGCTGGTGGTTGGGTTCGTTCAACTTCGTTGTATCTTCCTCATCGTCAGGTAATTTGGAGCTTGGTGGATGATGTCTTGGCGCTAGCAGATGACTAAGCGAGTATCTACAGTTCGACCAATCGGTGTATATCCAAATGCAACTACAACTCTCTAGGAATTCCATTCTATTTCATATTCAACATTCCTATGTCCTATTACTAACTACTTCCGCGGCCCAATCCCATCCTGACTTCAACCTCCCCAAAGTGCTTGAGGAAGCGACCCCAAATCGCCATGCCATCGTTAATGCCAACGGCAATAGGCCATAGCACCCTGGCAGCGCCATCCTCGAAGCCGATGGGACACCCCTCAGCCCTTTGTTTCTCAGGTGCAGCGCTCATGTAGCCCGGATCAACCGTGTTCATAGCAATATGGTGTTTGGCCCATGTGGGTGCAGCTTCTGTTTCCGTGATCATATTGATCGCGGCCTTGGACATGTTTGTATGGACATGCGAGCCCATCTTGTGGGCGTGCTTGGTTGCTTCTTCAAAGATCCCTTCGCGCGAGGAAACGTTGATGATATATCCACGGGGCGCTGGGGCGGAATGTTTTGGTGTTGTAGGCGTGGTATCGGTAGGAGACCGTATTGATGCTCTGCTTTCGACCATTAGGGGCAGCAGCTCACGGCAAAGAATCAGAGGAACGAATGCGTTCACGGAATGAGCGCTTATCATATCCTCGTACGGTATCTCGTGTAGAGACTGAGTCCACGACGATTTACCATTATCTTCTTCCTGAGGAATATCACCACGAAGCCCTTTCCGGGGAGGATCAGTCGCCTGGGCAGAGATCTGGCTATCGCCATCTGGTATATCCTCCAGCAGAAACTGCTTGTGGCCCTCCAGTCGGGCAGTCCATGATAACCCCATACCACCCCTTATTCTCGCTTCATAGCCCCTATCATTATCCACCAAAAGTTTGCCATGACCGGGTTGTGTCTGCAAGCTTTCCTCTTTATTGACGGCCAACGATTCTGATTTTAAGGGGTCCGTGAGAGTCTGAGCGGCATTGTTGATCACGATGTTCAACCCATTGAAATTATCAGCACTGCACGTTTCCTTCCACTGTGATAGAACTTTTTGAACGACGCCAACGAGGCGAAACGCATCTTTGGCACTCCTGAAGTCCGCTCCGACAACTTTCAGCCTGTCAGCCCAATTGTCAAAGTCTGGCTCCTTTTGGTACTTGGTCTCTGCATCCCGAGGATAACGTGTCGAAGCAATGACCCTCGCACCGCATCTTAGCAGCCTCAAAACGGTATGATAACCCAAGTTTATCCGCCCACCCGTAACAAGCGCAGTAAATCCCACCAAGGAGAGGTTTTCGGGTAACGAGGTCTCAGCACCAGCAAGGTTGAAATTTCCACACGGTCGACAGAGTGCAGGATATAGGCGATGAGCATCCGAAATCACGAGGCGGCATATGTAACATTTTCGCCGCTTTTCTCTACTCCCGTGCCCTGAGCTTTCCGGGAGTGTGGACTTAAAAGCAGACCGGAGTCCAGGATCAACCGAAAGCTGTGTTTGTACAGCAGCTATCACATCCGATAAAGGACTAGATGCCGATAACTGCGTCATGAGCTCATGGGCATGTAGATAATCCAACACTTTCAGCGCCGTCTTAAACTCGCCAGTTGTCGGGATACTGGATAGTTTCAGCTCGTTCCCATCGTCCAGAGTAGAGGGGCCATGGTCCATTTGGCTTAGGTAGGCTTGTATTGATTTCATCACCGATCCATAACGCATTTGCCTGACTTTTCGAAATTGACCGTCTGCAAGCCCATCGTCGGCGAACAAATGGACTGATATTGCATCCCCTAGATGTGAGGTCGCTGCGGGCATATACCAAGCCAGAATACTTGGGACGCCATGAATTTTGCACTGTTCAATGTCATGGCGGATTTGATTCGCAATGATGGCGGGGTCTTCCGATTCGAGGTATTGTTGGCATTCAACGGCAGACTTGAACATTGTTGTGGATGGGGACCCAAAAGCGTCACTATTCTCTCACAAAACTGTTTTCACGAATGCAAAAGAATCATCCATGGAACATCCACGGGCGAGGGGCATCTTCTATGCTCCCCTATGACTCAAAAGGCGGGTTCGTTTCAAAGCCAAGCCCGCTAGTTAAATACGAAGTTCCACCTCCCCCGTTTTTATTTTTATTTTATTTTTTATCGGAGCATGTGTTTGTCTCTCGCACTCGAATAATTACTATACTAACTTGAATTCTATCCAAACGCATGTGTTGCATCTACCTGCAAGTCTCCCCTCAAGAAATCAACCCGTTCTATCAATTTTCTTCAGGGCCCGATATTCAGGGTCCCACATCTGTACGCGAATCCACTCTTCCAACTCCTTTTCATCATTTGGGATACCTTCTTCCTGCGCCAGCCCTTCTTCTACCGCGCACTTGATGACCGCGCTGGCAACCTTCACGCTAAGCCCCCGAACGCTTTCAACGTCAGGTAATAGGGGCTTATTTGGGTCCTCCAGAGCGGGGGCTTGAGCTGCCAATGCTTTAGATGCCGTTACCAACATTTTGTCTGTGATAAGGCGAGCCCGAGACAACACTACACCAAGGCCGATGCCTGGGAAGGCCGTTGAGTTGTTGCATTCCGCTATAGCAGAAAAGCAGAAGTTAGCACGATACGAGAAGATGTCACTGCTGTTGGCTCAAATAAAACTGTTGCTCTTTCAAGAACCACGACGTTTTAGGGTCCACTTGCCAATGTCCCTTTTCCTCCCCTTGTACTCCACCGGCGGAAATGGGCTTCCAGTTGCAAGGAGCGCGCGTCCTTCGGTCCACTCAATGATATCATTTGGCTGAGCCTCATGTAAGCGAGTGGGATTGCTCAATGGGAATACGATAGGTTGGACGACATGCTTTGCCATTTCCTTGATGATCTCCTCCGTGAAAGCGCCAGGTTTCGTTGATGTCCCGATGAGGACATGGGGTTTGACTCTTTTGACCACGGAATATAGATCCAGCCCTTCTCCTTCTGGCCAGTCATTGTCGTCTCTCGCGAGTATCATTTGAGCAGGGGTGAGCTTATCACCCTGGAATTTGAGCAGGAGACCTGGCTTGTCGAGGCACCTATATAGATTTTGATTACTATATCATCCCTTTTCTGCCGGTGTTGAAACCGATTGAAACATACCAAATTTGTTTCCTTGCTTCGGCCTTTGCTTTATTTGATTCCGAGACTATAGCGTTGCATATTTCCGCTGCGATTCCTGCACCGGCCGATCCAGTGCCAAAACAGACAACTCTGATCTCTTCGAACTTGACCTTACTGACATGGAGCGCAGTAACAAGAGCCGCTAACGTTACACATCCCGTCCCTTGGATGTCATCGTTGAAACATGGGATATGCTCTCTATATCTGTCTAGAAGCCTTTTCGCATTCTCCCGACCAAAATCTTCACTGAAGAACCTGTCAGCTTTTCTTTGCTAGGCTAGGAACAATCCAAGCTCACAAATGAATGTATGCACGCGGATATCTCTTCCTAGCAGCCTGGACAAATTTATCCACGAATTGATCGTATTTCTGGCCCCTAACGCGAGCCTGCCGCAGACCCAGATATAGCTTGTCATTTAACAGCTTCTCGTTCTGCCATTTCGGTTAGTTCAGTACCAAGCTATCTGAACTTCATATCAACACAATCTCACATTCGTTCCGCAATCAAGCACCACAGGAAGCTGTCGGCGGGGGTGGATACCAGCGCAAATTGTGGTAATTGCCAGCTTAGCCACGGAAATCAAGATCCCACCTACGCCTTGGTCACCTATTCCTAAAATCTTCAGAAAACAACAACTTAGCGTCATCCCGTTATACAAAAGGAGAGCCTGGTCATATCTCACCTCCTCTCCATCCGTAACAACAATATAATCAATATCCTCCCCTTTCTCCCCGAAATTCACAAAACTCTGTTCAATCGCATCTTGCTCGGTAATATCCAAAAAGCAACCCTCCGGCCTTCTGAATATCCGTGAGTAATTTTCAATCGCATCCGCTTCGGTGGGTGTATATATCACACTAAACATCTCCTTTAGGCGCGTTTGTAGCAGCTAATTTCCCATTGAAATATCAGTTCCAGGTATTCCTAAATAGACTAACTCCATGGAATAGAATACGCACTTTATAAAACAACACCTCATTCTGCGCCTTCATGCTGGCCATGAACGTATTTTTCGCCAAGTCATCAGCGCAGCTTGAATACTGCGCGTATGCCCTGTCGACCTGCTCGTCTAATGTCTGGATATTAGGAGGCAAGAGGCCATGCAGCTTGAATTCGGTTCTTTCATTGTTGGGGAATGCGGAACCCTTGCTATAGGAAGGGTTGTCTATGAGTTCTCTTCCCTAGAAGAGTTAAAATAGATTTAGTTAGTACCAGCACTAAGGACGGCAAAATTGGAATCGGAATGGAATATATACTTCGAATGGACATTCTAGTGGGCCTTGCGCGACCCGGGGTAAATTGTGGAATTCTGAAGACATTTCTATGGATAGTAGTGCTGAGGGTTGGGGGAAATAGGGGTTGAGGGTGCAGCACGTAAGGAGTACTACCTATATGGTGTACGAACTAACTACCCGATCAACAGTGTCTTAACCCATATTGCCTACATATGGCTATGGAACTCATTATATTATTTATCTCGCAGTATCAACTTGAGCAGCCAGGAACAAAATATGATGACCTAGTTATGACGTAGCTACCAGTACGCATCACAGTGTTCAGGGGCGGCGTAATACAAATACTCTCCCATAGATTAAAACACAGCATTCTAGCTAATATATTATGTATATTAAATGTGCCTACCTATACTGACTGCCTCCAAGCTTTAATTGTATTTAAGCATTTGAATCGCTTATCACATGCCAGATATTTAGATGCGGGGTATAACGAATTCGCCTTTATACAGTAACTAACTGTCACATAAACACACCGCAGCCGCAAGCACCAAAGGATCTTACCATATCACCCGTTGCCAGTCTTAGGCTGTCCTCGGATGTTAGTATGCAGTATCTCGTTTGAGAAACGAGTGCTTCTAACTTCTCAGCCTCCAGATAACTAGCCAAGGGGCTAGTTAATATCGGCTAGTTAGATTAACAAGGCTAACTCCCCACAGCCTATGGAGTATGACTCAAAAGAACTCCATCATCCCTCCAGAACTCCTCAAACACTCAAAAACAAAACCCCCTTGCCCTGGATAAAAAAAAGAAAGAAACCAACTGCCATCAAAAATGGGGAAGAAGAAAATCAGAGGTCCCTCACCGGAAAACCAAGTCCACACCCTCTCCTCCCTGCTGGCAGTCCAAGTCCTCGACACCATCCGCTACCTCACCCTCTTTCATCTCCTCCAACTATCCTCCTGCAACCATCCACAGATCGATCCGCACATCCTCGCTCACCTAACAAGCAATGGTGTCCTCCAAGAAAACTCGAACCAAAAGGACTTCCAAATCATCAAACGCTATTTTAACCTCTACTGCACCATCTACAACCTGCTCAAGCTGCCCAAATCCCCAAACACATCCCCCTTATCCACCAGTCTGTCCCTAGCCCCCAACAGAACCCCCATAAACCTAAAACTGCACCTGCACCGAAGAATCTTCGTCCACCTGGGCAACTCCGTTCAGTATGCTGCACTGTTGACACCCTTCACCAACGCCCCGCTCGCAGCCAGTGATAACTTCCTAACCCTTAACGGACTGGAAGCCCACTGGCGCGTTGTGCAAGATGCGCAGTACAAGTTTAACGGCGTCAAAGCCGGCCAATTGAGGCGCATGGCGGATATTTTTGAAAAATATCCCGACCTGGTGCGTTTTGCGAGGGACCCACGTTGGACGCTGCCGCCCGGAGGCGGAAATGTGGGACACACTGTCGCTAGGCTCCGACTCGAGGCGGTAAAGATCATGCGGGACCATCCTTTGCGGCCTAGACACACGACAAGAGCATTGCGAAGTACCTCGTTATTTTGGCCAAATACGGTGCAGGTGGTGCCCGTCGAGGGATGTTTGAGGATGTTTGTTAACGGGGTTGAAAAGTTTCCGCCGGCGCCGGGGGAGATCAAGGCTGCTTGCAAAGGGCTGAAGAAGGAAGACGAGGACGATGATATGCAAAACGTACTATCATCGTTAAAACTCAATGATGGGGAGAGGGGTGATGTGGTGCACGCTCACTCAGAGTCACCGACATCATCTCCATCAATATCCCATCACCCAGACACGGCCACGGGAAGCCGGTATCATGAATACCCGGGCCCCATCCTCCGTGACCTGTACACGGCAATCAAAGGGTTAAAATACGTTTACCTTCCTGAGGCCCTCAAAACCATCCCGGAAACAATCAGCCAACCAACCGCCACCGCCACCGCCACCCCCGGCCCCTGCGATCCCCTTCCCCACCGATGCGGCCATTCCTCATGCGTGAGAAAGCCTACCCCTCAACTTCCCCAACCAGCGCCTCAGCCGTTTAAAATCCCGCGCATTCCCCGTACCCATAATACCCCCTATTCCGCGTCTCCATCCAACCACAAACCAGGGATAGCGACAAAACGCCCGTGCTTCGTTGTACCAGATCGCCTGAATGAATTGACTAGTCATCCGAGTCGAGAAGTGACTAGGGAATTAGTGGCAATCCGGGGTACGCCACATGATGAGAGGGAGTTTGACTGGTTAGAGGCGTTTTTGAGATGCTGCCGGTATTTGGAGGGGTTGGGGGTGGTGTCTTAGAGGTTGACTTGAAGGGCGGGTTTGGTTGTTGTGAGATAGGGATGAGAAAGGGGGTGTATGGGGGTTTCAAAAAGGGAGGTTTGTATTTACAGCGGACAGAGGGATTGATATATACAGAATTTCTGGGGATGATGGATGGTATGAGTCAGGGGGGGAATAACGCGCATTCAACGTCCTTAGGGTATCCGCAGTGTAGCCCAGGTGTGTGTTAACCCATAAGGGAAGCTAGTGTTGAATAGCCCACTTTCAAATATATCCAATAGCTTTATACATGCCCATTCTGCCTGGGTTGCAGGTGATATCCATCCAAAAGGCGCAATTCCAAAGTGTAAAACAGTATGGTCAACAACGACACATAAAGAAACATTGAATGGAGGCAGGAAACAACATAGAAGAAGAATCAGCATCCACAACTAAGTAGCATATGAACACCCAAACCTCCGAAAAGAATAACCCATGGCAGGGAATCCAATGAGTAAGAAGTAAAACATGGCTTCAATAAATAACACAGAAATCTAAACCAAAACCATCGCTCAAAACATGGGAGTGTTGGTGGGATAATATAAAAGTAGAAAGCCTGACCAACCCCTATCCAAGAAGTAGCTTTTCTATCCACATGGTTCAAAACAAAAACTCCGTAATATGGTCACCGCCAACTAAAAATGCGAATAAATCGTTAAAAGTAATCGAAATTGTTTCCCGAATCCTATCCGTTTGCATTTTGGTCAGTTCTCTATTTTTTTTTTTCTTTTTTCAGCTCGTCACTCGACAAGGATAGCATGAGGAGTTAAATTTACCGGTATAATTTGATTAACAAAAAGGTTTCCTCGCAATAACTACATGCAGGTTATTGTATGCATGGTAGTCAAGGTTAAGCAAGCTCTTCCGGACATCGACTAAGAAAACCTCAATCTGTTCTTGCGTCCAGCCAAGCCCGCGCTCGCCAAAAGGCACCCACGAAAATGCAGCCAGCCCTTCTAGCCAGTTCATTTGATTCCACTCGCCGATCTCCCTTAAGTATGGATCTTTGTGCCACGGAGTGATAGGAATTTTCCTGACGCTCTCTTGGATATTTTTGAAACCAACCTCACGCATCCACTTTGATATATAGTGCGCAGATCGAATCGGGCGTGGGGGGTTCATGGTACTTGTTGCCTTTGTAAGAAGCGTTATCCAGTTCTGGAATGGATATGGGCCCCAGGAGTCCAGCGCGTCAAGGGGCACACTGCCGTCGTCGCACCGAATAGCAATGTCGACATCATGGCATTCTATCCATCCACCCGGTTTCAGATACCTGTAGGCAGTCCGGAGGAGATCGTCAAAGGAGCGAAAAGACCCCGACAGCATCGATGCGTGTATGTAATCGAAATGATTTTCGGGCCATAACCAGTCCGTCTCCATCGCATCATCGATATAGAAGTGGACATTATCGGGAACATTTGAAGGTTGCACGGGAGAGAGATCTGTCCCGGTAATTTCGGCATTTGGGAAGTATGCGGCTATTAATTGGAATAGAACAGTCAGCGACCGACTCAACGGCGGTAGCGAATGTTGCTGTATGGTTTTGAGAACCATGAAGCTAGCCATAAGTCGACTGAAGAAATAAGCGCGGAGCATAGAGAGTGCCATCCATTGACGTACCCAGTTCAATTGGCCATATTCCTGTTCACAAAGTTGTTAGCATTAATGTATCTATTCGACCGTGCCACGAGCCATCATTCTTGCAGGATATTAATGTTTTATTTGATGTTTCATGAAAGGAGATTCAACTGCAACAAGCAGGGAAAGCTTGAAGGCATACCAGAACCAGTTCCGACATCAAGTATCTGTTTCGGATTTCTCAGAGGACAAAAATAAATTCTTCCCTGATTAACAATTTTCCACATGTGATGTTGCATGTCTTGGCGATCCAGTTCAGGTTCGTCATTCGGGTATATGTATGCTGTACGCCCGCTTATTAACATCGCCTGCAGTGCCTGAAAAGGAAGTCACCAAGGAACATACATCCTTCATGATATCGATGATATCGTCTCCCGTTTATATATCTGTAATCAGTGACACTTGATGTCAAGGATCGAGTATCGATATGGCTAGTCAATCAATGGTTAGAAATGGAGTCAAATGGAGCCAGTTATGATCACAGAGTGAAAGGGGAATAGTGTTATAAGAGAGAGAGACCTACCATGGCGGGCATAGAGACGCATCTTCCCTGTCAGGGGAGGGCTGTATGATTGCAACATCTTTGATTAGCCATTGTGGTCAGAAACTGGTATCACCATCAAAACACAGCATTATCCGAGTACCCTCAAAGGGTGAGCAACATTGTATAGAGTGTATAGAAAGGCCAGAAATCTGGGAAGTATATGGATCTGGGGAGTATGAGATGATGGGTCCCTACATCTGGAATTATTGGTTCACTTTCGATCTCATATGATCCCTCTCGTATAAATCTGTTTCCAGACATCGGCATTCAAGTGTCAAGAGGATAAGGTTATCCCGAAGAAAAATATTGTTCCGCTGACAAATTTCCATAATCATGAGTGCATGACTCAAAAATGGGCACAGAATCCAGTGCGCTGGGTTCGGGTTCGGGTGAATATATAGCAGGTTTGATACGAGAAGGGGCTTGGTTGAGGGGCTTTCGGGGAGTGATATAGAGTTTCAATAAAACCGGGAAACGTTTGTTGCTCGATATGGAGCCGGAGATTCAACTTTCGTAAGGAGGGCAAGAACCGAGTAGA
This sequence comes from Emmonsiellopsis sp. PD_5, assembly GCA_032988985.1. Taxonomy (NCBI): domain Eukaryota; kingdom Fungi; phylum Ascomycota; class Eurotiomycetes; order Onygenales; family Ajellomycetaceae; genus Emmonsiellopsis; species Emmonsiellopsis sp. PD_5. Next base: position 95,772 of record JANTQI010000094.1, on the reverse strand, counting down.
TAACCTCCGTACCGGAAATGTAAATACATCCTTGTTCCGTAGGGGAGAAACCGCGGCTATCAAACTTTCTGACTTTGAATAGAAAGATTTCCCTCTTGCAAATCGCAGGGTCTAAATATATCAGTGTGGGATCGTTGTGGAATGTTGGCGGCGTATGAAGTGCTTCCCATTCAAATACACAAGAGGCAAAAGTGCGCTAAACAATACCACGGAGACGGGAGCGCCCTGCCACATCCCTCACTCCCATATCTGCAAGGATGGCATTGGTTGGCTCTGCAGGGCAAAGCAATATGAGCGAGAGATCCGGCTTGTGGCGCTATATCGCGCTCTTACGAACTCCGGGGTATCAATATTTCGTTTGCAAATAATTAGCAGGGGAAGAACTTGGCTGCCGATTCTAGCATAAAACCGCTCTTAGGCGCTTCCACAATTGGCCATTTGGGCGGTACCAGGGATGCAGACGCTCGTTCTATTTCAACATTTGGCAAGGCTTCTTCCCAGAGCCGAATCGGCGGGACTGTGAAGTTGGGGAAGCTTTGCTGGACATGCCACGATTTGGTCCATGCGTTTTCTCAAAAGCTATTGAGCTATGTTTTGAGTTTAGGGTCTATTCATGTTCCAGATTTGGTCTGGCGCAGAGGCATGAAGAACAGGGGTCGATCAAACAAACTTCGAGATGCGCGTCCATCACATCCATCGTGGGGGCCAGAGACTGCGTCACACTGCGGAGGTGAGGATTCCCTCGATATTGTGTTGTTAGCAAGGCTCATAACGGGTACGCATTGTGAACTGCATGGGCAATCTTCCAGAATATTGAAATTGCCAATAGATCCATAGGTGATCCAATGTTTTATGGAGCAGTAGATCGCCTGCAGTATGGGCCTCTGATTTGCTATCAACTATCTACTCACCAAAGTTAGACGGCTTTCTTTGGGCCAAATCAAGCTTCCCATCAGGAACCAAGCCCGTGGCGGCGGAACAAGGTTAACAACTGAAACCTAAATCAATTGTCTTTGTTAGAAGGGTCCTTACCTCACATCCCCAGAGCCCAAGATACTCCGGAGTATCAGGGCTCTTCTCCGTCGATTCGACGGCAGACCGGTGTTGAAGCGTCCAGTTGGCCAGTTGAGATGGACGTTTGATGTCGAGGAAAGCCAGCCGCCCTGGTTGCTTAGTCAGAATTCACTACAGCCAAATTCGCAACAGCATCAACCTCTGCTCCTAATCCCCTACAACATTCCAAACCAACAGACGCAGTTCCCGCCAGAACCGTAAATTACACACGGCTAATTGGCGTTAACCGGACGAATGTCTTCGGCATACCATGGGGTACATATGTATGACCCCAAAACCCGATTGAACCGCGTCTTCCATTGATCTTGGGAACTTCCATCGTGGCACATGGATGTGCAACATCACCCACAACACGGTTCCTTCTTCTGCACGAGCCAAAGTCTGATGCATCCCTATCAACCCACAGCCATTGAGTCCCTGACATTACCATTTGGAAGTGATCCTCTTTCCCATGTGCAGAAACAAGGCACTCCTCATACCCATGCTAGGTCCCGACTCCTGATCCGCACGACGTCAAGACAATTGTGCCGGCTAGGTGTTGACATTCAAGATTCATGCCGAAAGCTACAAGTTTCAATCTTGGCTCCCTCCTTTGTACCTTGGCGGTGATGAGAGGGAAAAATCAGCTCTATGGGCCGAACGTATGGTGCTCGATCCACTGGATTGGTGCAGCTCCCTGTCCCATAACGATCTATGTCCGCCTCATGCAATATCTTCCAACACCATGACCCAGCAGGACGGTTCTGTATGATGTTGGTCCACACAAGCGTTGAATCGCCGGTGGACTCGGAATGCTCCGGATTGTCACGGACATACATTTCCCGATGGACTATGGTTATGACTATATACCGTTGCTCCTTGAAGTTTAGAGGATTTTTATCTTCGTTGTCTTGGATGGGCCTCAAACTTCAGTGTTGTTAAATTGTAATAGAGAAACATGTTCAGATCAACTAGGCCCACTGGCCAGAGGAGACGGCCGGCTGCATTCATATTTCGACAAGATTCCCGCTTCGGAAGAAAATCGCCGTGGACTATCGAATTTTCACGAGACATCGTCCCTATCCTCGCCCCTTCCATCAATACAGCCTCGAGTTATCTCCTACCTATGGAGTATCTCATTCTGAGGTCTCAATGGACCCCAAAAAAGCAAGTGTGTCGACGAGAAAGTCATGGTTGGTGGGTGGGCAACACCCCAGACGTGCCGCGTCCATGGATCAATCCCTCAAATGCTGAAGAAATGTAATTAACGATCCCTTCCCAGTAGCCCGGTTAGCTCTGCTAAAGTTTGCCTGGCTCCAGGGACGACCCCCAAACCCGGAAACTCACACGTCATGCCAAGTCCTACCGGTCTAACTATATCAGGGTTTGAATAAACAAAATTCGATATGGGGAAGCCACTGCCATAGCCAGCCACAGATATTAACTTGCATTTGATCCTCAATAATGACCACGCAATCGAAGTGCAGAATCGTTCAAAGCTCGCCGAAGTGTCAAAACGGGAGCCTTCCGCCCTGGACCACCACGGACTTAACAACTAACCCCAGCCTCGAGCAAGCCACCACGGATTTAGAACTAAGTCCATTGTTGAATCACCACAGCTGATTTACTATTAGATTGTTATCTACTATCCAGAAACTGCTAATCGAGCCGGATCTCCAAGACAAACAGATTTTAATCTGGCCAAGCTGAGCTGCATTTTCGAATCCCCTGCCCGAACCAAACCAACCGCCTACTAAACACTCTGAGCAGTTTCATAAGCATATCGTCATCTTCAATCACAGCGGGTGATGCAGGTCATCTGCAGAATTAGATTGATCTGATTATTTGAATGGATGGATGGACGGCTTCATCAGAATGATTACGGTAACGTTCCCTTCTCAATTCTTCCCCGTGGGGAATCCCGTTTGGCCTTGAAAAGGTGCTACAATCTATTGGACGCCAGATGCTACGGCGTCGGTCTTGGGAAGGAAGCCGTGGGCACTGTTCGAATCCGCAGCCTGCTAGCACAATCTCATCATGACGACAACGCCCAAACACAAATAGTGAGAAGATTACATGCATGAAGGAATATTCTTCCGCCAGCGAGACCTCTAAAACAGAACTCGCGCATTGGCCTTTTGAAGCTGAGCGTGCATTTCTATCAGATAACCATTGCTCCTAAGCACGGGAGCGTCCTTCGAGGGCCGTTCTCGTCATGCGACAAATAATAACGACGAGGATGACCCCTTTTAATTGGCCTATGGGGTATGCCCCGTCCCCGTCCCGAAGTCACCATTCCCAGATTCCCTATTCCGGAACCGACACGAACCCCATGAAAGCCACCACTCACAGGACCCCACACAAGATATGGAACTGAATAACGGGAGTCATAACTCTCTTCAGAATAGCCCTCTGCCTGTTGGTTACACGGAATGAACACATGCGCATCCATCTGATTAGGTCCATCATGCTGCCTCTACGTCATTTACTCGGGGAGCCATCCAAACGTTGAATTACATTTATTCTCTCTCAAATCAATAACCACAGGGCAAGATACATATATTGACCAATTTTATTCAAGGAAGGAACCACGGCATTCTTTATTAGAATCGACTCACTCAGCATATTCCTTTTGAAGCCTACATCATTTGCCTAATAGCAAAATCCCAGGAATCAAGCCATAGCATTCGCCTAAACACCATTCACATAACCGCTTCTTCATGCCATTGGAGTCTACGGTGTCCCTCTGTGGCCCTGCCTGTGAACCAGACAAACAAGGGTCAGCAGTGAGTGTACCAAATATGAATACTTGAATAATATTCAGTACACACACCAGGGTTCCATAAAGGGTTCAAGGAGAATAGGTGAATGGGTAGTAACACGGAGTTACAGGTGACCATCCACAGCATTATATAGGTAAAAGGGATAGACTAATAGATATATTATTCCCCTATCCTTCAACATGGTATATAAATACAAATCCCTGAAAACCAGGCGGAATATGCAATGGATGTCTTAGAAATCTATGACGTTCATCTACCACCTTCTGAGTTGATGTACTTTTCATATAAAGTTATCTAGATATATATATATATACAAATACAGTAAATGGCTTTTTTAAGGGGGGCGAGAATGTGGGGGAAAATAAATATACAATATAGCAGAATATATATAAAAGAAGGGGGGAAATAACATGTTAAAACCCCCCTTTATTGTGCCGTTGATATGCACGATGGCATGCACGTGTATATAGATGTCTCGTTCCAAAAGTGTCCATCCGCAGTTTATCGGGAGGATGCCGAACTCGTGTATCCTGCCCCTTATCATGAATCCCAATTAATATCCCCGTCCTGTCTAGATTTTTCATATTCGGCTGCATCTTCGGCATTAAATTTCGACTTTTTTTCCCTTTTAAAAAATGGCGTTGGTATATATCCCCTCAAGCTGTTCGTAGCGAGATATAACGAATCGAGATCGAGGCGGCAATCCAGCATGAAACGGATATATGTGTGTAGCGTACCCAATCGAACACTAGTTAGTCCAGTCCATTACCTTCATATATCCCAATCAATCCCCCCTATCCAGACCGACTATGACCAAGTCCCCACAAACCAACCTCAAACATAGCTTCCTCCCCACCCTCCGCTAACTTCCCCCCTTGGTTCGCCGGATGATGCTCACCCAACACGCCCGCAACACACTTCCACCCATCCCTCCCCCCTCCCCACCTCAACACCTCATTCTTAAACCTCTCACCCGCCTCACGATCCGTCGCAAATTTCCCCTCCGCAAAAGTGTCAGACCATACTTTACTCGCAATCGCCCTGTCGAAGAGGTAGCTATAGTAGCTAGCACCGTAACCATACAAATGGCCAAAGTAGCCCTGCCAGCTAGTGTGCGAGTCGACGGGGTCCGCGATGGTCGCGTGCTGCGAGTAGAGTCTGTGGAAGATGGTTGTGGTGTTGAAATCCGGCTCGAGCGGGCCGGCGGAGTGGTGGTAGGCTTGGTCGAGGAGGGCCATCATGATCTGTGCCTCGTTGTCCATTGAGCCTTGGATGTTTTCGTAGTTTTCTGTTTTGAGGCGCATGGCGGCCATCATGTCTTCGGGGAGAGGGGTGTCGGTTTGCCAGTGGCGAGCGTATAGGGAGAGGACCTCGGGGGCTGTGGCGAAGTTTTCCATTATCACGGATGGCAGCTCGACGAAGTCGGTTGAGCAGCGGGTGCCGGAGATGGTCTGCAGGTCTGTGCGGGCCAGGACGGAGTGGATGGCGTGGCCCATTTCGTGGAAGAGGGTTTTTACGTTGTGTTTTGAGAGGAGGGAGGGCTCGGAGCTGTGGGAGGGCGGGTCGGTGAAGTCGCAAATTAGCGCGATAGTCGGTATTTGGTAAAGGGTGTTTGTTCCGGGTCGGACGGCAGTGGCCATGCCATCGTTAGGATGGTTGTCGGCTGAGAGAGCCGCCTCAGCAATCTCTTCAGGAGATATGGCACGAGAGCAGCGCAGGGTGAAATGTGTTGGATTAGGGCTTTTGCCGGGTCTTGAGAAGAGATCGCAGTATATCACGGCAAGATGATTATTAGATTCATCCATCACATCCAGGCGCCGGACATCTGGGTTCCAAGTCTCGCCGGGAGAGGTTTCCCTGGGAACAAGGCGGACACCATAAAGTCGAGTAAAGAGACGTGATAGACCCTGCATCACAGTTCCCAGAGAGAAAAATGAACGAAGCAGACCGACAGCACGAGATTTTCTCGATACATCATGTTTCGCTGCGTATCTTTCAATATAATAAGCGTGATCCCATGGGGCAAACTGTGGTTTCGGCAGCCCCTTATTCATATAATCTTCGAGTTTTATAGCGTCTAGCCTTGCAATCTCCTGCTGGGCAAGGGGACGATTGCTAGAATTCAACGCCAACAGGAATTTCTTAACTGCCTCTGGACTTTTAGCCATCTTGTCACTCAAAGTCATATGGGCATAACTAGAATATCCCGTCAAAGTCGCCAGCTCAGCTCTTGCCTGCAGGAGCTGGGTTAAACGGCGAATCTGCGCATCCGAACACGTACGTGTTGCCAGATAAATTTCCTTCCTCGTATTTTCATCGTGGACTGTCCTAAGAGCCATATTTGGCACAGTATCGTCGATTGGGATACGGGCAGTATTCCACCTCCGTAGCCGGTCTACCATCATAGGGTCCATACCCCGCAGCTTGTCCTTGTTAAAGGCCAGCTGGCTGACTTTGGGCTCCATACCGTTGACGAAATTAAATCCTAATTGACTGATACGGTTTGATAGCTCGACAAACCGCTTCTTCTTATCTGGAGGCAAATGAATACCTGACTTTGTAAAATCTCTCATCAGCAGATCCGCCGTGACCTTCTCTTCTTCGCTCCAATGGGAGACAACCTCGGGATCGGAGGTCGCCCGTTTCAGCAGGTCATTGAGCCGTGTCTCCGTATTCAGAACATTCATGTATTCAAACGCAAGACCATACGCCTGCGTAGCAGCCTCTTGGATGGCGGGATCAGGATGGTTCGATCGCATGAAATCGGCCATGTCTATAACTCGACACAGTAAGTCGCTCAGCCGATCAAGATCCTTCGCCAGCCTCCTGTATCCTTCAAGGGACGATACCTCAAGAACCCTGGCCATAATCACCCGGCATTTCTGGAGCGAAATGGAGGCAAACTGCACGAAGCCCTGGGGACTTGTGAGGTATTGGTTCTGGAGAAGTCCTGTTGGGGAGGCATGTTTCCGCCGCGAAAAGTCTCGCCAGAACGGCTTCGAATCGAATATCAATCGTAAAGTGTCATCATCGTGCCGCTTCGCAGCTTCGTTGCCCGCAACAGCATAGTCCTGCGCACTGTTCAATATACCCGGTGCGGCGTTATTGTGGGCTCCGCGCCGCAGCACCTGGACACGATGCTGCTGTAGAATGCACCGGCGACAAGTCCATGGCTGCCGTCGGAGAACCTTGAGCATGTTCCGCGTAGAATCTGGGGGTTATTATAAGGGAGTGATAGGCGGTGGTGGTGGCGGTGGACGGTGACGCGGGTGGTGGTGGTTGTCGTCGAGGTCGAAGTTCTCTGATCTTGATTTTCCCATTCCGGGATCAAGCGACACCCGAGACTAGACTGGCGCTTTTCCTGCAACGTCAGTCCAACTCTGCTTTTTCCCTCGACAAGTCCACGCCGCAACATCAATTGGCCCGCACCACGCCGTTCCGCACAGGATGTCCCTGCATCCGCTGTTCCAGAAGGTATGCCCGCACCTCTAATTGACTCGAGTAATGCTAATTGCTGGTCCAGAGAGTTGCCACGGGCGCCGCCGCCCTGGTAGCTGGCGGCATCGTCTTCAATCCCAGGCGCTCCGTATACGCCGAGTCGCCATTAGACGAGACCGTACGACCTTCCCCTGGCAGTCAATTGATGCAATTCTATTAGAAACATCGATCCCCAATCTGACATTACAAGCAGATGCGCCGAAAACCCATCTACGAGGACGATGAACCCGCCTCGGAAGTACAGCCGCAACAACAACAGCAACAACCCGAGCAACCCCAACTCGAACAGCCACCACAACGCTCTCTCCTGCCCCCCAATCCCTCCTTATCTTACACCTCGACCACAGACCGCCTAGCCCTGCAGGTCCGCCAGGCCCGTCTCTTCATCTACGCCCACACCCTCGCCGCAGAGAACAGCTTCAACGACGCCCTCTCCCGCGTCCTCCACGCCGAATCCCGCTTCACAAACACCATCGCCTCCCTGGCTCCCTCGCGCGAGTCCGGCGAGCGTCTTCTCCCGGGAAGCATCTACGTGCTCGTCTCCGCCATGGCCGGGTCAATCGTTTCGCGGAACCGGGGCATTTTCCTGCGGGCCAGTACGCCGTTGGCGATTGGGACGGCGGCGGCCTGGACTCTGCTCCCTGTGACTATGCAGAATGTGTCGGATTTGGTGTTTGAGTATGAGAAGAAGGTTCCTGGGGTGGCGGAGAAACATGTTCAGATTCGGGAGGCGGCGGAGAGATCGTGGTATACGGCTGTGGCGCATAGTGGGATGACGAGGGGGATCTTGGAGAGCAAAATTGCGCAGGGCAGGGGTGTGCTGGAGGAGTGGGTTCGGAAGGGAAACTGAGGCATGGCGCTACGGTGGCTTATTGTAGCTGCTACCCTGTGACGGTGTTTTGCCGGTCCAATTGCTGTTACAACAGCTTTCTGTATATGTAGAGACTTATCTTATTTTAGACGTGCATTTCAAAATCTGATTTCTTTCCTGGTTTGCTTGTGAATCTTGCTTATGAATGGCGTCAGACCTTCTTCTTGAGGAGGAAAAAACACACAACTATTCATCTTATCTATTGTTATTTTCCCTCCGCTGCAAGAAAGGTCCAAACATTGGTATCATAGGGACTTGCGGGATGAGCCGCCACACGTGATATAAAAAGAATAGATTTAAACTCCATACGCCAGTCCATGCCACCCATATAGTATAATTTCTCAACAAAGCCTCATTCAGTCGAATCATGTACCTGGATGTAGCTTGGGGGGAGGTGGGGAGACATGTTCACCACCTTTCGGCGGCGGGGGAATAGGTGACGCATGTCTCGATGGTCCAAAGTCTTCCTCTTTACTCTTCTGCTCACTCTCCTTAAAATAGTCATCAAAAGTCGCAGCTCCGCCATGAACATGGCGAGGTTTCCGACCATGCCTTGGCGGAGGCGATTTGGTTGATGTACCAGGGCTGGTCGATGGAGGTGCCAACGGAGGCGGGGAAACCATATTGGCGGGGACAAGGAAATGGCTTCCAGCGCCATCTGCGGGAGCCGCGGTGATTTGTTGGTCGCCAGAAATATTTTGGTCATTCGTTTCAAAAACAACCTCTCCCGGTCCTTCTACTGCTTCTCCCAGTCCAACAGGCAGTCTGTGAAGGGCGCCATATCCCAAAACAGCACCAAGCGCACCCTCTCCTCCCCATCCCCGTCTAGGCACCAGCTCAACCTCCCTAACAACGTCGAATTCACTATTGTATACCCATAGTACGAGGCTGCGGTTTAAATGATCCTCGACAAGTTCACCAAGCGCAGACTCCCCCCGGAGCGTCCCGCTAGGGGTTCCGAGTATGTAGTCGGAGTGGGGTAGGAGGCCGGCAAGGTAGGCGGGGCTCAGCGGAGAGGGGATTTCGGTAATATGCCATACATTTTGGGTGGAGGAAAGGGGGGCAAGCTGAAAAGTTACGCCGAGAGATGGGTTTGTTGATGGAACTGGTAGGGTTACGGTATGAGTTCGTTGGCCCTAGGAAGGCATCAATGATTAGCCATTCTTGCGGCTAGACTAAATAAAATGGTACCTTTGCGCTCCAAATCTCAAATGTCACACTTGATCCTGCGCAGTTTCGAATTTCTGTTGCGAAGAGGTTGGGGTCGGGGTCATCCTGTTCAAGAAGTTGGTATACACGAGCGAAACGGAGAGTTCGGGAGCAGCGCGGAAGTCCATACAATAACATGTCCATTTATTCCAATTATAAAGTCAAACCAGGGCTCCAGAGGGAGCTCTGCATTTTTATTCCGCAGCACCTGAAAGCCATATGGGTTGTCGCGGAAGTTGTTGGCCTGCTGCTGGGAGGGTTCGGAGTCGAGGCGCGAGATGAACCGATTGAGCGCGCCAAACATTGCGCCTGTTGGGCCTGTCGGCGGGTTTCCACTGATATAGATTTCAAAATTGCGTCGTCTGTATGAGAGCAGTGAGTCGTGAATCCGTCCAGTCGCGATGTCTCCAAGTCGAGAGCTGTCCTTGACGTCGGAGTTGTTCTGGCTGCAAACAAAGCAAACACCAACCAACAGCGTCATAAATGTTTAAATGTCCGGCAGTCCTTTCTGCCACAGAACAGACACCGGCAATTCCTCAGATTTGCGGCATGGAAACACCAGTCGACACATCCGGGGTCTAATTATCCATCTGGCTGGCATGGCGAGTGCAAATGATGACCCGCCGTCCGGAGTCCACCACTATAACAGCAGAGCAGAGGTCCCTGCGGATATCCAAAAGTAAGACTGGCAATTTTCTATATATCCCCCCCTGATACCTTGTTTCTGGCTGACTTCCACCTCTTAGCTACTGGTCCCAGCGCTATAAGCTGTTCTCCAAATATGACGAAGGGATCTGGCTGACCGATGGTGCTTGGTATGGCGTCACCCCAGAGCCAGTCGCAAAGTAAGTTACATCGAATGCCATATTCTATATCCACTTACTAAACCTGACTGTTTAGCAAAATAGCCCAACATATGGCGGACACTGCTCCCAAGGATAGAAGCATACTTGTCGACGCCTTTGCGGGCGCGGGAGGCAACACGATTGCATTTGCCCTATCCGGCAGATGGAAGAGGGTGTACGCGATTGAGAAGGATCCAGCTGTCCTCCAGTGTGCGAAACACAATGCTAAGGTATATGGCGTCGAGGACAAGATTACCTGGTTCGAAGGGGATTGTATGGAGATTCTCAAGGACCAGCTGAGTGTACTGTCCAAGTACAGTGTGGTATTCGCCAGCCCGCCGTGGGGAGGTAAGAGATCTATCTATCCATACTGAAGTCAACCCATCAGCACGAGCATCATTGCTAATTTACGTCCTAGGACCCGGATATCGCTCTGATGAGATTTTCGATCTATCAACCATGCAGCCCTACTCCTTGAACGCACTCTATTCTGTATTTTCCGCGTTCACCAAACATATGGTGTTGTTTCTGCCGCGGACCTCTGACTTGAGGCAGCTTGCGAGCATCGTCGAGGACGGGCAAAAGTCATATGTCGTGCATTATTGTATGGACGGAGCAAGCAAGGCGTTATGTATATTTACTGGGGACTTTAATAATGCCAAATGAGTTTAATAATTCTGATATTATTCGATTTATTTCCGAAATGACCCCAAAAGCCAGCAGTAAGTAGGGTCAACGCTGCGTATTCTATTCCCAAGGATGCCCGACTCCCCTAGTAGGTAGTACTGTAGGTCAAGATGTGAGCGAGTAATTAAATACTAGGACACAGGCGCTTGAATCTGATTCGATGTCGCGCTGAGAACGACAAAATAATTTCTATAGCCTCCAGTGATCTATTTAGTCCGCAGTGAATTTCCAAACAGCGTTATCTATGGGCATTTGCTGGAATTACTAGCGAGGCCTACAGAGAACCTTGTATGCTTGGCATTCTGATATAAAAAGCTCTGGCGGAGCCGCGTTTGATATCACGTGACTACTCTCCGCAACTTTCGCCTTTCGTCACCATCAAACAACACCCAAGCGTGCCAACCTCACTCGGCCTGCCCAGCTCCATCTCGACACCTAGCCGTGCTATCGACCGCTTCGGAAACGAGAGCTACAGCTGCGCGTCCTGTGGAAAGCTCCCGTCTCGATGCGAACTACCTTGTACCGCCCATAAGGCACTTTAACAGCTGTATCAAGCTTCATGTCGACCTCACCCTCTTCCCCCTCGCATGCGAAGCCTCCCGGAAACCCGACGCCAACCAGGTCACTGCCGAGCAAAATGCCACATGCGACGGGCCCAGACGGGGCGGAGTCCGATGATGAGGACTTCAACAGCCTCATGCGCCAGCTCAACGCACCCACGGAGGATAACTCGCTCGACTTCTTATCACGCGAGCTAGATCCCGGAGAGAAGGCCGATGATGCGGTGGATTATGAGGATATTGACGACGATGACCTTCCAGATGAGGAGGTGGATCTTCCGCCGCTCGAGACAGGAGAGACGAAGACGGGGGAGGCGGATGATAGCTGGAGCGCCATGGAAGGTATCTTGGGGAACGAAGACTTCGAGGCACCAGCCGGCGGAGATGAACTTGACGACTTGTTCGGAGATGTCCCATCATCGCCAATAGGAGGGGACGCAGGTCAGGTGGATGAAATGTCGTTGGCTTTCCCAGACGATGCTCTGCCTCTGGTCGGCGGCCCAGCCCTCGAGCTTCCTTCGGAAACAAACGAGGCTCAGCTACCGGAAACGACACATGGAAAGGATAAAGATACGACTATGGCTCCTACTGATATGGATCCAGCTACACTGAGAGAATATCAGCTACAGCAGGCGCTTTTTGCGATGTCCACCTATGGTCCGGATAACCCCCCTGCTCCGCCGGAAAACCACGAAGAACTCCTTGCCTCCCTTTGGCCAAAATTTGATAAAAATGCCATGCCACGTTTCCTGGAGCTACTGCCTCCGAAGAAATCCCATTATACGGGAAAACAGCCTCTCAAGCCGCCCAAGCGGATCATTCCGACTAAGCTCAACCTTGAGCTAGCTCAAGATCAAGAACGAGCATTTCGTGCCACTGGCCAAACCCAGAAGCGCGCATTGGATTCGGAACACCCCTCTATTGTCGTCATTACGCCACCTGCCGAAGCGACCGGAGCCCCTAGCGATATATTAGACTTTGAGGGCGACTTGGACGAAGAGCTTCCTGGTGGAGTTACAATGCAAGACTTGCAATTCATCTGCGCGGACTGGGATATTAAGAGCATACCAGAAGATGAGGAGATGGCTGAAGCTGAACAAAATGACACGAACATGGAAGAACCTCATGCAGAAGAGGATGACTGGCTATTTGAAACCAATCGTCCTGCTAAGAAGCGGAAACTTGAAAAGACCCCCCAAGACTATATTTCGTATTCTCATATCGATCTGCCGCTGTTCGACGATCCATTGAATGCAACGGCAAAGATTGCTCAGAAGATAAATATTGACATGAACGACCCCTACCTATTGCTAGATGAACGTCCGCTCGAGGCTACGGCGCAGACACCAAAGCCACTGGGTACGATGAACCGGGATGAGATGGCGGGAAGTTTCACGAAACGCCTGATTAAACGGTACAATATCTCGAATGATGAAGCCTACGACATGCTGAAGGAGAATCATCAAAACAAGGTCCGAAGCACTCTTGGGAGTGTTGCGCTGGAGCACAGCTTCCCGGCCGTACGGCTGCAATGGCCCTATTACAAAACAAAACTTGCACGACAAGAAGCCCGATCTTTTCATCGTCCCGTCTTATCATTCTTTCCTGGTCTTCCCGTGTCGTTCAAAAAGCCGTTACACATCAAACGGAAGCACCAGAGAGGAAAGGATGTCAAAACATTATACGACTCGACCAAATCACTTTCTCTTGCTGATAATTCACATGTCCTTCTCCTGGAATATTCCGAAGAACATCCAACTATGATGTCCAACTTTGGAATGGGAAGTCGTCTGATCAACTACTATAGACGAAAAAACATGGAAGACCCTTCACGCCCGAAGGCGGAAGTTGGTGAGACTGCTGTCCTATTACCGCAAGATAAAAGTCCTTTCTCCCTATTTGGCCATATCGACCCCGGGGAGACTACCACCGCCATCGCGACCGCGATGTTCCGAGCACCAGTATTCCAGCAAGAAGCGAAACCCACAGATTTCCTTGTCATTCGGAATAGTACCGGTGTCGATGGTTCGAGCTATTATCTCCGGAACATTGAAAATCTATTTGTGGCTGGCCAGGAGTTTCCTTCTGTTGACGTTCCTGGTCCGCATTCAAGGAAAGTCACGACAGCCGCGAAGAATCGCCTAAAAATGATATGCTACCGCCTCATTAGGAGAAATAAACACCATAGAGTGAGCGTTCCCGACATAACCGAGCACTTCCCTGAGTCAACCGAGGTGCAAAACCGACAGAAAGTGAAAGAGTTCCTGCAATTCAATAAGGATTATAAGGAATGGGAGGTAAAATCTGGAGAACCAATTCCCGACGAAGATGTCTTACGTGGTTACGTGAAACCCGAAGACATCTGTCTTCTCGAAGCCATGCAGGTTGGCCAGCAACATCTCCATGACGCCGGTTACGGCCGGGATGAAGACGAAGCGGATGATGACGAAGGAAAGGAGGGCGACAGTCTTGAGCAACAGTTAGCTCCTTGGAAGACGTCGAGGAATTTCCTACTTGCAACTCAGGGCAAAGCAATGTTGCAATTGCACGGAGAGGGTGATCCTACTGGCCGTGGAGAAGGATTCAGTTTCATCAAAACTTCCATGAAAGGCGGCTTTAGAGCTGTTGGGGAGAGTGTTGAAGATAAACTCGATGCCCAGAGGCTCAAAGAGCTTGGAGGACATAGTTACAACGTTGCTCGCCAGCAAAAATCGTACGAAGAGTCCATTCGGCGAGTATGGGAAGCTCAAAAGTCCAGTCTGTCGTCGACCATCGAACACTCGGATGTCGAAAGTGACATCGATGGCGAAGAGCCCGAGGATGTGTTGAACAAACGAGCGAGATCAGAGCGCCCAACTCCAGGCCCCGGTCGCCGTGATGACGAAACGATGAGTCAATTCAGCCGCTTGAGTACAGCTAGCCAGACTGGCAAAATTATGAAAATTACTCGCAGAATAAAGAACGCCAAGGGAGGTATTGACGAAGTTGTGGAAACTGTTAAGGATCCCCGCGTGATTAAGCAGTATCAGAAGCAGCGATACGAGGCTGAGCTGCGTAACCTGACGTACGTGTATCTCCCCCCGAAAAATTAAAGTATCCAGAATTAACACGCATACAGTTTTGACAATATCAAACCCACCGGAGATCCCGAGGTCGACGCTCGCCGGGTGAAGCAGTATGTTGAATTCTCACTCTCATATCCCGCTTTCATCGCAAAGCTAACCCCCACAGTCTCCAATATGAGCTCCAACGTCTCCAACGAAACAAGGAACGTCGCCACGCCCGCGAGAAGCAAAAAGGCATCACGTCCGATAGCGCCGGCATGTCCCCGAGCGCCGCGAATTCGCCCGGTCCTGGTGGCCCGAAAGGAGGAACCCTACGTAAATGTGCAAATTGTGGTCAAGTCGGACACATCAAGACCAACAAAAAGTGCGCCAAATATTCTCCTCCTGATTAATTAACCCATGGACCAACCCCGTCAAACCCATTCATTTATTGGCCCTTTCTTCTCAACATTCCCGCGCTCTTCGTCTAGCGAAGCTTGACCGGAAATCCCCCCCTTTTTCATCATTCTCCAGTCACAAAAACATTTAATATCAGATCAGCAAAAAGACTAACATCCCGGGCCTTGTCACCCGATAGGCTCTGTCCCCTCCTAAACGGCACGATGAAGGCTGAAGACAGCACGAGCGGCTCCGCATTTGCCATGGGTGCGCCGCCCGCACTCTAAACGGACCCTTTAAATTCCCTCGCCAGACGAAATCCTTATCTCGCGCCTCTTTATCTCCATGATGCTTAAAACGTTCCGAGGTCCACTTCCTTCCACAAAGACCGCCACGAAAAATCCTCCCTTCCATTACCTTGCTGATGATCTGATCAATGATTCCCCAACATGCTCGCATGAACTCCCCCACCACTCCCACCACTCCCATCACGAACTAACAGACACCCTATCTTCCAAACCATATATCAACCTACAGCCATCATCCCTCCCACCTTGTCCCCTCACTATCCTATATTCCAGTTCCTCACAGCCAACATCCCCCCCTTTCTTCTTCATCATCATCATCACCTTCTTCTTCTTTCTCCTTTTGTTCCCCTCTTCTTTTCCTTTCGACAAAGATCCAATATTAGAACATGCGACGGATACAGTATGGTTTTATCATTATCAGCATTGAAACTTTAGCTTGCTTGAGATTCGGACAAAGGATGGATGGATGGAGAGAATAGGCAATATGTACTGTACATACGCACACGGGTAACAATTACAATCGACTAAACTAATTTATTAATAATCGTGCCTAATTTCAACTCGGTGCCTCGTGGGTATTTATTCCAAACGCAACGACCATTTCTTGGTGGTTATTTTTGATATTTCTGATGTATGGTTATTGTATTGGATAGATATTAAAGGGGGCGGACGGATTGAAGCTCTTTTTCATGTATGTACGTGGTTTAGATAGGTGGTCGTCGCGAGAATGAAACTATTCACTTTTAAGCCTTTATTCACTTCTTATTTGTTACCCGTGAAGGACGAAACGAGAGAAATGTGTAATCTATTATAAGGATAATTAATGGGCCTGTCGTTATCTATACGCTCCATAAAACCAAGTAAGAAAGGTGAAGTCGTTCGACTAAACGAGTGGCCTAGCCAGAAACATGGCTCAAAACACAATGCCAGGAAAGGGCAGAAGTCCGTCCATCAAAATGAAGTATTCAAGAAAACCAAAGGGAGGCAATTCTACGACGTCACAGTCAATCAGCCATCTGCGCGAACCCAAGGTCTCCCCCGTTCATTCTCAAATGCAAGCAAAACGTCTTTGGGTCGTCGATAAGTGTATCCCAGAAAGGCGCCCCTTTTGCGCAAATTCAGCGCCTCTTTGCCAACCACATCGTCGCGCAAGATCTTATCCCGCGGTCGCTTCTTGTCTTTCTTTCTTCTGTGAGATTTGTCTGGTGTGTTCGTATCAAACTCGACTTTCGCGTTGGGGTTTACACCCTGGGGGCCATCTGTTTGAGCTCCAATTTCCATTATCTGGGGCCCTTGATCCCTATCAACACATTCGGTTTCGGCTTGGGTGCTAGCTTCACTTGACCCGTCTTCCACGTCACTTATCACGACTTCTTCATCGAAGTATTTCGTATCTTCCCAGCTTTTCACTTTCGGTACAAACGGAGGTTTGCGGAGATGGAGCTCTTCCCATCTAATACCTCGGAAGAAAGGATGGTCCTTGATATCCCCGGCATCATCAGGGTAGACATAATAGCCCTGGTAGTTTTTGCTTTGCTTATCCGCTGGACGATTTAAGAGTTCCCCAGGCAGTCGCTTGGAATGCACGTAGTCATTAAGCATGTATTTCCTTGAGCAGAGGCGATATTCTCTCTCCTGAAGGATTTGCCCAATCAGATCAATTGCTTCTGCTGAAACCAACCTATCGGAGGACCTTTCCATAGGGAAGTGCAAGGTTTGGGTGTGTTTCTGTGACATATTAGAACTACTCTCCAACGGGTATCATTTAGAAGAACCAACCAAGATTGCGACTTTAGTATCGTGGCGTGTTTCAGCAGCGAAAGGTGTATATCCATAGAGACACTGGATCTGTTAGTGAAATGTATTATCAGATGCTGATAATCGGACATTAATTACCTCAAACAGAATAACACCAATACTCCACCAGTCACACCTGCCATCGTATAGATCGCCACGTACGACTTCTGGAGCCATATATTGACTCGTACCAACCACACTCCTCGCAAGTTTCCTCTTTTCCTTCCTATTTCTCCATCGCAAGATATCCTCGTTTGGGCCGGGGCCACGGACTTCAGGGGTATAATCCTCGCTTGCCTTTGAATGACCGGAAGATCCATCACCACGCTCACGCTCGGCCTTAGCCTTAGCCTCCTCTTCTCGGTCCTTTTTGTCGCCTTCAACATGAATTCCCAATTTTTTGAGCAAAGAATGCCTATGATTGTTGAAATAGGACTGATCGTGACACCAGTGTCCATCAAACGCGAGACCAAAATCGGAAATTTTCAGGTGGCCAGAGGCTGAAATAAGAAAGTTATCCGGCTTGACATCCCTGTGTATCCATCGGAGCTTGTGAGCCTCCTCGACACAAAGAACCATTTCTGCGATATACCATCTTGTGACATCTTCAGAAAGGATATTTTTCCGAAGAAGCAGTCCCAGGAAATCGCCTCCAACCATATAGTCCATAACCAAGTAGAGGTTGTTGACGTCCTGGAAGCTTGCGATGAGGGGCACGATCCACCGAGACTTCTCAGATGCAACAAGAAAATCTCTCTCGGCGCGTAGATGTCCCTCTTGACAATTTCGCAACATTTCAGCCTTGCGTATGACTTTCATTGCGTAAACTTCCTTCTTCATCTTACTAATATCCCTCCGCCTAGAAGCCCTCGTGCCGTCAACTGCGGATCTCAAAACGTCGATCGTGTTGGCTTTGATGTAACTAAGGTCATTTTTCGGGGTTGGTTTGCTGGTATCTGAGGACACGGTTCTATCCTGGGCCGGGTTTGTTTCTTTAACAAGGCGTACGACGCCGAAACTGCCCTTCCCAAGAACTTTAATAACTTCGTACCCAGCGATAGATACGCTTTCGCCGTTTCTTATAAAATTTGAACGTGTTTTCAGCACACGGTCCTGTCGTAGATACTCAGACTCCTGCCGGGTCCATGCTTCTCTAGCCCTTACTCTCTCTTCCATACTGAGCGGGAGGGAGTATAGCCTCGCTTCGAATTCCCTATGGCGTTGTGCACGTGGACTCTCACCTGAAAGAATGGAATTGAAATGTGTTTCGAAAAAGATTTTGGCAGTAGCAGTAGCTTCTACTGTGTGTATGGACGGAACAACAACAGGGGACCTTTCCTCCTTGTGATTCGATTCGTTTCCAGGGGCAGAAGGAACCAAAACACTTGAATCTCGAGTTGCAGCTTTCGCGTTTGACGCCACGGATTTGCCCGATTGCAATGACGAAAGTACACCATCAGATGTTGGATTCGTCGATTGGCTTAGAGGAGAGGATCCACTTCCGCTTTGGGTAGCGGTAGAAGGATCCGAATCATCTCGTACTTGGTCATCTGGCTTATTCGATGAGGTTGCTTTGGCAGCTTGTTGTACCCCCGAAATACTGGGAATACCAGGTCTAGACCGCAGATTGGCGCGATGAACAACGGTCGGCTGACCAAAGGTAATAGAGAACTTGTGAGAAAGACGGTGGGTGAGGCCGGGTGTAGACCGGCTCCGTCGAACACCATACACTGGGTTTTCATCGCCAAACTCTGGCCCTTCTAACGGCCTTGGAATATCCAAATGCTTTTGTGGGAAGTTCTGCACCCCTTCGCCTTCGATACAAAGCGATAGTGCGGCCAACTCAGAGCAGATCTTATTTTGTAGTTCATGGCTAGGAGTAAGAGTTGGTGCCCCCTGGTCCATGTCAGGATATGGTACCTGCAGTGGGTTGGCATCGTCGGCGGTGGTAGTCGGAGCAAAGGGGATATGTTCCAGTCTTTGGGCGTCTAGGTTAACGTCGCAATATCCCCGTCTCGTGGGGGAACGAAATTCTCTACGATCTAACAGACTGTAAGCATCAGGCATGAGACAGGAGTTAGCCAACTTACCTCCACTGGCTCGTAGCCTCAACATGGATAACAAGCTAGAACTCTTCCGTTTAAAGAACTCCTTAACCCTCTCCTTGCCGATAAGGGTTGCAGGAATGCTATCCGAAGTTGACGTAAGAGAACCACTGCAACCCTGCCCTTCGTGAAAGCCAGCGTCCGGTATGACGACCTTGTTAGGATTCAGGCGTCCAAAGACACTTCTGGACGTGCTTATCCTCCTCTTTTGACTGAGCGTCATAATCCGGGTGAAGCTCCTCAACCATTCATGCGGGAAGGATAGTCGATGAGGCTAGGCTGGGCAGGCCAGCCAAAAACCCCTCTGGTTATAACGAAGCAATGAATGACAAATAGATATATTAACAACCCACGGCTTGGGATAAAAGCAGCTATAAAAATGTCGTCGATGTGAGTAAACAACGGTCAACGTTGTTTAGCCATGATGAATGTCATCAACCGCGGGATGAAAAGCCATGGAGGCGGCGTCCTCGTCATAGGAAGGGGCATTGCTCGACAGCCGGCAAGTGCAACTGGTATGCTTCTGTTCCCTTCAATCCCCGAGACAAACTTCCCCGCGAGAACATAGGAGGCGCACATGGCACCGGACACGGCATCGCACTCTCCCCCTGTGATGGAAGGGAAATTCCAATCGAGCCAGGCGAGCATGGCCAAAAGTCGCAGTTCCTTGGGACATCATTTCGACGTAGACCTAGGTCGGGTGTTGAATCAAAATAATGACGATGACAATTATTAGAGAACAATGCCAGTGGTTTTCTTTTGCGGTGAAATCAACGTGAAACAACGCGTCTAGCTAGCGACTTTGGGGGGGCTTGGATATAGTGAGACCACACGTTGGCATGCTCGTGGATGTTTTATTTTCATTTATTCGTTGAAATAAGTATAGACTGCGTTGTTGTCGATCAAACTAGCCAACTCTTGCACCCGTCATTGTTGATAGGCGTGGGTTGGAGGTTGGAAGAAGGTTGGTTGTACGCATTTTATATTTCCGGCAACGCGGCTCGGCGCTAATATTCACATCACGAGTTCGGCCCCCTAAAAAAAGTTGATAATTGCTATTCTCATATTCAGTCATAGAATGGATCGATATGTACTCGATTTTATAATCGTTCCAGACACAATGTATTTTTACTATGTAAACTTGAATTGTACTTCCATGGGGGGCCATGAAAAAGGAGCAAGCAACCAGCATGGTATTCTGAACATATGCAACAAGAAAAGAGAAACCTATTAAAATTCAAAAATTCAAAAATTCAAAAATTCAAAAATTCAAAAATTCAAAAAAAAGAAACAATAACCCAGTTCCTTTGCCAACAACTCCGTTGCGATATCCTCATTCCTGATAAATGCCCGGCGTGTGCAATGTACAAGTCAGATAACCTTTGCCCTAGGAATAAGAGGGGAACAAAGGGAAACGGACCACGAAAACAGTGAACAACTAATGGCAAGGAATCGAAGGTGAAAAGAAAAAAGAAAAACAAAAGAAAACAAAGGAGAGGAGGTGAAATCAATATGTGGAGATATGCACCTCAGACACCCAGATAGGGCGATGAAAAATTACTTTTTTTGCGGTGTCTTAGACCTGGGGGAAAGAAAAAGGGAATCTAGACAGTTTAACGCCACGCGTCTATTTGATGTCGATAAGCTTAACGTCGAAGATGAGTTTCGAGTTGGCGGGGATTCCTGGAAGCTTCTGCTTGCCGTATGCAAGGTGAGGTGGGATGAACACTCTTCGCTCACCACCGACGGCCATGCCCGGGATACCAATGTCCCAGCCCTTGATCACCTCTCCGCTTCCAACCTTGAACGAGAATGGTTGACCGCTCTTGTTTGCTGCATGGTTGTTAGTTAAGGCAAAAGCACGTGGGAAATGATGGGTGGGTTGCTTACAGTCGAAGACTTTGCCATTTTCGAGCTTTCCAATGTATCTCATGGACACACGGTCGCCCTTCTTTGCAGCGCGGCCGTTTCCGAGTTTCTTGTCATCGATTTTGACGCCGCCAACTTCCTTAACACCGAGAGTACCGGTAGTTGCGGGAGCCTTCTTCTCGTCCTTCTTGGGGGGAGAAGGGGTAGGGCCCTGTTCGAGGTTCTTGGCGAACTGGACTTTCTTATCGGTTTTGGCAGTCTCTGCGGGCTTGGCCTGGACTTCCGCGGGTTCACCATTGTTCTTCTTCAGCTTCTTCTGCTGTTTCTTGCTAAGCTTAGGCTCTCCGTTGGTAGCGGGCTGCTGTTTGATGGCCTTGGCCATGATGTCGTCAAGGTTAGGAGCTTCCTCATCCGAATCCTCTGCGGGGCGCTTTTTGCCCTTGGCATCCTTCTTGGAAGGCTTCTTAGCCAGCTCCTCGTCGGTGTCGAGCTCAGTGATCCTGGGGTCCTCAATGTCGTCCAGCTCATCGCTCTCATCATCCTCGTCCATGAGCTCCAATTCATCCTCATCTGGGCTTAGATCATAGTCATCCTCCTCGTCTTCGCTGTCGCTTTCCTCGTCGTCATGGTCGTAGGAGGGAACGAGGTAGTTACCGGTGAGATAAACGGTGTGGGTACCGGTAACCTTGAAAAAGATGCGCTCATGCTCGCCAACGACGAAGTCGAGAGTTTGTTGGTAGTTCTGCATTCAGATACAACAATTATTAGTTCACATTGGCTAGCACATTAAGAAAAAAGGGGCATTGGTTAGACAAACCTTCTCGGGATCGAGCGTGCACACAACGGACTCCTCCAGCTCGAGACCGTCAGAGAAATCGCTCTCGTCATCATCATCAGTAGCCCTGGCCTTGCCCTTGATCAATTTCGAAATGGCAGCCTTGAGATCGATATCATCGTTGTCATCGTCCTCATCCTCATCGTCCTCCTCCATGGCATCCTCCATCTCCTTCAGGGCAGCAGCCTGTCTGGCCTTCTTCACCTTGGCGGGGTCGCTTGGGCCTCCATTAGTCTCGTCTTCGGAGTCCTCCTCTTCGGAGTCCTCATCCTCATCGAAATCATAATCCTCGTCATCAGAGTCATCATCGAGATCCATTCCCGCAGGGGCGCGGACGATCTTTAATGTGGCCCGCGGGGGTTTGTTTGCGTCAGCCTCTCCGTCGAACTCGGGGAGCGCATCGGGATCGATGGCGGCCATGGTCACGCGGAACTGTAAAGTGACATTGATAAGCAAACAGCAACAGACGGTTAAACGAATCGCAATCGACGAATAGACAGATACACACCATAGCATCGGCATTAGCAGCCGCGGGGATCATAATCCCGCCAGGCGGCACCTGGACGGCGTAGAGGGCAACAGGCTGGGTTCCAGACATGTTGAGGCGGGAGGAATTGAAGCGGGGGAAAGTGGAAATGCGAGAAAGAAGAAAGAAGGTCTATGAACACGCTCGACAAGAGAAACAGCGCAAATCCAGCAAACGAACTTTGACTCCTGTTCTGTTGTGAGAGCAGAGAAAAAAAAAATTCTCCAGGACAACAGAGAAAGTTAAAGTTTCTGCCGGGCGGAATCTGACCAGTGGCGAGCTGCGGATTTTTGTTGTGGGGCCCGCGCCGCGCCATCCCCGTCTGGGACTAGCCCATCAGCGGCCCACCAACACGCGGCGCTTAGTGGAGTTCTGGGCGCTTGCGGCGTCAACACCACGTGATGTAATTAAATAATATCACGTGTCCACGCCACTAGTTCGTGTTGACTCGCGACTGCGCGTCATCGTCAACATGCAAACCCTCCCGCACCGGCATACAAGTGCGCAGCTGCAGCACTGTACGCTTCCTCTGAGGCATCCAGCCCGTACTATTGGCGCTGGATATGCATTTGCCCCCTCATTTGCCCCATTATGGGCTCAAGACTCGAATCCGGCTCTAACGCCGTCCGAAAGCGCATCGAGAACCGTGAGTCAACCCCGGGTCCATATCTGACTTCCTGTTATCCCAGCTGACCCTTATTTTCGTAGATGTGTTCGACGACGAAGAGGGGGAGGAATACGATGGTTCCAGTTTTGGTGGCTTCGGTGATTACTTTCGCCGCAAGAAGCTGAAGCTGCAGAACCTAGATGCAGATATCCGGGCGTCGTCGCCCAATAACCCTCCTATATTCCGCGGTGTGGTAGCGCATGTCAATGGTTATACACAGCCTTCTCTAAGCGACCTACATCGTCTGATCGTGAGTCATGGAGGGGGTTTTCTCCAGTATCTAGATGGGAAAACAGCTGCAACGCATATAATCGCCAGCGCTCTGACGCCAAAGAAACGAGAGGAATTCCGCAAATATCGCATTGTGAAGCCTGCGTGGGTAGTTGAAAGCGTTAATGCCGGGCGCCTTCTGCCTTGGGATAATTTCAGGGTGGTAGATGAAGGACGATCTCAAAAGGTATTGGCGTTTGGGGACGACGGCCAGGTGCAGAGTCAAGTCAACACCCAAAATATAGGTTATCGCAGCCAGACCGCGTCAAGCTGGTATACGTCACAAATAGCATCCAAACTACCAGGGGATGGCGGCCACATTGAGCCGTCCAACTCAGTTCCTCCACTGGAGAATGAAGATCTGGACACAATGCTGTCGGATCCGGCTAACGAAAAAGGGATCGAAGAGGTGGATGAAGGGAATAACTCACCCCCTTACATTCCTCATATCGCGGATCAAGAAATAAATTTGCCTGAGTCCCATATAGAAGAGGAGGACTTTTCAACTGAAGTTAAATCGCAAGCGCCCCAACCGGTTGTTCAATCGTCGCATAAGCTCCCGGAAATCCCCTCGAAGTCCTCCTTAACACCCGAAGAATACAATGCAAGGCTGCTTGCAGACCCCCATATGCGGAACTCGAGCGTTGTCAATCCCGATTTCATACAACAATTTTACCGAGAATCCCGTCTCCACCACCTCTCCACTTGGAAAGCAGAGCTCAAAGCGCAACTCCAGGGCGCAGCTCAAGAAAAATTGTTGGCACGAAAACCTCGAAAACCAACGCCTGGTGCACGAAGATATATCCTACACGTTGATTTCGATAGCTTCTTCGCAGCTGTTTCCATCCACAAGCAACCAGAACTTGCTGAACAGCCTGTTGCTGTGGCACATGGTACTGGTCCAGGATCAGAAATTGCAAGTTGCAATTATCCGGCTCGTTCATTCGGCATTAAAAACGGCATGTGGATGAAAGGCGCACTTCAAATGTGCCCTAATCTGAAAGTTCTTCCATATGACTTCCCTGCCTATGAGGATGCTAGTCGGAAATTTTATGATATCATTCTCGCAGTTGAGGGGACGGTTCAAAGTGTTAGCATTGACGAGGCCCTTGTGGACATTACGAATATTTGCCTTGATGCTGGTGGCTCGGATGGCAGAGGCATTTCGGAAAGTTCAATATATAGGGAGCAAGCGAAGGCCGATGAGATTGCTCAGGGCATACGCGATTCGGTTAAAGAACGAACAGGATGCAATATCTCTGTGGGAATCGGTGGCAATGTCTTACAGGCTCGGTTGGCATTGAGAAAGGCTAAACCTGCTGGTCAATTCCAGCTTAAGCCAGATGAGGTCCTGGATTTCATTGGTGGCCTTACGGCAAAGGATCTTCCAGGTGTTGCTCATAGTTTAAGCGGGAAACTCGAAGAGCTTGGTGTTGTTTATGTGAAAGATATCCGTGAGCTCAGCAAAGAGAAATTGGTATCAAACTTGGGCCCCAAGACTGGCGTGAAATTGTGGGACTATGCTAGAGGTGTTGACAATACGGAGGTGGGGTTGCAAGCCCCTCGAAAGTCAGTATCTGCTGAGATCAACTGGGGCATTCGGTTCGTCACCCAAGCGCAGGCAGAGGAATTCGTTCAAAATCTATGTGATGAGCTCCACCGCAGACTCATTGAAAACCTGGTGAAAGGCAAACAATTGACCATGCGCATTATGAAACGATCTGCGGATGCCCCATTGGAGTCTGTCAAGCATCTTGGGCACGGAAAATGTGACACTTTCAACAAAAGTGTTGCTTTAGGGGTAGCGACTAACGCCAGTGATATCATTGGGAAAGAAGCTATCTCGATTTTAAGAAGCTTTAAGTTTTCGCCAGGTGACTTGCGAGGTCTTGGAGTTCAAATGACGAAGTTGGAACCTCTTAAATCAAGCAACTCGCAGAATTCGGAAAGCAGTCAGAGGCAACTCAATTTCAAAGCTTCCAGCCCCCCACCACGTCAGGAAAAACACATAGATCCGGATGAAGTTAGTACCCCTCGAAAAGGGGATGCGAAGAGCGAATACCTGCCTGAATCGGTCAAGACGGCTCCGTATTTAAATGACGCTTCCCAGAAACCTCTGAACTTGACGGGGACCCAATTTATATTACCAACGCAAGTAGATCCGAAGATTGTCGCAGAACTACCTAACGATATTCGATCGAAATTTGTCACTAAACAAAGATCCAATGCATCGCCCTGGCCCCATTCACCTTCTATGGCCACCGCATTACCCCCACAATCACAGCTAGACCCTGAAATGCTAGCTGCACTTCCCGAATATGTACGCGCTGAAGTTTTGGGATACTATAAGGAAACCGCAAGTCCTCGTCCGGAAACACCACAATTAGACACCTTACGGCATTCAAACCCCCCAACCGCATCATCACGGCCCACCAAGAGAAATATCACTCCAACCAAAACACGATCCGGGCGTGGCCGTGGTCGCGCTCCCCTTAACAAGAATGGGGGGAATAGCACCCTCATGCAGTCGAACTTTATCCTAACACGTCCTCCCGCTGCTCCTGCCGCACCGGAAAATATAGATGCACCCCCATCC
This sequence comes from Emmonsiellopsis sp. PD_5, assembly GCA_032988985.1. NCBI lineage: Eukaryota > Fungi > Ascomycota > Eurotiomycetes > Onygenales > Ajellomycetaceae > Emmonsiellopsis > Emmonsiellopsis sp. PD_5. Next base: position 69,850 of record JANTQI010000094.1, on the reverse strand, counting down.
CCTCAAGTGGATGGGGAAGCCGATGAGATCTCCGCCGATTTTCTAGCTGCTTTACCGGAAGATATAAGGCGCGAAGTACTCGAGGAACACAAGCGCTCCCGGCTTCAAAAGAAGGCGGGGCTCGGTTTACCCTCTACCCGGAGATCCCTCTTCCCTCGGCCAGCGCCACGAGCACCAGAACAAAAGACTCTCAGTCTTCCACCGCGACCCGAGAAACCTACATTTACATCTAAGAAACTGTCGGCCCTTCCAGAGCTGCGAGACGCACTGAGCAAGTGGTATGAGTCTTTCCAGGCAGAAAGCCCATATGATGAGGATGTGTCTGCACTCTCAAATTATCTGAAACGGGTGGTGATTGAAGAAAAAGATCTTGCGAAGGCAGTTGCAGTGGCTGAATGGTTAGCATGGCTAATCGGGGCCGATGAAAATACCGTTCCCGATCAGAGCGAGGAATCTGCACCAGAGGCAGGTACATCTAGCCCAAATTCGAATACTGAGGCAAGAAATGCTTGGAAAGAGGCACTTCAGAGCATTCGTAATAATGTTAACGATGCTGCGAGGGAGAGAGGCATGCCACCTATTGAGTTCACTTGAACGATGATGTTTATTTCTGTGGAAAGCTTGGTTGGATATGCTATCATGCAGATATCTTTTTTTTACCCCCTTTCTTTCTGATATAATTATTTATACCCTACTCATCGTGTCCTGGATCAGTACACGGAGCTGAGCGTTGTTATAATCCGTGACCTGCCGAAACGACCAGATGTATCTACTGGAAGAAAACATACGCTCATTGTGGCGTCCGCTTTTCTTACTCACGATTGCTCCTAGCTTGCACTAGCTGTTGGGTGACGCGGCGTTGAGTTGGGATATCGAGATTAGACTCTGATTTTGGCAGGACTGAATAACAGCGAACAAATATCTGGTTTACTGTCTAGAACCAACTTTCCGCTCAATATACCCGTTATAATCAAGTAAAGGGGATACATGAAGCCATGGGTAGAAGCTAGCGAGAAATCTGACTGTCTACAATCCGTATTTACTACCCACTTCTCTAGAAAGGGGCTGTTAAATAGAATAGAAAGCCCTGGGGCGTCATCCTGAGTGACGTACATAGCCGAAGACATTGGTCCAGATCGGATTACAGGTCAGGGGCGGCAAACATGTTGCTATCTGATGCTGAAAGGAATTTCCCCGAAAGCTCTATCTTCTTCGTTCTTCCGTCCTAATGTGACAGCGGTCTATATTTCCACCGAGAATCGGGCTCAGTATTTATCAGCAAATATACTAAATTGTGGGCTATCCTACCTAAAACACCAACATAGTTGATCTTTGAGACTATGACGCCCTTCTACATACCCCCTATTCCGAACCCTCTCAGCCGTCTCCCTTTGACCCCGCAAATACTATCAAATTCTCTCATATGCACTCAGCTCTCGGAGCCTCGCGGGTGTCGAAAACGTCACCTCGTTGATTTCATATTTCTTAACGATGTAACTAACCTGTTTAACTACTATTCATTAAGTGGGGGCAACATTCGCTGTCAAAGGCATTTCTTCCATAACTAAACAGAGTATCCTCCAATGACCTAAGCATAGCTCCCAGGCCAAGCCATTTCGCAGCAACTTGCCCCCGCTATCGGCTTAACATTCATCAGAATAGCCCGAGTTCCGCATGCGTCTGGAAAACCGTTTCCAAAGGGAACTGTTTTCATCAGTTTTCTCTTTATAATTTGCCTGCATATCCCCGTACCTGTACATCCAACACCGTCTCGTGGCTTCCTTGCTCCAGGTTGTAACAAAGCGAAGCTTTTCAATTCCAAGCAAGTCCGGTCCAACGTCGTATTTCAAGCATTGCGTCTACACCGACGAATATCTAGAATATTTTACGCAGTAAGTTTCAAACCGTTCCTTGTCCGCGAGTTTGTACTCTTCTTGCCTTTTCAGAGCTATATTCAATGATTGCCCTCAAGTATATAATGTGCACTTCAAGTCCTCCCGTTTCTTCAAGTTCCTACTTGTCAATCCTCTAGAGAGCCGTAACTCCATTGTACAATTCCCGTTGAAATCACTTTCCTCCGTTCACGATGCTATCCATACTGATATCCCTACTTCTAGCTGCCACCAGCATGGCCGCAGACGGACAAGGTATTTAAGAGCCGAAACCCCCTGCGGAGCCGCCCCAAAACACTGCCAGGTCGAAAGTGGTTATGCTAAAAAAAACCACGCCCGTTAAAACAGCAGCGCCCCCCATTTACTATGCCGTGGCTCTCTTCCCAGGCTTCCAATCCCTAGATGTCTTCGGGCCCCTCGATGCCCTCAACCTCCTATCCCACGAAAGGGAGATAAAGCTCTCCCTAATTGGCCCAACCCTTGACCCCGTCAGCACCAAGAGTCCAATCCCAAACAGTAACCCCATGAACTCAACCTCCTACCAATCCGTCGTCCCAACACACACCTACGACGCACCACCAGAGAAAATCGACGTCCTCATCGTCCCTGGCGGCTTCGGCACCCGGCACGAAACAATCGACCCCACCGTCAAATTCGTAGCAGACACCTACCCGCGCGTCCGCTACTTGCTAACCGTCTGCACGGGCTCACTCGTAGCGGCGCGCGCGGGCGTGCTGGATGGTAAGAAGGCGACGACGAACAAGATGCGGTTCGATGGGGTTTCGAAACAGACGCCGAAGGTGAATTGGGTGCGTGAGGCGCGGTGGGTTGTGGATGGGAATATTTGGACGTCGTCGGGGATTAGTGCGGGGATTGATGAGATGTTGGCGTTTGTGCAGGCGATGTATGGGAGGGAGCTGGCGGTGCATATTGCGACGGAAATGGAGTATGAGTGGCATGAGGATTCGACGTTTGATCCGTTTGCTGGGAATGAGCTGGTTAAGAAATTAGCACATTGAGTGATGTGATTGTGTGGTTACTGGACGGAGGGGTTTTTTTTGCTACGGGGATCGGAGGATTGGTGGTGTGTGTTTGGGTGAAGCCCCTGAAAATGAGTTAATGTAGACTGCCGATAGCCCATCATGGACTCGTGCTATCAAGAGTGTTCTTCATACACTAAATCCTATTGGCATTGCCTTGTCGTGCTGGATTGATTGCAGTCATAGATGAGCGGAGAGCTAATTTGAAATGGTTCGTTAACTCGAGACAGATTAGTTGATGAGTAGATTGAAGTGAACATCGCCAACAAGGACGATGGCCAAATTCAGGAGAAGAATTACCCCGTTTGCTGCTGATATTTATCTGCTCGAAGTTAGTTTAAACTTCAGCCTCATTCTCAAAAGAGAAAAACCTTAAATAACTCAAAACCCCCATGCACCGAAGCGCAGAACCTTGCCTCAGGCCATCGATGCAGGCGGCAAGAGAATTTATCAGGTCCATGGTAAAATCCGGCAAAAAGAAAAGGGCAATACTTTTCCGGTTTAGTTAGAGTTTGCTTAATAAAGGCGAAAGCTTGAAGCCTGGCTTTTCTAAACTCCAAGAAATAAGGTAACATACGTACAGGCTATCTAAGGTATAATATCCAAGAAAAGCGAAACATCAAACAGATAAACAAGGATATATACACGCATGCATAAAATCGGAGCAATGACCAACAACCGGGAAAGAAAAAGAAAGAAACCGAAGCGCGATTCCAGCTTAATGACGAAATATTAGGCTTCTATGCCGCATCTAGCCGACGACGTGTTGCAAGTTGACAACAACCTCCCAGGAAAATGCCTCCAATACCCATTGATGCGGAGAATCGGAAATAGAAGGAAAATAGTTATGTGAAGGGAATATGATTCTGTTCTGGGCCTGACTGCTGGCAACCCCGCCTCGACTCTAGGCGGAGTGTCAGTTCGATGAGGACGCTGGGGCTTTTCTGACAACGGCGTCGAAGGCGCTGGCGACGTATTTGACGTTTTTGGTATTCACTATATCCGGGGGAGGGTCAAGTATTAGTCCCATATTTCATTACTTGGATTCAACCTTTGGGTGGAGTGATCGGGGGGAGAGCCTGCTACAAAACAAGGAGCAAACTTACATCCAGAAATAGAAGCTCTTCCTGAATCGAGCATGTAGATATGATATTCCTCCCGTAGCGTCTTAATTTGCTCCTTGGATAGACCGGTATATGAAAACATGCCGATTTGGCTGATGATATGCTCCCAGCTTCCGGGAGTCTGTAGGCGGCGCAGTTCATCATAGAGGGCATGTCGCATTGCCTTTATTCTACCGCTCATAACGGCAAGGTCTTTCTTCCATTCTTTGACGTAGGTTGTGTTTGTGAGGACATATGCCGCAACCCTCGCGCCTGTAGTTTAATGTTAGCTCCAGTTTGTTTCTATCCTGGCGTAAACCTTCCAGCAGTGTCCAAACATACCATACGAAGGAGGAGTTGAAAACTCTCCTCGCTGCAGCTCCATAATCTGGCTTCGAGCTCTCCGAGCAGCATCCTCATTATGGCAAATGAGATGAAAAGCCCCAATCCGCTGCCCATAGAGACCAAGATTCTTGCTAAAGCTCTGCGCAACACACATCTCGACCCCGCGGGATGCAAACTCCCTGATGGCCCAGGCGTCGTTATCGAGGTCTCCAGAGGCGAATCCCTGATACGCAGAATCGAAGAACGGGAACAGGCCCTTTCGCTGACACAGGGAAGCGATCTCCAGCCACTGTGCTCTTGTAGGATCGAGACCGGTGGGGTTATGTGCACAGGCATGGAGCAGAATGATGTCTCCCTTTTGCGCGTCCGATTCGAGGGTTCTGATCATGCCGTCGAAGTCAAATGAGCAGGTCGACGCATGATAATATGGATAGAGGGCGATCTCAAGCGGGCTGCCTGTGGTGCCAGCGGCAACCAGGTCCCAGATCAGATGGTGGTTTGCCCATGTAGGATCTGATATCCAGATTTTCCGTACAGGCCCGGCAGCTGTGGGTGGGAGGAGAGGGAGTTGGTCGGCGAGGAGACGTGCGCCAATGTGGTTGGCACCTGTTCCCGAGATCGTCTGGACACTGGCAATTCGGCTGCTAGGGATGGGTGAGTCCGGGCCGAAAACTAAATCTCGCGCTGCCTCGAAGAATGGTTGATATCCTGGGATAGGCAAATATTCATGGTCAAAGGTTGGGTCTTCCCAGAGTAATTTTTCAACCTAGATATCAAGTTAGAAACCTTCATAATGTTCAACCATTTCGTTGCGGTTCCTTTCGGCAAACACAGCACCTTACCGACTTACCTTTTTCACAATAGGTAACCTCCAGCTCTTTGCCTCGTCATCTCTATACACTCCCGCTCCAAGGCTAACTTTCTGCGGATGCGAATCGGCCCCAAATGCACCCATAAGGGCAAACACTTCGTCAAAGGGCGCAATCTCCAACGCGCCAAACTGGCTTTCCGGTTGCATGGGCGCCATATTTGTGCGAAAAACGAACGTTTCTATCCAAAATCAATGTCCAAAATATGCATCTAGTCGCTCGTTAAAAACATTAATTGTAACTATGGAGCAAGGATTGTAATAAGATGTCCGCTTTTTGTTCCCGCTCTGGGCAAAAAATAAAAACCAAATTCCGGGGGACGGGGAGAAATACCAGTATTTAATATAAAATTTTCGTTCCGCCCATGTTTTCCCTGGCTCCGAGGGAAGTTTGTCCCGGATTAAATTTGCGGGTTGAACTATCCATAGTTAAGTTATTTAGTGGCGGGGCGAACCCAACTCCCACGACAGTGTTGAACCATGCCGGGGGGCTCACCAATCGCTGCATCTGCACCCGGGCCGACAGGCTGTTGCTGTCATGCGAAGGGCGTGTGATTGAGGTAGCTGTTCAGGGAGCATGGGACAAGCATGTTGTTCCTGGAAAGATTGGTTAAGCTTGGGCTGTTGTTCCATGAAGAAAAAGGAAAATATATTGCCACTAGAAAATACGAGCGGCCAATACGATGGCTGGATGGGGAGCGTCAGCCAGCATCTCAAGAGCCTTTGGCCTATTGAAACCCGAAAATGCCTCCTCTATGTTCTCTGGAGAGCATTTGTATTTATTTTTATACTATATAAAGTGTTCCTCTCATCTAACATTTCATATCCAGAGCTCATGGCGGGCTTATCACAATAATTGTCTACAAGAATGAATCCTTCAACCAGAAAGGTTTAGCTCAATGAGGTAAATCAACCCCTTCTGAGCTTCCCAGACATCACCTCGTGCTTCTAGCCAGTGTTTGAAGAATTTCGAAGTGAAAATGACCTCCCAGTGAAACCTCTTCCCAACTCCTAACACGGCGCTCTCGTGTCACATCCCCCAGACTCTCTGGGGATGACATGTCGCCATCCACAGTTAGTGCTTCTATGCTCCATGTGCGATATACCGAATGGCCCAGATGTTAGAAGATATTGAAAGAGAAACATTGGAAATTGCTTCCTAACCCATCAGCATGGCCCAGAGAAGACTCGTGTTTGCAATTTGGCACCGACTGTTGATCTGAGACTACCACCATCCCATGTCTCCAAGAAAAAAGCGTCCATGCATGAAGAACTTTAGTTCCCTTGTTGTGAGACCGAGGTCATATGAATCTCTCGTTCGGTTCAACTTTTGTATTGTACTATCAAACAGAAGCTCGCCAAGGTCACATTCGAATACGATACGAGTCTCATTTCACCATCCCAGTCAACGGCTAAGATTTGCGACTGAAGAGTCAAAGACCTATCCACAACCCGCGACAAACCATTGCACTACCTTCTGGGACGAATCGCGCATGAAACTTTATTAGCTAAATGCCGGTTCTCCGCCTGCCACCCAAGCCCATTGGTGCATGAATAAATCACATCAATTGCCAGACGTTCAACCACATGTATAGTTCTAAAAGAATAAGTTAGTAAAACAAAGCAATATGTCAGATCCCTGCAAGTCTCCCCTCCCTAACTATTTTATCCGAGTTCGGCAATCGAGATGCCGAAGCCGCCGAAGCCTCCGAGAATTTCCCGTTCTTGCAACCTCGCTGCCGACTCCTCGAAACACTTTGCTCGCTCTCTTCCCGATTAATCCAGCTCTCAATTACCCTCTGCCAAGCATCAATCCCCCATCCCACTCTGCTTGATAAAGGATAAAACCCCCCTCTCTACGGTTCCATCCTGGGACCGACCGGCTATCCACGGCGCGGCGTACCGAAGGGTGTCCCCGGTCCTGGATGGGGTCCATTACCGCTCGTCGGCTTTGCGGTTAGGCCAGTCCACGCTTGCAAGCGGACGGCATCATCGGCATGGACCGGCATTCTGAGCTCCGTCCGGCAATGCTGGCCGATTGAGGACGATGATGCAATGGATTATCCCAGGTCGTGCCCGCCACGTGAGGTTCTACTTCATCCAATGTCAATGGATGAAATGCAGGGCATGCATTCAAGACCACAGGCAACATAATTAGAGGCCGTTGTTATTTCCTAGCTAGGAATCGGCCTCATTCAGTCTCGATTCCTCTTGCTCCCAGTCGCTCTATCTGCCTCCGCCATGTCCGTGTCGTCTATCGCTAGGTCGACACATCTGCCAGCCCCGAAAAGCTCCCCTTTGGCCCCACGACAGGCTTTGCTAGTCCGCGTTGTTGCCAGCCTGATTACAGCCCACATGTCTTATCACCTCGATCTTCGTTTGCGGGAGTGTCTATCCATTCCCCAAGATCCCATGATGTTGCCGGGAAGCAGCAGTCGCTACCGAGATGGGTACAACAGATGAATCTTCTGCATGGATAGAGACAGCATATTCGACCGCGTGTATGAGACTGAGGCGACAGACTTCAGATCTCCCTCTTGCTGGGGGCAGAAGCAAATATAAATGTCAGACCGAAATTACACTGCGGGGCAAAATCCATGCGACTAAGAGGCGGCTACCATGAATGCTAAAGATAATATTAGCTACTTGAATGATAGCGCAAAGTCCCGATGACAATACAGACGACGAGATTCGTCTGGGAATGACGATGGCGAGGACGTGGATGGTACAAGGCTGCCCCTATGTCCAACACCACTGGCAGCGGGCTGTTCCCTCGCTAAGTATTATTATTGCTTCATTGCAAACATACGAGGGCAAAGTCTAGTGTGGATTTATCTTGAGATTCGGCGGAGCAAAATACGAGAGGCCATGGGTAGAACCCGGGTGGATCATGTTAAGCCCTCTGTTGTGCAATGAAGGGACTTGAACGGATTCTTTACCTGGTACTTCCAATCGAGCCGGGGGAAGGGAGGCTGAAAATACTGAAGGGCAATCAGAGACCAACTGCCAGTGGGAAACCGAGTCGACTTACAAACAATCCTGAAACTTCGTCTCATGGCTCAACTAGTATTTAATCGACCACGTCAAATCAAATCTGTCGTTCTCCGACATCCATCCTTAATATCCAACCGTTTTCGGATCAGGTAATTGACGGGCAGTTCAGGCTGGCGGCAATTTTTCGTTCACTCCAATTGGTGTTTTTACCTGGCGCTTGCTGATGCCCTAGCTGTTTTATTTGGCGCTCAACTAAAATAAGACACTGTTAACCTTGCAGGGTTCCTTCGGGCGGCTATTTCATACGGGCTCCGATGCCTATATAACCACAGTATCATCGTCTTGTCCGGCTCCTTTTGCTCTTCCATCAGATCACCCTACATCTTTATCCATTGCCTTATTTTCGGTTGCCCCTCTATCTACAGACCTTTCGCCTATATACCCGTCGATCGCAGCGACGTTGAAGAATGCCTCGCAAGATTCATCTGGCAGTTTTCTCTAACGGCCAGAGGCCCGCCCACTTCGCTGTTTTTATACCTACAGGTGACACGGGCCAGGTGGGAAAACTCGTCCATGTCACTGGAAATACAGCTGCCGGATTTTTCCTCGAATTCAAGCGCAATTACGACTTTGGTCAGACAGAACGCAGGCACCAGATCATTGAGCTTGCCCAAGTGATTGATCGGCACATAGCTGATACTGTCGGCAATGGAAATGGGGCTATAGACACAATTGCCCGTGATCGACTCGAGTCTGTTGCCACAACTATCCAGCCTCCTGGTCGAAGCCCTAACCCCTTTGATCCCTCGGTATGTGTATCTAGTACCTATGTAATGGCAGCTTGTGGCTGACATATAGAGAAGGCGCCCAACTGCCAGGATTGGCTACAGAGCTACATCGAACAGCTTGCTCGCGATGGCTACGTTCCTACCAGCGCCGTCTCCATTGTCCAAAATGCTCCAAAGACTCTCTGATCGAGGCCTGCTCAGTGTTTCATTGTGTGGATTACTTCCTTCTATCCTTAAACTCACTCTCACATGTCACTCCCCTTTTTATTCTGTCTGATTTGTTTCTTTTGCTATGTTACTCGGATTGATTTTATGATGTTATTGTTACAGCCGCAGCCCAGTGCTTTCTGCCCCTTCTCAACGATGTGTCGTCTTAATTAACAATTCCGTTGTGTATCTGTATGCAGAAATTTCCCTCTTATTCACTGACAGCATGTATCTAAATTATACATACTATGTGGTTTCCGTCCTTAAAAGTCTTCTATAAGTCAGGAAGCCCTTCAAGGTACTAGAAGAGATTTACGGCTTTTAGAACTAAATCCAATTTGTCCTTCCTCTGTGTTTGCCGTTCTCTTGTTTATATTATCCTGTATGTGTGGAGTGAATCGCCTTTGTTGCTCTATCTGTATAAAGCTGCAAGGTAACAGCTATATGCAGTCATTTCTTTTGCATTGAGTAAGAAGTTCTAAGACGGAAGATAAGAGTTTCACTGTGCAATACACATGGCAGTAGGGATACAAACAAGTTATCCTTTAGAATGAAGCTTGAAATCACCCCCTGTGCTTTAACTGAAGACAAGGCAAACAAACAGTAGAAGGAGAAAAAAGAAAAAGAAAAAGAAAACAAAAAGCAGAAGAAGAAAAAGAAGAAGAAGAAGAAGAAGAAGAAGAAGTAGTCCGATGTGCATCATATAGAGCTTAACAGCCCATCGATGTTGTATAGTAATCCCACGGATCCCAAGTGCTGGCATACTGATCCAAAATCATCGGCAAATATTGTTTAGACCACTCTTCCTTCCAGTGAGCAGTGTACTGCGCCTTCCGGGTCTCCCAGTATGCAGGTAGCCACCCAGACTGTTCCCAGTCAATAATTGAAGTAACTTTATAGGGTCTTGATCTCGTGACAACAATGTTGCTGCGGTGGAGATCGCCATGAGTGAACTTGATAGGGCTGTCATCAGGCAAGTCCTGGCGGAATGGTTCAATCGGTACTGAGTGTGGATCTGACATTCGCCTTCGAGGGAGGAATGTAAACCAGTCATGGAATTGTTTGACAGTGGTGAATGGTCCTGCTTCTGACATGTAGTTCAAATGAAACGCCCTGTCATAAAGAGGCGCCCGTACAACGTTGCCTGTAAAGAAGAGGGGTAAGAACGCAGCTAGGATACTGAATTTAGAATATCATCACAGTACTTGGGGGAACATGCCTATAAACGGATCTGATGGATCCTGCTCAAGTTGGCGAAGATTGCCACAGATAGTCCGGAGCTCATTGCAGATCGAAACACACTCATCAGCGCTCAGTGTATCCCACACCTGCTCAAGAGTCTGTCCCTGTATATACTCCATATAAATAAATTTCTCGGCTCCATCAACACGCCACCCATATATCTGTGGAACTGGGACGTTGCCTTGAAGATATTTGCCAACAGCATAGAGGGACTGGGCTTCAGATATCTTCGTGGCGGTTCCCCATTTAACAAATAGTCCTAGGTGCTCAAACAGCACAGGCGGTGGTCTAACATGAGGGCCGGTAAGGGAGAAGTTTTTTCTGTTGTCGAGTGTGACCCCTGCAGCATGCTGAACTTTGGCTTGTGCGCGAACTTCTTCTGGCGAAGGTAGTTGAGTCCATTTCTTGAAAAATTGCGAATCCTCGACGTCAAAATTGGGTGATGTCGGTATCATCGAAGGCGTCAGCCGGACAGGTTCTTTCTGCATCATTTTCCGGAGTGCAAGATTGAATAAAAAATTAAAATCTAGGCAAGAGCGGTGATGACGATGAGGGCGCGAAGGAAACGGCCGGTGTTGCAGTAGATCGATTGTTGCTTTTCCTAGACTGCAAGGCTAGGGTTTTGCCTTAAAAGCTGAGATGTAGGTCTTGATCTTTATTAACCCCCTCTGGTAACAAAGAAAGTTCGGCTGATCTGACGGGTAAAAGTTATACCAGACCGGCGGGGTGGATTGTCATGTGATGTCCCCTTGTCACCCAGAACTCTATCTGAAATAAGATTATTTATAGCAACCACACTATGAACGCACCACAGCTTTATTATTGGGTTGGTTCCTTGGTTGATCTATGTATTTTTCTTTGTTTTTACCATAGTGCTCCTTACGCTCACTTCCCTGCTTGCAACCCACCTGAATTTGATGGCATAAGGTCACATTACTGCATTTTTTGCTCCAAATTCTCCTGTTTTTCTGAAGAGAGATATTTTGTGATTATCTTTGTGTTTTTATTTAATTTTACTTTCCTTTCATGCTTTTATTGTCCATGGTTATCATGTGCCAGAAAATAAATAGCGGTGAAAAGCAGCTTTATATGGATGGATTAATGAGCATCTTTGTCCTCACTGCATGCCACTAGGATCTCTAATAATAGTATTCTTGTTTATAGTTAAGTCACCCAATTTTGAAATATACTAGTAATAATGGGGATGGATAAATACACGGTGAGATCCGCTAAATACACGGTCAAAAGATACCACTAAATTAAAATAGGTCTAGCTTATACATCTGATTACATATAATACCCAAGGCTGGGTGCCGCACCAGACCCCATTCCCAAACTACTTATCATTATGAAAAATAAGACACCAATGTCAACACTCCCTTCAATCCACCCATGAGCCTGGGATAGGTAACTCAGGCTCTGTGCTGGCCACCATATCCCAAAATTCACCTGCCCACTCGTCCCTGAAATTGGAGAACCAAAGGTGCCAATCTTCTGGCTTCGGGCCATAACTGAAAGCGACGAGGCGGATCGTGATGCCCTGGCGCTTGACTGGTTTAAATTCTTGATCAACCAAACCTCTGGTAAAGAGTTCCGCTTCGTTAAGTCCAAATTGCAAAAGATCAATGCCAGCGATATAAAGTGCTCGGGATAGAATCCGTACTGGCGAACTGTTTACATCAGAATATTGGTCGAAATTTAGCGAACTATCCGGATGTGTTTTGAAAAATGCGTATATTACAACGGAATTCACCCATTCATTCAAGAATGTTATAAGAAGACTCGGTGATGGACCCGGATGATCACCAGGCTGATGGGAGTAGCCACGGAGAACATCCGCAAGAAGTGTGATATAATCATCAACTTCACCTGGACAAATATCAATGGTGGCCACACAAGACCTGACAATTGTCGGTAGGATTTCCTTTCTGTACACCGAAATTTTTGTTCGCTCGTCTGCCATAAGGATCAAAGGGATGACTTCCGGTTTTCGCCACCCAAACCAAATGTTGTCCCAACCCAATACCTCGATACGCTGTGACAAAGACTTTCTATAAAAGGTCGGATCATGTTCGGGTATGATCCGCTGTAAAATTGTGCGGTCGCTGGTGAATATCGTGCCTCTCCCTAGATCATCGCTAGATGTCGGGAGGAGCCTCAAAACACAATCCCTATACTTATGGTCCATCGGTGCGAGTTTTCGGGCAATGGTCCAATGCAAGAGGGCATAATAAAAAGGTTCGCTTGACAGTAAAAAATGTTAGATTCAGCACCTCTCTGATATAGGGTGTTAGTGAGCAGATTGGGTACCAAAACCTCCCCCTATATGCAGATCGATCTGCACCCCGATCAAGTAACAAGTGGCAAGCCTTTACGTTGCCTTTCAATGCAGCCAGCTTGAGAAATCCGCGGTTAACATTGCCATTGTTATTACTACTCACTGTGGTTAAACGGAAACATTCTCACTCACATGCAATGCAGTGTCGCCGTTGGGGTCACAATCAAACACTGAGCCCTCCCCAGACCTTAGAAGGTCATCCAAGCCACCCACATTGCCCTTCCTTGCGTACTCGAAAATTAGAGAATCGCCCGGTATAATGTTGTACGTTCGTAACCGAAAAGCCCACTCAATTTGGGCCCGGGAGGTATAAAGTTCACAGACTTTCCAACCAAGCCAGGTGGGCAACTTCACACGAAGAGCGGGCTTTTCTGACGTCCTATGTTGAGCCTTCTCTAAGGTCAAGGGGGCGGACGACGATGAGGGTGAAAAAGAGAGTGATGACGGTGGCGTTGTTGACAAGTCCGATTGCTGGGATATCAATGAAGTATTCGACGAGACTTGAGTAATAAGAACTTGCATAGCATCATTTTGCTGCTTAGTCCATTCTGTTAGGACGATTTGATGATGCCGCTGACTGACTCTGCTCCAAACGTTAACTCGATAAAGCCTCCATCTATAACCACTTCAACAAGGGGTAATACATATGTGCCATGCTCACCGTGGCCTTGATGCTCTCCAACCGCCTGAGAACCCTATCAAGGTCACCCCTTTTCAGAGCAAACTCAACCGAACCACGCAACTTCTTTTTCCCAATCTTCGCCTGCAGCTCTAACGAGGTCGGAGGTCATCTTAGCTGCTCGGCAGCAATGCTCTGCACACCGTTTGCTTATTCGGTCTTCGGGGCCGAAAGGGGTCTCCGACTCGAACTCTAACAGAATATCGTTGAATAGCTGGATATCTTGCAGGAGTAACTGAATCTCGACTGGTGCCGACTTGACGGTACTAAGAAAGCTGCTGATCTGGACGATATTGTTGGCGATTTGGAGAGCGAAGCCAGCGACGCTGAGGCTGCCGCTTACAACGGCTAGAACCTCTGCCATTTTCTCTCCTTCTGGTAAGAATGTGGTGATTTTCGATGCTTGTGCTGGCTTGCCTGTAGTGTCAGAACATGAACACAGGTGAGGAAAAGGAAAATGAAGAGCCAAAAGCTGGATGATGTTGAAGGCGGGGGAGGTTTCCCAACAAAGTGGTAAGGCTGTACCATCAGGCTGAGCGCTGCTTGCAGCCCCAGCCCGCCTATCAAATTGGCGCATAGCTGTGCAAGGCATCTCTTGGATTAGACTGGAGATGCGACATTCCAATACCGCCCTGCATATTGGAAACTTGAAGCCATCCAACCGCTCCCCAGTCATAATGAAGGCTGTGCCTTCTTGGCAAACTTCACTGCCCAATTTCTCCGACTCCAATGACCATATGTTCTGCAGCAACTGACGAGGTGAGCCTCTTCAAAGGGTAGAATTTTAGAAAGCCGACGAGGGCTAAATGAACGGACACCCAGCAAACTGAAGTACCCAATCACTACGATGACAGTTTGAAGGGAAAAGAAACAGCCTTACTTAGTCAGGTTCAATCGTTCTGTTTATTTACATACCTCGAATGTAATCAATTGAAACAATGATATTGGAAAGAGAGAGCAACAATAATGTTTTGACAAAGGCAAGAAAAAAACAGAGAGATGATGACGAGGTCAAGAAATCTGGAGGTTGTTGTTTTTGGTTAGGATGAAAGATGTTCCAACCCAGGGGAGGTGCCCGCGCCTCACCACTCCTCGACGAGGTCAAGGAATAGCGACCGAGCGAGCGAGAAAGAGCGGGTGGGACTCTAGAAAAGACGGAAATTCCATATCTGATGGATGGCGTATGTAGTATGTAGTTGTATGTATATGAAAAAATGAAATCGGGGAAAAAGAAGGAACCGGAATGGGGAAAATTGAAAAAAAAGTTTAAAAGGAAATTATTCCATCCTGTCATAACTAGAGAATGGTATATGTAAGCAAGTAAGCCTCCAATCTGAAAAGAAAAAGGGGAATGAATGATTGTGCCCAGTTCATGGGATGGTGATGTGGTGTGTAAAGGTGAAGGAAATGTTTCGCAGGATAAGCGGTAAAAGGGGCAAAAGGGGATAAAAACAAAAGGTAAGAAGAGAAATGATACACTGTACTCCTAATCCCAATATCAAAACACAATATATACCCAACCAAAAAAAATATATGAAGAGAACGATACACAGGAGGAGGAGACGAAGAGACAACCAAGAAGGGAAAAATGAAAGGAAAAAAAAAATACACCCATCAATAAATAGGTCTCCCCTCATCCCACTTTCTCATCTCCCTCTCCCCCCCCGGACTTCCAACACCAATACCACTACAGCCACCAACCTCCTCCCCAGCCCCCATCGAAAACCTAACCCTAGCACCACTCTCCCTCTTCATCGGACTACCATCCCACTCCCCACCAATCCCTCCAATCCCACCAACCCACTCCCAAACCCTCGAAACATCCCCCGCTCTCCCCTCCCTCACCGACGCCCTAACATTCGCATTCCCCTCCACCACCTGCCTAACCCCCTTCCACAACCCCTCCCTCCTAGACCCCTTCAACTCATCCCTCAACACATCATCTCGCAACTGGCCCACAGAAATCCACGCCTCATGCGCCTCGCCACGGGCATGTAGTGCCGCCTGCGTCGCGAGACGGTCAAGGGTCATGCCGACGAGCGACGGGATGCGAGCAGCGTCGGAACGGCGCTGGAGGACCTTTGCGCGGGCGTAGGCGATGGTGATAGTGAGGAGGGTTAGAAGGAGAAGAGGGAGTCGATACGCGAGGAGAGCGAGTCGTAGATACCTTCTGAGGGAGCAGCTGAGTGAGAGGTGGGAGAGGGACGTCGAGCTGTAAGAAAGGGGAGCGGCGGGACTGTGGTTTCGTGGGGGAGACTGTTAGTTGGTGGGAAAATCATTTGTCAGAAAGAGTAATTAAGTTTTAAGAGTCGAATGTTGCAATAGAGCGGGATTGCTCCTAGTAGCAATTCGTACAACTGTACAAGAAATAGGTAGGATAGAAATGACTTACTCATTTGTAGTAGTGGTGACAACCTCCTCGCGTCCCGTAATCTCCCCAATCGCGCCCCTCCAAAGCTCCTCAAACTCCTCCTCCGTCATGCCCTTTCTCTTCAACTTTGTGATCTCCTCCTTGAGTTCCGAAGCAGTCATTCCCGGTGATGGAATTTCCGTACCATCTTCCGTGGCGGTCTCGCCACATTCCCACTTCGCCCTGCGTTCTCTCAAGGCCTCGATGGCCCTGTCTGCAACAGATTTCACACGGCGAACCTTCTCCCCATCCGGTTCACAGGTAGGTGGCAGGGGTACCAAGCCTCCTAAGGCCAAAGGATGTGGTACCAGTACAAAATCTTGTTCGCATCTCGCCTCGAAATCTGGATAGCAAAATGCATGTTGTGGACAGGGTTCACACTGCGGCTGCAGCACATCCGCCCATTTAGGCACTTTGGTATCAGCCAGCGACCATGTAGGCTTTCCAGCACCACAGAAGCCAATTTCAATCTTCTCCTGCCTCCACCAGGCGGCAAAGCCACCAATCAAACCAAATATTACAACCCACGGCGCAGCTTTACTAACTCTCCCCTGCTGCCGCGGCTGTCGTCTTCTAAAGATGGGGGCCGTAGTCCGTCCACTCTCCATCTCCTCTTCCAGCGCTCGGCTTTCCTCAGGTGTAAATTCCTCACCAGGCTCCAATCCCTCCTCATCATATTCCTCTTCGGACTCCTCAATCTTTGGCGTGGTTAATCTTGCCACAGGCACCTCGAAAGTCGACCGCGTCGGCACCTCCACATCTTCCTCCTGCTTCACTTTCCTCGACGGCGTCCGGTCCGATCTCCGCTTTCTCCTTACATCCGCCGCAGGGGTCGACTCAGACGAATACCGCGTCCCACTCCTCCGCTTATGCTCAACGCTCACAGCCCTGGTGCGCCCGTGCTCAGCTTCCATCGGCGAGCTTCCACTCTGGAACGGGTTATCGTCCGTAAAAACACCATCATGATCGTGCGCCTCCCGCTTGACGGGTGATGGCAACGCCTCTACAGCAACTGACGGACGGGGGGTAGGAAGCGCTTCACTCTTTCGTAGCTTCCGCCCTGGCGTTCGCCGTGGCGTCTCCGCTAGAATCCCCATATCCTCTCCCGTCTCAGTATCGGACGCGCGCGGATGCTTGGCCGTTGTCCGCCGGCTTCTAGTCGTCGACGGTGGTGGCTGTGGGGTCATGCTCTCCTCCGTCTCTACTGTCGAGGCTCTAGTGCTCGGTCTCGATCGGCCTCTCCGCGACGTCGCCGGCGTAGATGGCGGGGGCATGGAGTATCTGCCCTCGTCTTCATCTTCGCCCGCAATTGTGGTTTGGTTGTTAGGCATGTTGGTGATGCCCCTGCTAGTCCTCCGCACACGGTCACGTTCCCGGAGCAGCTTCTTGGCTTGGGGGAGAACCTCACTCTCGAGGATCTCTATCAGCTGGGCCTTTTTCGCTGAGGCTGGGTATGAGATGTCATGGTTGACGAGGATGGAGCGGAGACGGGGCACGGTGAGGGCATTCAGGTCGAAGTCTGGGCTTAGGTAGGCCAGTTCACCGTTGCTGTCCGTATCCGATGCCATGCTGGGCTGATTGGGATTTCCCACTCGTTTCGTGGGAGAAAAGTATCCCGACCTGGAAAAGTAGAAAAATCAAGAGGGAAAAAGAAAGAGAACGACTGGCTGCTTGGCTTGTGCGACTTGCGCTGCAAAAGAATGCAAAACCAAAAGTCAAACGGGTTCTTTGGTCTGCAGAGAAGATTTTAGCCGCCAAAACAAAAGACTATGTGCGCCGGTATCCAGGGCAACAGCGGGGGATTGGCCCAAGAGATCGATCAGGCCACGATGCAACAGCAGACCGACGGTAGATTTACCAGTCTCACCCACATAAAAAAAGCAGAGGATGCAGGTTTGGCTGAGATAACGGGCTAATTCAATGGTGTTTGAACGGAGCGCGATGCTGGATGGAGATGGAAGATGGAGGGTGATCGGAGGCAACAAAGCCAACAAATAAACATGGAAGGGCCCGAGCCACATCTGGAGCGCCACAATGATGTAGAGTACTCACGTGATGAGTGGTCAGCCACAGTACTGCTTAGTCAGTATCTTTCCCCTGAACCGCTGCAAGGAGAGAGGGATCTGTTCAAAAATGTATAGTAAGCCATGGCCGAATCCCACTGTCAGGGTCAACATAACCAACGGAAATATCCAAAATTCAGCGAATAATCCAAAATGATAATAGATAATAATTAAGCTAGACAGCTTTTCCCCTAGTCCAAAAAAGCCCAACACCCAGCCTGCAGAAATTTAACAACCGCGTCCAATCCAAAAAGAAATGAAAAGAAACGAAGCCTGAATAACAGGTAGTGGCAGAATGGAAGCGTAGAAGCGTGGTAACCATATAAGTAAAAAAGCATGAGACCGCTATGCCAGGAAACAAAAAGGAACAGGAGAGAATGAAAGAATATCCCCAAACCAATCCCATGTCAAGTCAATCCAATCAAGAAATGACCAAGGAAAAAAACGCCCCAACAACATTTTTTTTATCGAAACTACAAATCCAAGAAAGAAAAAAACTTGCTCCGTCATGAAAAAAAAGTACAAAGTATCCCGCCGTAAAAAGATAGCATCATCAGTCGCAACTTAATCGTTCGCTTCAATTCAACCCAACCCAGGCCAACCCAAAAGCAGAAGAAGAAGAAGAAGAAGGGGTCAATATAGGAAATATATACCAAGAAATAGAAGGGAGAAAAAAAATATATATGGCAAGAATAAATGTAGCCGGCCAGAAAAAACCCAAAAGGCGCGGCGCAAGGAACACAGAACTCCAACCCATCGCATAGCTACCGTTATAAACGCCCCGTAGTTGGCCGCTTTATTATTAGTCCTGGTCGTTGCTGGGAGAGCCCGAGCCATCATCGCCGGCAGCGCACGCATCAGACAGGGCCGACGAGCTTTCCATCAGTGTCTTTGTAAAGGTAATATTCGTCCTGGGAAGGCAGATTGTTTCTTTCATGGCTTTGAATTCGCTTAGTTGCGTCTGTAGCTGTTTTAGGATATCTGCCATGGGCACGGCGATATCTTTCAGTGTGTTTCCGCGGTGGAAGGGGCGCATCATGTGGCGGATTGTGAGGGTGTTGGTGCAGGTCTAGAAGGTTTGGAATGTCAGCAAACATTAAATCCATCCGAAAGGGAATGTTAAACACTAATGATGTATGGGGAAATGGGAAAAGTACTAACCTCAACTCTGGTAACTTGATGTTCAATCAGACTCAAAACTACCGCATCAGAAAACTCTCCAGGCCGCGCCTTGACAGCCTCCAACAGCCCTGTCTCCGGCGGTCTGAGTGGGACCTCTCCAAAGTTCTCCAGAGCACTGCAGAAGGCCTCCAACCGCAATGCAACTGTCCACAAGCGCCACACAAGGTCCGCTTCAATGTTGAGATGCTTATCCTTGCCTAGTGGAATAGGTAACGTCTCCGCTTCATCGGATACATCACGCGGGGCATTCAGGCGGCCAGCAAGCGAGTGCGGGTACATAAGGTATACGAATTCAGGATTCTCAAGACCCTTCAACTTCCGCTCACCCATATCCTTGACCTCAAACCCTTGTGTGCTCAGTTGGTACAGCTCGCGGCGGATGTTGTTGTTGAGGAAATCATCCGAATAGGTATCGTCAGAGTCGATAGAACTGGTGCGATCAGAATCGGCAAAAGTTTCAAGGTTCCGCTGGATTTCCGCGACGAAGTCCGCGGAGACAAATATCTGCCCACCATCGGCAACAGCTGAAATTCGAGATGCTCGATTAACCATGGGCCCAAAGTAGTCCATGCGGCCGGTGACTGGGTCCTTTTCACAGACTGGGGTGCCCCAATGGACTCCCATTCTGACCGACAGGCCACGATAAATACGATTGCCGTCCGAGTCATACTGGGCTCGACAGGCTGAAGCCTCCAGAATTTCCGTCGGCCATTCTGCCTCGAGAAGTAAACTTTGGCAGGTAAAACACCACAGCAGAGCGGCGGTCGCAGTTGAAAACGACACCATAAAAGCATCGCCTTCAGTCTTGACTTCGAACCCACCAATCTGAGCCAGTTGCCGTCGGAAAAGCTCGTTATGTATTTGAATCGCAGATCGCATGGCCACAGGGTACGTCTCCCAGAGAGATGTAGACTTCTTAATATCCGTAAAAATAATCGCCAACTCTCCGACTGGAGCTTCCACCCGAGTCAAGCGTGCTAATCTGGAGTCATCAATACGTTCATTTTTCTTGACTTTGGGAGCGGGGAAGATATGTTCTTCAGCGAAGAGAGATGGGCCTATCGACACACTCTGGGTTCTGGCCCTAGGACGTTCACCCCGTCGTTTAAGATCGCTCACACCAGCTATCATGACCATGATTTTGTTAGTTGCACCGTAGGAAATCGCCAAGTCTCGAAGCCTTTGGGATGCTTTCATCAGGTCCGAACGTTCAGACCTTGCAACGTCAACAACAACATCAGCCGTGACATAATCCCAGAGCTCCCCAGAGGCAAGGATGATCATTTCGTCTTGGGCAGTTAATGTAACACGGCGGGTACTTGGGGCGGCAATAACAGCTGGGATCATTGGGAAATACCCAAAGGCTCGAGACACAGAAAGTCGGTCATTCAGTTTACCGTTGCGAGAAACAAATCCGCCGGCTTCACGTATCCGTTCCCTTTCCGAAGTTTCGGCCGGATCGTGGTTCGTCGTCAGGTACTTGAAATCACCGCTTGACTGCACAAGTACCGCCTGAGCATCTCCAACGTTGGCGACAAACAGTTCCATATTTTGCAGATACATGATGGTCGCCACTCCTCCAGAATTATAATCGTCCTTGCTCAGCATTTTACCAGACACGGACTCTCGTTCAAAATGTCGGTGCTCGCGGTCATCCATAGATCTTTGAGCAGCAGCAGCCATGTCCTTGTTAAGGGCCAAAAAGGTTCTCCTCAGCGCATCAACTGGAGATTCAGCGGTTGACGTTCGGAGTTTGTTAAGTTCCTTTCCAAATATCGTTGTAAAGTTTTCTTGGAGAAATTTGGCGATCCGCGATCCGCCGCTTGGAGATGATTGGCCATCAAACAAGCCCAGAATGGTTTCAGCGTGCTTCCCTCTAAATCGTGTAACCAACATATCGATAATGGATAAATGTTCAGTGCGCCCAAGGGTATCGGCCATACCGTAGGCTAGCGCACCAGAGAGCGACGCTGACGTCCGAACTCGCCTATCCTCGGTTTGATCAGGGATACCAGGAATTGTCAGCGTGACATCCATCAGCCCAAGGACTCTCAGATGATTGAGGGAACTGAAGTTCGTCAAGTCCGTCCCATTGACGGCGGGAATCCCAGACGTATAAGAGTTGTTGGGCTTGATCTCAAATCGCTTGTTACCCGAAAAATTCAGGTATTTCAAATTCCGATTCCAGTTCCAATTCCAGTCGTATGGCCAGTTAGAAACATTGTACTTCAAAGAATTACTTCCCACGTCCAAAATCGCAAGGCGATTCACCTTACAGAGCTCTGCGGGAAGCACTTGGAACTTATTGGCGTTTATGTGTAGCACCTTGAGGCTGCTGGACTCCTCCAGATCGTCAGAAGGGAGTGCGCTAAGTTGATTCCCAGACAGGTACAGCTCCATCAAGTACTGCCAGCGTTTTATGAGGCCCTGGGGGAGCTCGGTTAACTCGTTGTAAGACAAATTCAAAATGCGGAGCTCTAATAGGAATTGTAGTTGATGGAAGATATCATCTTCAAGTCGGTTATCGCCAAGGTATAGCTGTCTTAACGATCCCGCAAATGTGAGAGATATCCTTTGAGAGAAACTGGAATCCTTTCGTGACGATGGAGTATCAGTTGCGGTTCGGGATGCAATAGATGCCTTCCTAATGCCTTGCCCATGTATAGACGCAATTGAACCTTTTCTATAGGATGCAGCAGGGGAACTCCCAACGCTGAGGAGGCCGGCGGATGCTTGGCTTGGTCTCCTAGCTTCGAAATCCTCCAACTTTCCCAGCTCTTCATAGTTTGGTGAGGCCACGCCAGGGGTAGATGCGGGTGTACCATTGGCATGAACCTCATTTGGAGGTATTGGAGGCGAACCGGAAAGTTTGGGGAAAGCGTCGAGAACGTTGGAGGAGAGATTCAATGTCTCTAACTTGGCACAGTACCACAGCTCGGGAGGGAGTCTATTCAAGTTACATTCGCGTAGATTTAGATTCTTGAGTTCAGTCAAACAGCCTATGGAAGGCGGCAGTGATGATAATGGATTTTTCGACATGCTGAAGTGCTCAAGTTTCCGGAGGGTCCCAATATATGGAGAGAGGGTAACGAAATGGTTCTTGTTAAGAATAAGCTTGGTCAAGTTGGG
Organism: Emmonsiellopsis sp. PD_5; assembly: GCA_032988985.1. Classification (NCBI taxonomy): domain Eukaryota; kingdom Fungi; phylum Ascomycota; class Eurotiomycetes; order Onygenales; family Ajellomycetaceae; genus Emmonsiellopsis; species Emmonsiellopsis sp. PD_5. The sequence continues at coordinate 47,570 of JANTQI010000094.1, read as the reverse complement.
AATGTTCAGAAAGAACGAATCTTTTAGTTGAACTAACTTGGCCGACGCGATGTTGAGAGATGTAAGGGTTGGGACTGGACCGTTTAGATCGAACTGCGTAACCGGGCAATGATCCAAGATAAAAGTGCGCAACTTCGAAAAGCAGCCCGAAAATGCCGACACGGCATTGTGCCCAATCACCAATTGTTCCAAATGGGGAAGAGAGGTAATGTTATCGATGCTCGTGATGCTATTGAATCGCGCATCGATCTCTTTGAGATTTACCAAGTCCCTAAAGGTCTCTCCGAGCGGCCCGTGAAGGCCGTTGTTGGTCACCCACAGCCGTTCCAGAGTTTGTAGCCGTCCGATGTTCGACAACTCGCTGATTTTATTGAAGCTGATGTCGAGATCAGCCAAACTCTTCAAATTATATAAGAATTCGGGGAATTCGCTGAAATTATTGGATGAAATATTCAGGCTTCGCAGTGAGTCAAAATCGCCGAAATAGGCCGGTAACGTCGATAGTTTATTATTGGTCATCTTCAGACTAACAAGGCCATGAAGATTATGGAGTTCAGCGTGCTCCAACTGTTCGAGCCGATTGTTGGAAATGTCCAAATATGTGAGCCGGGTTGCCAGACTCAAACTGGCTGGCAAACGCCAAGCCTCATTGCTGGTATACTTGATCTCGCGAAGGTTGACACAAGTCTGGATGAAATCCTTTGGGATATCAAGCGCCAAGTTCCTTGATAGATTCAAGGACATAATCTCACCTGCTCTTTTGTAGAGGGCGATCGGGATGGTGATAAGGCTACGTCCGTGTAGATCCACGTTGTTGAATTTTTGATTCTCATTAATGCCCAAATCGGCATCAAGACTAGCATAGCCGGAAAGTTTAGTAGGGAGGAAAGTAAAGCGGCAAAGATAACTGTTGTCTTCTCGTCCAATGTCTGCAATTCGATCGGATGGTAGATATCCAGCTTGTTCAAGCAGCCGCTTTTGCATCTGGATCGGTCTCTCTCCATGGTCCAGTGTCCGTGAAAGGTCGTTCTTTCGTAAAACGATGTCATAGTTATTCAGTTCATCTTGGAGAAATGATTTCCGACCAAGCATTTCCAAGATATCCGTCACAGTAGTATTGAGACCAGACGAAAGTGTTGTGAAGGTGGAATCAATACGGAAGATACGCACACCAAAAGGGCGACCTTCTTCATCAACCGCCATGCCCTCGCCGTCTGGTAGTTCGGCAAGTCGCCCCACGACGTCGTATCCGACCCTCCTCACTGCCCAACTGTCCGGAGCATGCCAGTCACCAGAAATTGAAAGGTCATACGGACTTTTCAAATCTTTATCCTTCTGTTCAGGAAGAGGAGCACCAGTGAAGATACCACCATTATCGGTGGGCGATATAGGTTTAGGTTGGGAAACAATATCAGAGAGATTTGACAGGTCGGTATCCAATTTCCAGATTCGATCCTCTTCGAAAGTATCCCGGCGATTCTTATCGCCGTCCTTTCCTCTAATATTGTGACTAAATGGAAATGGCGGATGGCGAAACTTAGATGGTCCCTTACCAGATCCATCCTTCTTGCGCTCAGAATCCGGATTCTCCGATAGCTTCGACTGCGCTGTGCTTTCAAAACTTCCATTCCTAGGACGTCTTGGAGAATTATCCCGTCGTAAAAATTTGGGGCCTTTGGGGCCATCCTGGAGAGACTTTGTTGAGGGCGGTAAATTGCGCAGTGAATTTGCAACGGTTTTGGGATGTCGGCGGACTTTATCAAGGAACGATCTCTTGCTTGGTGGGATGCCGGGCGATCTTTGACCTTGAACATCTCGAAAACCTCCGCTCTGGACACTAGGCGACGGGCTTATGGAGCGGCCGCCTAGAGTAGTGGATGAACTAGCAGGCGATAGGATACCCTCTTGCAGGTGCCGACGAGTTGGGTTCTCACGATCGGAGGGGCGGAATTGGCGAGATACATCCTGAGTCTGGGGCGTAGACTTCTCCTCCTTACTTCGAGAAGGCCGATGCCCAGGGAAATGAAGGCGGCGGCTCTCTTTCTTTCCATTGCGCTCATCGCCTCCCGAAGCAAACCGCTGGCTATCCACATCGGTTGGAGTATCATGCACTGGTGCATCGCCATAATTCGGTATATCCTGTTTTTAACTATCAGTATGGCTATTTTTTGTACGATTAACGAAGAAGATGTGAATATTATGAAATCCCATCGAGAAATGTGCTAGGAGAAGAAAATGCAGGCATGGACAACAGCCCCGGCACCAAAAGTATAGAAAAAGCGGCATATGAGCATCGGGGAAAATATATGTTGCAAGAGCGGTAACAATGGAAGCGCAGGTGTGAAGTCCAGTCCGCTCAAGTCATTAAGTCCCAGCAAGCTTTGCACGACGCATTTGGGACGTTCAATAGTGAACAGATGAAACCAAACAGTCATGAATAACCATGAAACAAAAAACGAGCCCCAGCTTACATTGAATCTTTGGTACATCCAAGGGGTAACATTGCTGGAAGGAATAGGAGTGCGCGGTCGAGAGCCACCAGGGGACGATGACCTCTCCAAGGGGTTCAGGGAATTGGTAGAGTTATTTCTTTCACGGACCTTAGATTGATTGCGCGACGATATTCCTGGAAGTCGATTCGACAAGGAAACGCGCTCCACGAGGGCTGAATCTGACGAATTGTTATATTCATCACCGAAAAACTCATGTAATCGTTTGTGGAAGCGTCCACTACTGGATTTTGAGCCTTGGCTGCTCACGGTATTAGCACTGGCAACGGAGGGCCTGCGGCGATCGTCGTAAAGGGGGTCTGGTGAATTCGTTGGACCAGTATGTACACCAGGCGGGCGAAATGAGGGAGAAGTTTCCACATCGGACCCATCATGGAGAAAGGTGCCTTGGGCAGCGCCAGGTTGTAACGACGCGGGAGGTGTCCACGATGGTGATTGCTTCCGAGGATTTGTGTCTGGGGGGACCGGGAAAAGCTGTGAAACAGGAGGATTGTCTGTTGCCCCAAGAACGGCGAGAGCTTTCCTATGACTCCCGAAACCAGTGGTCCGCCTGTCAGTTGGGGAGATCTCGGGAGAACTGGACAAACGCGCAGCAGTAGCATCGCTAATGGGAGCGCGGGGGTGTTTTGAAATGAGTTGCGATCTTAGCAATACGGAACAAGTCAGCTTCGCAGTGAACACTTCAAGGATATCTAGCATCCCATTGAAAAAAGTCGTGCTCAATTAAGCACAATAAAGCTAAACAGGAAAAAGCATAGTGGCCAAAACCATACCTGCTCTGCTGGGCCGGATTCAGGCGAGAGCTCGTCAGCCCCAGATGCTGGCCCTGCCCCTGCGTCACCGTATCATGGGAACGCCAGCTACCATTACTCGAGCTTTCCGAGCCATGTCTTGGATTCTGTTCTTTGTCTCGCTGGCGTTTGGCCATGTTGGCCAAACACACCGCTTGGCGTACAACTGGGCAGGCGGGGAAGGAGTTGAAGCGAACAGCCTGGCAAGCTTGGCTCTCACGCTTCCCAACGGCGCAAACGGTGTAGAGTCATCCAATCGTTCTTACACTATGATGGTGAAAAATATATAAGTCGTCAGAGATGCAAATGCGGGAGATTGTGGAGCGATGAGCCGGGGGTTCGTTCGGATATGGTTCAACGTTTCGCGCGAGGTCGGCAAGAGGCAAGGCGAACGAGATTGCCGCATTGACTTGGGGTGGCTAGCGGTAGAGGTCGCGCGGCTATGGGACTAAATAGCCAGGAGAAGATAGGAGGGGAACTTGACGCGGGAAGCACACCGGCTAGACCATTTCCTGATGGCAGCGCAGCTGGGCGAGACGGGGTAAATAAGGCGGCCAGAGGGCGGGGTGCGGAGAGTGGGAGCGTTACGCAGCGTTCCTCATCCGAGCAGCGATGGGCAAGACACGCCAACGCAGCATAGAGCTGTAAAGGACGAGGAGGCGGGGTGCAGGCGATGCGATGAGGATGGAGATGGCGATAGCAAGGAGGAGGATGGACGAGGTTGATTGATGCTTGGCCGCAGTCCGGACACGGCGCCCAATCAGGTCGAGCCGATGGGGCTGCGGCTCAACCCCAGGTTACGCTGACTCAGCCCCGCCTATCCCAATGCGGCACTAGCGCCAGCCCTGCACTCTTGGCACTTGTCGCCCGCCGTACTGCAAATTCATCTGGTTTCATCTCTTGGCTGAGGGCCTCGAGGAGGTGAACAACCAGATACCTACCTCTCCGACTCATACTGTTGCACCCGTAGCCTGGCCTCGACATATCTCCACCCATGTCAAACTTACAGAGCTGCTGTGGCTCTTTTGTCCCGCGCGAATTGGCCCGTCATCCACCCAAGTCATGGATTCAAGTTGTTACGAGGCGCTTCATCTGTGAATCAAAGCCCAAACCTTCCCCTGCAAGAAATCCATATAACCAAAACAGGACAACGAACCATTCAAACACGGTTCTACCATTCGTTCACTGCCATCAGCAAAATAGAATTGTTACCAGATTACTCAATATATCCAACTCCTCTCCCACAGACCTCGTACAATATCCTTCCCAGCAAAATCCGATCTATCCTTTGCTCTTTGCCGCTCTTCTACGCCAGGATTTCTGCACTTGGATGAAACATAGGCTGTTCATGAGGATCTCCGTTGCAGCCCTCGAACACCCACTGTCGTCAATCTTGACACAAGTGATGTATTGAACGTGCCCTGGAACAACCCATTGCGCAAACTACTCTCCATGAGACATGTTCCCTCAGCCTGTTCTTAGCCTGAATCCTGATGGTGATATATATCTCCATTTTTCCTTCTTTATATTTTGTCAGCTTGATAATCGTCCAACAATTGCTATTTACGGAAGTTCTTTTTCCGTGGCTCAGATGATATTCAAACGACAAAATCCTACTCCGTACACATTTGGAAAACTACCTGCCAGGGAAAACAACACCTCCCTCTATTTTCCTTAAATTCCTTCTTCTTTTTTCCTGCATACTACCACTCGACATTCAATTTTTCTATGAAGCGCAGTCAACCAGATAGTCAATCTTACTCCTATGTACCCCAAAACCACAACCTCTATCCAGACATGTGACCTCACAGCCAGTTTCTTTACCTTTTCTCCCTTTTCCAAAAGGAAAAAGAAGATGTTGAAACTTTCTCATAGTATACCTCGACATAAACTATCAATCCAAGTCAATTTTAAAACATCACCGCCCAATGCCCATCCAAGCCATCTCAAAACTCAATCAATCAATTATCAAAAGAGGAAGAAAAAGAAAAAGAAAAGAAAAGAAAACTCCCCCGCACCACTACAAATACTAACCCCATCACAGCAAACTTGCTGAAATAACCTACTGGGCATTCATTGACAAGGTATGACGTGCCTGAAGAACAGATCGTCAAAGAAGCTCTTTCTCTGTCTAGCTATGTCGGCCTGACCCTGGCCTCGATACCATAACTCTAGCACCTCCTATCCCTGGTGGTAGGACTTTTCAACTAATTCACATGACCATCTATGTATGTATCTACTATTTATCAATCTATTTTACTAGACTTAAGAAGCCTTCTTATGTGTGGATTTAATCTATTACAATCAAGTTCTTTCGTCCTTTTCATACTCCTTTTCCCTGTAATAGGTTCTCTTTCTGGCTAATATGCCCACCCTATCTATTCCATGAAAAATAATCTCGAGAAGAATTCAATGTAATACTTTCAAGCCCCAGTTATGCAATTTTACGTTGGCGTATATAGCTACAAATGCGTTGATGCCAAAATCCGGATAACCAGTCAGATCCAACGGGCAAAAAGAAAACGACCTTGATTGCTTTTTCCACGTCTTGACTTGATAGGGCGTGCAATCGGCAGCCTTTGAAGATTGTGGGATGATCCTGCCCGCAACAGAGCTCAGTCAATGCATGATCAGCAGATTGGCAGTTGACAGGCATTAGCGTGGCGAATCGAATCAACTGGAGAATCCATGACATTATCATGAAGGAGGGATCACGGCCTGTTTCTATCCGGACTGAGGTATCATCAAACCCCAAGACACAGGAGGGATCATTTTGGCATGAGACTTGAGAACTTTGATGCGGCGAATTTTCTCAATCACACGATCAAGATTCAATAGCGGCCAGCCAAAAACATAGTGAGGTCAAGCCTCCAAGGCCTGGCCAGAGATAAAATAGATCCCCGAGACCTTACCGATCGGATCTGGAGAGACAACCGACAGGTCGAAAATTGCTCTGGAGTCTGGCCATGACGACGCCAGCAATCTTTTAGAATTCTGAGTTTGGTGATGGTGGGTTTTGTGAGATATTTTTGATATTCCGACCCATGGGAAGAACTCGAAAGGAGAAGAGAAGGAAACAAAGTGTGGCTGGGCGTGGAAACAGCAGACAGGGCCGTGTCCCAGCCACCCGTTGCTTGTCAGCCAATGAGAGCACCAAAAAAGCAGAAACCCGGCCAATCGGAGACGGGCATTGGCCAGCACTGCCCTGTGCACGTGACGGGAGCTGGTGTTTTGCCCGCGCTAGGCCGGATTGGGACTGCTGGGACCAGCCCCAGACAAAGTTTGCTGTGGAAACATGCTGGAAGTGGAATTAAAAGACTGATATTATTTTAGATTACTAGTATTACTATCTTTTACGTTTATTATTTTTTATTATGATATGAGCGTGAAGGTCGGGAATATAAAATAGAGTCAGTGGATTGAATAATTGTTTCTGCACCCCTGGCTAGACCCTGCCCAGCCCGGCCAGTGGCAGCCCCGGTGGCTGGGGCGTCGATAGCCCGCAACTTGGCAGCAAAAACGGGCCTCGCTGTCTCACCAGCCGGCCGGTGGGAACCTGATGTCAGCGCTTCACCAGGAGGTTGGGGAGTTGGGGATTGCTGTGATTTGCCGGCGACAGGGTGGCTGGCAGGTTTCTTGCTGAAGTTTGAGCTCCACGGATAGCATAGCTCCAACTTGGATATCGATCCAGTGGATTGCAGTGGAGCAGGATTAGTTTCATCGTGCCCGCTGCCCGAGGAGGAGGCTGGAACGCTGAACCTGGGCCAGGTGGTTGCCGCAAGCGCACTCCTCTTGAGCCTGCTTTTAAACCTCCCCTCGCCTGCTTCTGCTCGACTTCTCTTCTTCTTCTCTTGTTTACTTCTCACAACCACCCTCACCACTTCACATACCACACCGTATACCACACCATATTCTACACCATATACTACACGGGCACTCCATACATATCCCCTACACCCTAATCTCCGCTGCAGCTAGTGGCTGTCCACAGCGCATCATGAAGCTCTCTTCCGCGTCTATGGCCACTGCGGCCCTATCACTCCTCTCTGGTTCGCGTCTGGCCGCTGCCCAGACTTGGACTGAGTGCAACCCGATGGAAAAATGTATGTTCAAACTCAATCTCCCCCTTTAAGCTATCTCCCGCTAACTGCCACAGCCTGCCCTCCCAATCCTGCCCTGGGTGGAACTGCTACTTTCGACTTCCACGAAGCCTCGGAGCGTTTCGATATCCTCGGAGGCCAGCCCTCCTACGGCGGTGATGGCGCTTCGTTGACCGTGGCAAAGCAGGGCGATGCTCCCACTCTAATCTCCAAGTTCTATATCATGTTTGGCCATGTCGAGTTTGTCATCAAGGCTGCCCCTGGAACCGGCATCGTCAGCAGTGCCGTCATGCAGTCCGACACCCTCGACGAAATCGACTGGGAATGGCTTGGAGGGGACAACGGACGCGTGCAGACAAACTACTTTGGAAAGAATCAACAGGGCACTTTCAACCGAGGAGCATTCCACGAAGATCCCGGAAACCATGATGGCTTCCACACCTACACCATCGACTGGACCAGCTCCCGCATCATCTGGCAAATCGATGGCAAAACCGTCCGCACCCTTACCGCTGCTGACGCTGGCGCTTCCTTCCCCCAGACCCCCATGCAGGTCAAGGCCGGAGTCTGGGCGGGCGGCGACCCCAACAACGCGCCAGGCACCATCGGTGAGTTCTTTTGATACATTACTAGCCAAGATATTATGCTAATACTTTCTAGAATGGGCTGGTGGCCGAACCGATTACAGCGCCGGTCCTTTCGTCATGGGGCTCAAATCCATTGCTGTGACTGACTATTCGACTGGCAAGGAGTACCAATATACTGACAAGAGCGGTAATTGGCAGTCTATTAAAGCCGTTGGTGGTGAGGTCCATGGCAGTGGAACCCCTGGTTCCGGTCCACAGGTAGAGTCTTCAATCCCCCCCGCCGAGGCAACCCGTCCCCCCATCACCAAAGGTATATCATGGACTCCTCCAGCCTCCACCACACTCGACACTGTTGTGGCATCAATAACGAGTTATGCAGGGCTCCCCAGTGGCTGGATAGTCACCGACTCTGGGAGAGCCACGTCGCCGAGCACGGCTTCTGTGAGTGAGCAACACCCTTGTGATTTTACTCTTCACTTTTTGCTTGCTGGATTTGTACTAATTCACTCGATACCTTGCTTGTTTTGCAGGAAACATCCCACTCTACTTCACGATCGTCGCCTTCATCTCCGGTCTCCTCTTCCGCTGGTGGCCCTGAATCGTCTTCTAATCCTCAGCCTACTATCTCACCAGGTGGATCAACCCTGGTTACCACTACCGCCCCCACTGCGTCGCCCTCTGGCACCGTCGCCCCGGGAACGGGTGCCGCCAACTCCAATTTCCCCCTCTCCTACGGGGTTGCTGCCGTTTGCGGCCTGATTGGCGTTGTGGCTGTGCTGTAAAGCGCAAGTCAGTATCTTGCAACGGCTGTTGGAACAGAATGACGATTTACGGCATTTACTACACGACGAGAAGATTACTCAATCTATGATACGACGATTATGGATTTCATGGGATGTTTAAGGCGCTGGGTCGGCGGCTGGCTTTTACAGAGAGATTTCTCTTCAAACCTTGAATTAGTACTTTTTAATTACATGTTCAGCATGTTCGGTTGGGTATCATTTTCCACGGGGACAATCTGCATTGACCGTTGGTTTTTGACTCGACTGTTTGATTCTTCATTATTTGTCTTAACATTGCATTGCATAGGGCAGGACATAGTGTTCTAGTATAGATAGACTCAATACAACTAGTCTTGATTTTGAATATGCTGCTGCAGAGAAGCTGGGGTATTTTGATGTTGATTGGATTCAATAAAGGGGGGAACTTGATAACTGTGAAAGCAGGGAGTTCATGCTATTAATCAGAGGAAGGCAATCAGTCAGGGCACACCTGAACACAAAAGAAACCCACCCTTCCCTTTCCCCTTACCCCACCCCTGCTCATCAACCACCAGCAGATATGATATCCTTACCAGTGATGTATTCGCCAGCTGAAAACATACATGCACCCGTACATGCACCTCCACCTGCACCGCCACAAGCCATCACTCCAATCCAATCCATATCGTATCGATTCCCTCACCAGCCACAACCACAACCACAGCCACAATCACCCCTCTCTCCCAGCCTCAGCCTCAGTCACCCATGCCCCTCCATCCCATTCTTCCAGTGAGTGAACCATCTCCCGGCCGTCCTAATCGCCCATGACATGGCCACCAATCATTGCAGTCAATGGCAATCATGCCACCAGCGATAACCTGCCACGGCCACTCCGATCCCAACGACCCACGCTAAAAGTTCAAATACGGATGGATGCCCAGTTTGAAGAATACTGCCAAGGACGTGCGGGGTGGGGGGTAGGGGGGGAAAGACAAGGGATGTTCACACTGCATGTTAAATAATGTACTCCGTAGGGTGTGATAATACCTGCTCTCCAGAGGATATCCATTAACATTCAACTTTGACTCTTCATTTTAGTTATTGAAGTTAAAGTTGAGATTTAAGTTAGTTGGGCCTGAACCTGAACCTGAACCTGAGATAAGGGGCAGTGTTTGTTTAGTTTTATTAACCAACTATTCAACCTGATAACTTCATCTGGATGCATGATGGGGTGATCATTCATTCCATCCATCCATTCATTCATTCCTAATCTACACGAACTGACTGACTGCCCCCAGCATAGCCCGCCCTACCACTATCTGACCCTTGGGGCTGCAACCAAGCGCTTAGAACCAGCCAACCATTGTTAATCTTGTCCTCTGCATATAGTTAGAGTGCCATTAGCTTTTTGTCTTTGAGGTTTTAATTAAACCCAAAATCTAGATAAAAAAATATATAAATATAAACATTACCCCGCCCTGTCCTTGTTCTTGTTCTTATCCTGCCTTGCCCTGTGTCTACTCTATATAATATAACTGCAACTCCCATCCATTTCTTCCATACTACTTACTGCCTACCCCCTTTTTATTTGGGAAGAAAGAAAGAAGAGATAAGGCATGGATCCATCGCAGCAACAACATCAACAGCAGCCAGTGGGTATGTATATCTACTTTTTCTGCGTTTAGATGCCATACAATGGATACATAGATGGGATGGGATGTTTTTACAGATCTACACATACTTACAAACCTGACCCTCCCCAGGCGCCCACGCTCCCGCCCCCGGCCAACCCCAACCAGCCTACGGCTACCCGCCCTACGGCCAAGGCCAATACCAATACCCTCCCGCAAGTGGCGCGCCTCCTCCCGCCGCCGCCCCCTATCCCCCCGCGACTGGCGCACCGGGCCAACCCCCCGCTGCCCCGGGTCAATACCAATACCCCCCAACCACCGGCGCTCCTCCTGCCGCCTACCCCGCTGCAACTGGAGCGCCCGGGCAACCCCCCGCCGCTGCTGCCCCGGGCCAATACCAATACCCTCCGCAGGGCTACTACCCACCACCACAGGGCCAATACCCGCCGCAGCAGGGGTATAACCCCTACGCCCCCGCCCCTGTTCCCGGCCAGCCACCGCAACAACCAGTCGGCGCAGTACCAGTACCGGGTCAACCACCCGCGCCATATCCTCCCGCCGGTGCCTACGGCGCACCCCCAGCAGCAGCAGTAGCCGGGTACCCCGCCGCAGGCTACCCAGGCTACCCCACAGGCTACCCCGCAGCCCCTGCACCCGCGCCCATCCTAACCCCCTCCCCCGGCTACGACGAGACCGCCCTCCCCACCGTCCCCGGCAACCTCACCGAAGAAGCCAAAAAGCTGAAAAAAGCACTAACAGGCTTCAACACGGACGAGGACAAACTAATCAGCATCCTCACGCGCCTCACGGCGCCCGAAATGGCCCTGCTGCGGAAAACCTACCGTCATGAGATTGGTAAGAGTCTGGAAGATGTGGTCGCGGACCGCGTCTCGCGGAATTTTGGAGAGGTGTTGTTGGCGCTGGTTAGGGGACCGTTGATGAATGATGTGATTATTGCGGGGATGGCGTTGACGAATACGGGGGAGAGTGGGGGGGGTGAGGTGTGGTGGCTTAATGATGCGGTTTTGGGGAGGTCGAATGCTGATTTGCGGGCGATTAAGAGCGCGTTTAAGAATAGGTATGGGGTGGAGATTAGTACAAGGGTTGCGCGCAATGGGCAGATTACGGGCCCGTTGAGTAAGTTTTATCAGGCGGTGTTGAAGGCTGAGAAGCCGGAGGAGTATCTTCCTGTTGATCCGGGGTTGGTGGAGAGTGATGTGGGGAAGTTCCTGGCGGCGCCGAAGAAGATGGATGCGGGGCCGGCGGAGGATGAGTTGGCGACGTTGTTGGGGATGAGGAGTGAGGCGCATTTGAGGGCGGTGGCGGTGGCGTGGGATGCGAAGCATGGGAATGGTGGGGTGAGTTTTGAGAAGAAGGTGGCGGCTATTTGGGCGGCGGATGGGAGGAAGAATATGAAGAGGGCGGCGTTGTGTGTGGTTAGGGCTGCGGTGCATAGGGGGGTTGCGGAGGCGAGGTTGTTGAGGAAGACGATGAAGGGGATGGGGACGAGGGATACGTTGTTGATTCGGAGGGTGGTGAGGGTGCATTGGGATCGGGCGAGGGTGGCGGCGGTGAAGACGGCGTATCGGAGTAAGTTTGGCATTGGGTTGGTGGAGGAGGTGAAGAAGGAGACCAGCGGGGACTATGAGAAGGCGTTGGTTGCGTGTTTGGAGGGTTAACCTTGATATATGATTGTTTATTTATTTCCTACCGTATATGATTGTTTCCTTTCTTCCCTTGGTTAGTTATCAATTATTCATTTCATTTTTGGCATGATGTGATGTGACTTGACTTGACATTTTCATTTACTATTTACTGACATTATCGCATTTTCATTGCTCGTGGAGATGTATGTGCTTGAGGGATGGCTATATATAGGTGACATATAAGGCATCGGTCGACCATCCACCCCTCCAGAATATAGTAGCATCCCTCTCTTTCGAAACAACGGAGATCAACAAATCAAAAAAACAAATTCAAAAGAAAACATATACACCGGGGACATAACAACTCTCCATAAATCATAAATACAACTCTATGGACAGTACCTACCTACCTATATATATACCAAACTCACTTCCCCTCCGCCTTCACAAACACCATATTCAACTCCTGATCCGCACTCAACGTAACATCAAACTTAAACACCGGATCAACCCCCACAGGCGGCGCCCCCACCGCCTGAATCTCACTATAATGCTGCAAAATCCTCGTCACCGTATACCCCATCTCCAACGTCGCAAACTGCTGCCCCAGACAGATCCGCGGCCCGCCATTGAACGGGATAAAATGCCACGGCTTCGGCTGCCACCCGCTCACCCAGCGGTCGGGGATAAACTTGGCCGGGTCGAAATAAGGGACTGCGCGCTTCTCGTCGCCAGACATGGGGGGAGGGTCGTACAGCTCCGGCCGGCGCTGCATGTACATGGTCGAGTAGGCGATGCGAGTGTCTTCTGGTACGCCGATGGGGGAGCGCCCATCTGGCCCGCCGCCGCGCGGCAGGGTGGTGTCCTTGAGCGAGTGGCGCACGTTGAAGGGGACGACGGGGTACAGGCGCATGGCCTCGTTGAGGACGGCGGTGAGGTATTTCATCTCCTTGAGGTCTGAGTAGCTGGGTTTGCGGGTGGAGCCGCAGCGCTCGAGGATCTCGGTGCGCAGTTTGCTGACGACGGCCGGGTTGCGGGAGAGCTCGAAGAGGCAGAAGGAGAGGGTTGCGGCGGTCGTGTCGCGGCCGGCGAGGAGGATGGCGACGAGCTGGTCGCGGATTACCTTGGGGTCGCGGGTGAAGCGGGCGAGAGCGTGGAGGAAGGTGTCTTGTTTTGCGAGGCGGTTTTCGAGTTCCTCCGGGGTCATGGAGAGGACTTCGTCGATGAAGGGTTGCATGAAGTCGTCCATTTTTTTGAGGTTGGCGCGGAATTCGACGCGGGACATTAGGGGGCTTACGGGGCTGGTGGGAGGACTGTTAATATCATCCCCTTGTTATATTGAAATTGATTGACTTACCCAGCTCTGAACAGCATCGACTGGCGATGCAGGACATACTGGAATGACTCTGCGAATACCGTCTTCGGGTTGTCTAGACTGTCCACGCTGTGGCCGAGGAGGTAATCCGTCGCCGCATCAAGAGTGAACTGGAAGAAGAACGGCTGCACATCAACCACCTTGCTCTGGGAGGGATTCTTGCTGCCTCCCAACATGGGAATGAGCTTGTGGATATGCTTCTCGAAGATCTCGGTATCGACAATACGGTCTCTCGCAAACATGGGCCTGATCAGATGGCGCGAACCCGACCACAGTTCCCCGTCAGTGGCAAAGATACTATCACCAAGGAAATCCTTCCATTCCTCGTGGAACTTGTGGCCTTTGCCGAAATCGGCAAATTGGCCGGTGAGCACCGCCTTGATATTTTCCGGGTCGACGGTGAAGATTAGGCGGAATTTGGAATTGGAGTTTACTTCCAGATTTGCGGTTTTGCCGGGGCCAGTGTAGGGTCCGGCTTTTGCGAGGGTTCTGTCCCAGAACTGGAGTTCTTGTTTGTCCTTGTTGGCTTTGATGGCTTTGTAGATGAAGTCGAGGCCTGAGTTTCTTTTTGTTAGTTATATTTCACTGATTATTCTATATCCCTCTTTTTTCTCCCATTTGCTGAAAAAAAAACATCAAGCTTACCGAGGGGCAGGTATATCTTGACCCGCGGAGCATGAGCCCCGAGACGCCTAACCCTGCGGTCGTAGTAGACGCCAGTGAAGAATGAGGTCAAGACGAAGAAGCCGAGGATACTGGCGACCGCCCGGAGAGGGGTCATGTTGGCGATGATTTCTTGAACAATCATTTTGGCGGTGTTTTGTTGTTTATAATTTTTGGAAGGGGATTATAAAGTAGGAAGCGGTGGATGTTTTATGTATGAGATTCGCCCGCGGTCAACGATGAGGGGATCTCAAGAAGGCTCGGAGGGGGTGTCTGGCACCATGCCAGGGGAAGGGTGTTGGGTTCTCTCGAGTTGTAGATGTCGCCGGGGACAAATTGCAGCTCTATGTGAAGAGGATACCAAACATTGGATAAACCAGAAGAGAGGAAAAGAGAAGGCAAGGAATAAGAAGAGAAAAGCATCTTAAGTACGGAGTAACTAGTCCACCCGTGGGGATGAACATCGCCTGTTCGGATCCCCACAGTCGGCTTCACAAGGAAATCAAGTGCGGGCGAACTGTCCCTCCGGCTGGGATCATTAACCTCGAGTTAGTTAGAACTGGTTCATTTGTCCGTTCGTCTCCGCTTCTGGGGTCGAGGGGTAATCATCATCAACCCCGAGAGAGGAATACACCTGTCAAATAATAACAAACTGGATGGAGAGCATTCGTCCAGTCCAGCCGTGTCTGGGTGGTTCATCCACGGATTCCACATTGTCGTCACCCTTTGCCTCCCAAAAGTTGAAGTTGAACCGAACCTGCATATTCTCCACAGTCTTCGCATATCCTCTAGTTATCCGACGTATTCGTGTTCGTACTGAACAGACCCAGCCATCTCATTGGCCCTGCCCCCCTGTTCTGCACAGACACCACATTATTTTGTGTTGTTTGAGACTGAACGGGAATCCGGGAGGGATGAGATGTTGCGGGGAGCAAGAGATCCGGGATTCCGGGGGACGGATAACTTATTAACCATTCCTGTTCCCCGCAATCATGACGGATTGAGGATGTGAGATCACCAACGATGGTTGATAGATGCAGGTGGTGCACAGCGGCCGTTGTTTGTGGAACAATTTAGTTAACATGTGGCTGCATAACTACTCGTTATTCTTGCATATCTCTAGGTTCAGTTCTGTCTACAGATTATCGAATTCTGATCTCCATTCTACACGTTTCATCCTTACCTACTAGGCTACTACGGGGTCTCTGCGGCTATCCAACAAGCCGCCACAATGGCCTAGTTATTGCAGAGTGTGGACGATTTGCTCGCCTATTTTCGTCAACATGTTGATTGAGGGATGGGAAGTGGAGAAGTCATGACTATAAAATCAAGAGTTATTATAAGATCTCATCTCGTCTCAATATCAAATTGGGGTCGGTTGGACAATATGACGCTCCCTCACCCAGTGCCTGTTCTTTAAGAACTGACAACTGACAATCAGCAGCTTACTCATGACGCTACAGCCCAGCCAAATAGTCATTTCAGACGAGCTGGCCAGATCTCTCAACCAATGGTCCTTCTACCGTTCCGATCCCTGCTCCATAGCTGACTGCTGCTTTTTGGCGGGGTTTTAGGCTTTGGGCTGCCGAGGTAGCAGTTGAAGATCATGGGGGGGTATGCATGGTATGTATGTATGGCGAATAACATCAGGGGAAAATGGTGTGGCGGTGAAAAGGTAACGATGGACCTTGAAAGGTTTTGGTTATTCGATGCTTAACATAGCTATAAAACACTGCTCTGGCCGTTCCAGATTAATTATAAGGCTAGCTAGTGAGCTATGTGAGAATGGCCTCGCTCTATGAAATAATGAGTACTGTACCTCTGGACAATGATTAACTAATCGTGCCTTCGCTGCTGGCCTGCGGCTGAAGCTGCGAGCTGCAAGGTGCTGCGGGAGCTTGGCGGCCTGGGCAAGGCATAGTTATATTTCCCCCCCTGCTGGCTTTTAGCTGCCTTAGAATGTAGGCCATTCATCAGATTGACGAATGGCTAGGGAAATTCTACAAAATCTTGTAACTAGTTAGTTAACCTTTTCCCAATCTAACTTCAATTATTTAAAGGCAGATCAAGAACACGGTTTGCAATCTATCTATGGATCATATCAAAGCTAGTTACTGCTACATAGAACGGAGTATCTTCTATGAAAGCCAGCTGTATCTACCTACCTACACATATCAATTAATCAACCCTCTCAATGGCCTCAGTGCCTAAACGGGTTCGCTTCCCTGTTGCTTCTTCCTACGGGTCGAAAACCTACTCCTATGCCTTGACGATATCTATCCATTCTTTCCCTATCCTACCCTATCCGCCCTCGCATCCGCCCGCCCCCCTTTTTTCCCGGAACCACTTGTGTTAATGGTCTTAAGAGGCGTCTGTATACAGACCGGCGTAGGGATTTATGCACCGTAAAGATGTAGAAAATTAAAAAAGGAAATTTTCAAAATACAATTTCCTATTTACTCTTCCTTCCCCTATCCTATGCCACGCATAGTTAGCTATCACGGAAACGAAAAGTACTACAATGCACAAACGGATTTTCTCTCTCTCCCTGAATCTCATACGTACAAAAAAACAAAAGGACTACCTCCTATCTGTATGCAGAAAGCTTAACAAAAAAAATTGCATTAAGAAAAATGGCACACTGCCCTTCCCACAAACAGCCCTTACAACTCACAGCTCCCCTCGCGCATAAGACAATAAGTCATCTGCGCCAAACTCGCCCCAACCCCCAAATCCACCACCGCCCGCTCCCGCCACTCACTAAGCCGATACGACGCATCCTGGATCTGATTCGCCGTTCTCGGCCCGCTCCACAACACCTCCGCCGCAGAAGCCGCCCGCGGCCAAACCATCTTATCCAGAATAACCGGATCGACGTTCTCAGACCACATGTGCGCCTCGCCGCCTTCGATGCGGTCGTGCAGGTTCTCTGGAATCCCGTCGAGCGGGTTGTACACGTACATGTGCTTCCAGTTCTTCAGGGG
Source organism: Emmonsiellopsis sp. PD_5 (assembly GCA_032988985.1). Lineage (NCBI taxonomy): Eukaryota > Fungi > Ascomycota > Eurotiomycetes > Onygenales > Ajellomycetaceae > Emmonsiellopsis > Emmonsiellopsis sp. PD_5. The sequence goes on along the minus strand of JANTQI010000094.1, from coordinate 30,522 downwards.
GCTGCACCAGTCAACAAACGGCTCTTTGACGGCGGTTGAGTCCTGGCGGGGGTTTATGTATGTGCCGTGGCCGCAGTCGAGGTACCAGGCGTCTCCGGAGCCGAAGATTGTGCGGTATCCTTGTTCGAGGACTTGTTTGACGGCGGAGGAGTTGCGCCAGGCTTGGACGATGATGTCTTCTTTGTGTTCGGGGGAGGAGGAGAGGGTTAGGTCCCAGTCTGCGGCTAGTTCTTCCCAGACGATCGGGGTGAGGCCGGCTTTGCGGATGGCGGTGTGGAGACGGCTGACGATGTTTTGGAGGAGGGGTTTGAGGACTTCTTCCTTATTGGAGTTGACGGATTGCTCGAGGAGGTAGGTGTTTAGGTTGAACTCGTCGCCGCCGGTGTGGAAGTAGCGTGTGAATGGGGAGATGCGGGGGAGGAGGTCGGACATTAGCTTATCGAGGAACTGGTCTACGCCGGTGGAGTTTAGCTTGATTTGGCCGCTGGGCGGCTGGAGTGCGTATTTCTCCCATTGCTCTTCCTGGAAGGCCGCGACGAGATCGGGGAAGGCGTATCCAATTGAGCCTGTGTGGCCGGGCATGTCGATTTCGATGAACACGGAGACACCCCGTTCCAAGCCATGCATCTGGACATCCCACAGATTCGCTGATGACCAAGTCATGCTTGAATGGTATGTTCCCTTCGCTGCTAGCTCAGGCATTGCGGGAATATCTAATGGCCATGACTGGGTGTCAGTGGCGTGGATATGGAGGCGATTCATCTTGGCGGAAGCCATGGCATCGATTGTCCGTTTGATATCAGCAGGTGCGTAAGCATTTCTTGCGATGTCGATATTGAGTCCTCGGTGGCCCCATTTTGGAGCATCTGAGATCGAAAGAGGCGCATATGGAGTGTAGAAGCCTGATCCCGAGGAATGAGCATAAAAGAGTTGCTTGAACGTTTGAAGCGCGCGGATAGTCCCAATGGCGGATTTGGTTGCGATATTTGCAGTTCCATTGGCAGATATCTCAATGGTATAGCTCTCATCTTCATGGATGAAGTCTCGCGTCTCAGCTCTGGGTTGGCATGTAGGAGCCTCCGTAATAATTACTTGGCGGATGACAGCATCTGGTCCATCTGGGGAGGGCTCGAAGGGCTTGTTCCGGGGATGGAATTTCCAAGGTACGAATTTGCTGCGGAAGATTTCCTTTCCCGTACGTTTGATGGCCTTTTTAATGATCTTCTGCACAGAAGGCACAACTCGATCGGCAGTTTTGTTCTTGATGAACCACGGCGCCTGCAGGAAATCAAACACCTCTTCCAGATCGACATAGGTTGAGAAGTAATCGGTTCTCCCACGAACATCTTCCTCGCCGACTGGCTGATAGTTGAACTCAGCAGACGGTGAGAGCCAGACTGTTGTGTTGCCGTGTTTGAATTCGCGTGGCTCGGGCCAGATCGCGGAAGAGAGGGAGACGAAGCAGAGCAACGCCGCCACAACAGATATCATGGTGAAACGGGCCATGATATCTAGAACAGCGTATTTGAGGACGATGCGGACAGGTGCCAAGCAGCTTCAGAGACAAGGCTGGTCAAGATCCTAAGGATGTGGGTAAACAGTCATCGAAGATGATCTTAAATAACCCTACGGAACACTCTGGAGCCTATTCACTATCAAATCCACAAAGATAGTAGGTTAGCCCGGTGAATATGGTACGATATGCTCCACTGCGACCCCTCCTCACGCAAGAAAGACAATGAAGGAGTCTTTGATGAAGGTTGACTGTGACACGAAACCTGTTAATAATGCAGAAAGCTAATGAGCGTGACGCGTATTTGAAGTAAAAGAGTTGAGCGTGTCGTCGTCCACAGCAACGGTGAGGAGGTGGCCGCCATGATCTCTATGCATGCCGCTTGGCTGGTGGAACCTGCGAGTAAGCTGAAAACAAGTTCTAGTGCATCACAGAGTGGGATGGATTAGCCGCATTATATAATTGATAGTGGAAGTTCACCAAGATAGACATAAATTGCAGAATATAGCTCTTCAACCACCAACAACCATAGTCCAGAGTATCCAGGTCTGATATAAATTCGTCGTTGAGGTTGGAGGTGAATCAAGTGTGGCTGGAGAGACCGCTGACTCAGCAAGGGAGTGTGGCTTGGCTGTTCTGCCGCCGCCTTTCCCGATCTGGAAAGCGTCAACTTTCATCAGGCCGGGACTTGACGTTGAATCTTTGATATTCACAATTCACTCCCGCGCCATCAATGCTACAACGTCTACCTGTCGGTATAATACATCTATAAACGTTGCTTGACCTTCGCTTGATTCGAAACTACCCATTCCCCGCCTCCTATTTCTACAACCTCCCACACCCTACGTTTTCTTCCCCATCGCCACACCGTCTCGATCGTTTCGCAGCGCGCGAGCTTCGGCGACGATGTCGGTTTCCATCAAACTCAACACTCCCCTTGCGGATGCTCTCAACGAGGCCGTACAACCAAAGCTAGTCGAAGTAGGATGGAGTACGGGCGGAGGAGACGACTCCGCGCTCGCGGAATACGTTATTCTTATGTTGGTGAACGGAAAAACTCAAGACCAGATTGCGACGGAGCTCGCGAATGACCTTCTAAGTCTGGGTCCCGACGATACGGAAGCCGCAGATTTTGCGAAATGGCTATTTGAGCAGGTCCATGAGCTGAACAACCGGATAAATGGCGGGGCGGCGGGCGCAGAGCAACAGGCACCGTCGCAAGCTATCCCTTCGTTTTCGGAGCAACAGGACATCTCCACGGGGGGTTCCGGGCAAGTGGAGATGGGGGATTCAGAGATGAGCGGTGCTCCGGCTACTGGAGGGCAAGATAATACCATGTAAGCTGATGGCCTTTTTCTTCTCTTTTTTTTGCATATTTAACTACTCCGCATTTACTAACTTTAACGCGATAGTCCAACTGGTCCACGAGCAGCGCGAAATAATAGACAGCAAGGCGGTCCCGGAAGAATGATGGGCCAGATTTCTAAAGCGATGGATCGCGGTAATGACTCGGTTCTACATCGAGTACGTAATCACCAGGGCTCCGGAAGAATCAACAGCCACTCTCGAGAACCTCCAAAGGGCCCAAGAGGCTTCCAGCAAAGGAATGGACGCATGCCCCCAGGAATGCCAGGCGGTCCGATGGGCATGGGCATGGGTATGGGAATGGGAATGGGCGGTCGTCCTATGCAGAACCCTCCACCTGGCATGGTATCATTAAACCCGCAGCAGCAGATGCAAATGATGGCAATGCTGGAAGAGCAAGCGAGAATGATGGCCCAAATAATGCCGGGTATGGTACCGCCCGCGATAAACCCTGCATTCCAAAACGGGCCCCCGCCGGGCCAGCAGGGACGCTCTCTTTTCGAGCGAGCAGAGCATCAGCCACACAGAAATCCCCATTTCGACAGACGAGTTAACACGAACGGCAACCAACCCAATTTCCACCGACAACCCGCAAATGCTAGCGTAGATACCGAAATGGACGGTACGCACAATACCACCGAACCCTCGATGGACGTCGACGGCCCGCACGAAACGTCCGAGCCCGGTCCAAACACCGTCTGCCGATTCAACCTTAAATGCACACGAAAAGACTGCCCATATGCGCATCAATCACCCGCTGCACCCGAAGGCACCCCGGTTGATATCAACGATGAGTGCCCGTTCGGCGCCGCCTGCAAGAACCGCAAATGCGCCGGCCGCCACCCCTCACCCGCTCAAAAAGCCGAACACCAATCCGAAGAACTCTGCCGCTTCTTCCCCCACTGCACAAACCCCAACTGCTCTTTCAAACACCCCAGCATGCCCATGTGCCGGAATGGCGCGGACTGTACTGTGCCCAATTGCAAGTTTACCCATTTGCAGATTGCGTGCAGGTTCAATCCGTGTCTTAATCGGACATGTCCGTACAAGCATGTGGAGGGGCAGAAGGGAGTATTTGCGGATAAGGTGTGGACGGCCAGTGGGGCAAAGGAACACGTTAGTGAGAGGAAGTTTGTTGCAGATGAGAGCGGCCAGGAGGAGTTGATTAGGCCTGGTGGTGATGGCCAGGGCGAGACACAGAACGGTGAGGGACAGGGACAAGAACAGGAGCAAGGGCAGAGTCAGGAGGTTATTACGTGATTTGATTTTTTCCCCGAGTTTTAGTCAAGTTTCCTATAAAGAAAGAGATGTTGGCTTTTCACTGCACCTCACCCTTTCATGAGAAGATACTTTTCCTCGTTGTTTCATTGATTCCAAAACTACCTTTGTACCTATACTAAACCGCTTTTCTCCCTTTTTCGTTCTTCTGTTTTTCTTTCTTCCCTTTTCTTACCTACATACTTGCCTTTTGCTAAATGGGACCTATGACTGGCACGAGAAGAGGCGTTTTTTGGAAAACTGTTTTTTTTTTCTGTTGTTGTAATTACTGGCATTGAGAAGGAAAGTTTGAAATGACAATGGAGATGGGGATGGAAATGGGCGTATTGTGGTTTTTATTTTTTTATTTTCCTTTGGGATACCTCACAAACTGGTTATGGTAGATCTGCTTTTGCGTGAGAAGACAGTTTGAATCTGAAATACCACTTCCTCCTTTTTTATTTTAGTCTCCATACTTTCTTGATATGTAGGCGGAATTAGGGCAAGCCGATGCTGTGGCTGGGCTGTGGCTGACCTCACCCTCACCCGTCAGGAACCACCACCATGCCACCGCGCAGACCGAGGATAGGAGCTTCCACTCCCACTCGCTCCCAGGGCAATTGGCCGTAATGCATATTCGATGCCCTAATTGCCGTGTCCTGGAAACCCTCCGGGCGCACTCTCGCCCAAGATCAATCTCCGCACACCCCTCTAAACGCCCATCAAACCCATTCTCCGCGTCCCGGCGCCCCTTCACATATTCCGCGCACCATGCCCAAAGACAAGTCGCCGTCATTGGTGGTGGTATAACTGGTCTAACGGCCGCCTACCGCCTCGCTAAACAAGCATTTGGCTCAAATACACATGTTACGCTGTACGAAAAGTCTTCCCGACTGGGTGGTTGGCTACAATCTGAGCGCGTCACGGCTCCAGATGGCACGGAGGTGCTGTTCGAATATGGACCGCGAACACTCCGCGCTGCAATGCCGGGGAGCTTTTCGTTACTGGAACTGGTGAGATAGGTTTATACATATCATTTTCATCTAGAGGTTCATGTTCCTGTGGCTAACGTGGGCCTGCGAGTTTTTAGTTGATGGATCTAGGTCTCGAGAATGATATCCTGACCACAAAATCCAATTCCCCCGCCGCATGCAATCGATACATTTACTATCCAGATAGACTCCAGCGGATACCGGGACCATATCCAAACTCCCACCGGATGATTAGCAGCCTGAGGAATGGTGTTGAAGTCTTGTCGAACCCGCTGTTCCGGAACCTGCTGCCCCGCCTATTACAAGCGCTTTGGGCTGAGAAACGAGATCCGTCTGTCAAAGATGAGTCCGCGGGCGACTTTATCCGGCGAATATTTGGCGAGGATGCTGCGGATATTTTTGCTTCTGCGGTCTTCCACGGCATCTATGCTGGCGATATATACAAGCTTAGCGCGCGCGCTCTCTTTCCAGCAATGTGGGCGCTCGATGGGCACAAGGGGGGTCTTGTCGATGGAATGATTAGCCTGAAGGCCGGTGAGATAGCTTTGCCGAATCATGTCGAGATGGCCAGGGGTGTCAGGGTGAATCAGGCGGAGGAATTGGTAAAGGGTAGCAGCGTTTTTACGCTGCGGGGTGGTATGGGGCAGCTCAGTGATGCGCTGGAATCGTCGCTGAGAAGTTCTAAAAACGTAACTATCAAGATGGGTGCACAGATTAAGTCCATCTCCGGGAACCCAGATCGATGGTCACCCATGAATGTACGCAGAATATCTCCTTCCCCCCACGTTCATACTCCCACCCCCCTTGTTTTTACTAACAAACCCTCCCTAGATCCGCTTAAGAAACAACACGACATCCAAATACGACGCCATAATCTCCACAACCCCCTCGACAGCGCTATCAAGCCAACTCCTCGCCTCCCCAGCTCCTCAATCTACCAAACACCTTGCCTCCCTCCTCTCCCTCAACAATTACGCCGTAACCGTCATGGTCGTAAACCTCTACTACTCCAACCCCAACCTCCTCCGCCATCAGGGCTTCGGCTATCTCATCCCGCGCACGGTTGCTATATCCCAGAACCCCGAACTGGCGCTGGGCGTCATCTTCGCCTCGGAAACCAGCCGGGGCCAGGACGACGCCCCCGGCACCAAGCTAACAGTCATGCTGGGCGGCCACTGGTGGGACGGCTGGCAACCCTCGGACCTACCGGACGAGGAGTCCGGGATAGAAATGGCCAAGAGCGTGCTCGCGCGCCATCTCCAGATCACGGAGGAGCCGGTGCTGGCGCGTGCCCGCTTGCAGCGCGATGCGATCCCGCAGTATCAGGTTGGCCATGTGGAATTGCTGAAGAGCTTGGATGGGGCGCTGGACGAGGCGTTTGCGGGCAAGTTGAAGGTGGCGGGTGCGTGGTATACGGGGGTAGGGGTTAATGACTGTGTGAGGAGTGCACGGTTGGTAGAGTCGGAGGAATCCGTTGCGACATTCGTACAGATGCAGGAGTCCCGTGTGGGGTCTGCCGTCAAACCACGGACCCTTTTGAGCCATTATTATCGGTGATGGGATGGGATGGGATGGGATGGACATGTGTGGTGTACGATATTTTGGATTGATTGGGAAATTTTTTTTTGGTTATTTTTTTGAAGTGGGAGCCTGGTGGCTTTGTATTATAGTAGAATTTATCATCATCTCTTCGACTTCTCGGTTTCATATATGTATGCACCTATCTATCTAACTCTTCGTCGCCATCATCGTCGTCCTCGTCGTCGATACGTAGGTAGGTAGGTAGCCCCTGGATTTCGAAACACGTCATCCACCCATTCATAGCTCTCTGTCCCTACACTCCGACCCTCTTCCCCCTTCGCAAGATAAAACCCAAATCCAAACCCAAATCCAAATCCCCCTTGCCAGCCCAGCCCCATAATCTCCAGCGGAATTACCTTGCTGTACATGGCCCGGACTGCCTGCCCTGCGCAAGCTCTCCTAAGTTTTCCAATATATCGAAGGAGGCCGGATGATTGATGCCGCCATTCGTTAATTGCCATGATGAATTTGCCCATCCATCCATCCATCCATTCAGTTCCCGATCGATTTGCTGCGCATGTTCGATTCCTTCATTCGTTCCTCCATCCATCCAACCATCCAACCAACGGCCGTTAAAAAACAACCCCTTCATATCCCAACCATTCATTGCCCGCAGCCCAAACCCGCCAGCAAAAAGCTTCTCAAAATTTAATTAATCCAAACCCACAATCCAGCATTCCACTCCAAAAACCCATTCAGCCCTCTTTCGCACCCGCACCCTCCCCCTCCCCACCCCCTCTCCTCTCCCCCTCCTCATCAAACCCCAACGCATCCAACTGCCTCACAAGCTCCTGAATCTTAATAACCTTCTCAAACTGCTCAGGCAGCAGACTCTCCCCATTATCCTTCTTTTCCCGCAGCTCGCGCGCCTGCCGCAGTTTCTTCTTCAAATTGCGCGCTTTCTTCTCCCGTTCCAGCTCTGGGTCGACGGTTACTTCGATCGGGACTAATTCTGGGGCTTTTGTGGTGGTGGTGGTGGTTGTGGGCGTGGTTGTGGGTGGTGAGCGCCAGTTGGATTTTTCCAGCGCCCCTCCTCCTCCCCCTCCTCCTTCCTGCTTCTCAACATCCCCATCCCCCTCCCCATCCGTAGCAGAAGTAGCAGTAGCACCAGCAGCCTTAGCCCTCTTCTTCGCCTCCCTCTTCTTCGCATTCTTATTATTCGCACCCACAGCAACAGCATCATCCCTCAACCCCTCCGCACCAGGTATCCCCCCCCTAACACCACGATTCTTCCATGCCTCCGCGGTACGGTTCTTGTAAACCTGTATGTCCTCGGGGGGTCTGTAGCCCGGGCGCACGCGGATTTCGCGACGCTGGGAGCCGTCGGGGCGTAGGGAGGCGGGGATGTGTCGTTCGCCGGTGAGGGCGTTGGTGGTTATGCCTGAGGCGGTGTGTGGTGGGGGGTTGGTAGGTTTGGACATGGTTGGGTGTGTATAGTAGATAGGATAGGTAGGTAGGTAGGTAGCCAGTCCGGGGGGAAATAGCGGACGCTGCAATTCCAAGAAATATTATATGGAAGTTGAAGTCTTGTTGGACTGTTGGCAGAATTAAAAGCGGCCAACTGTCGCTGGCCAATCAGCGCCGTCCAAATTCCCGACGCCGTTCCTGGTCTTTCCTTCACCCTCAAATCAACATCCATTACCTCGATACAAGAAAACCAACCGCCAAAGCCCGCCTCAATACGCTGTCCGCCTCGCAATTCCTGACTGTCTGTCGCCGTCTGCAATTATGGGAGTAAGGAGTCTCCACCCCACTGTCCGGGTCGGTTATGTTGTTTGAGACGAAAGAAATGCTGACTGGTGTGCTTGCTCCTACAGATCTCCGGCTTATTATACAAGCAAGCAACCCCCCCCCCCCCCCCCCCCCCCCCCCCCCTCCTCCCCCCCCCCCGTGACTGACCGCCCCCCTAGGGAGAACGCCAACACC
>JANTQI010000094.1:0-21878 GCA_032988985.1 Emmonsiellopsis sp. PD_5 | reverse complement strand
TTTTGGAGCAACAAGTATTCCGCTCGGGGTGTCCGCCCCCCCCTCGCCCCCGCCTTTCTAAAAAAAAAACACCCCCCCCCCCCCCCCCCCTTCCTCTACACTCTATTCTCCCGATCCGAGTAGCAACCCGCTCAATTGAGGGAATATCCCATAACTAACCGCCTATCTTCCCGCCCAACAGCACCCTCTTCCGCAGGAATGCGACCTTCCTAGCGTCCATGTTCGTCGGCGCGTTCGCTTTTGAGATGTACGTTCTTCCCACCCACATACCCGCACGCCCATTTGCTGGACAGTTCCGGAAGACTGTGTGGGATAATCGGGGAAATAATAAATATGTGTGGGAATTGACGTGTTTGTTTGTTTGTTTTCTGGTTTACAGGGCCTTCGACACCGGCAGCGATAAGATCTTCGATGCGATTAACCGAGGGGTACGTATATAAACCACAAATATACTTTTGGCATATTGCAATGTGTGGGATGAATTGGGCTGATGATGATGATGTTTGCAGAGACAATGGAAGGATATCAGACACCAGTATATCCAGAAGGCTGAGGAGGATGAGGAATAGACAGTGGCTTTGGGAGGATTTTATATGATGGCCACTGGGGATGGGAGTGGTAGACTTGTACATGTACAGAATTAGACGGGTGGAATAAAAGATTACTTTTCTCATTCTTCATATTGGGGTGGCTTGAGGGGTATTTGTCTGATATTGAGGGACATAAGCATTGTGCCTAAACAGTACCATGCGATTAACGGTGCTATATTAGAGACTGGAAACGACACTGAAGCATTGTAAGCAGCACTGTAGACTGTATCAGATAGATCGTGCTGTGAATATTATATTATACTCGGCATAAACCACAATATATGGATGTGGCAATATTTATTACTGTTGCCAGCCTGAGGCATTCACGCTGTATTTATTTGGCGGGCAACATCAACACAGACAGACAGCTCAACCTCAACCTCAGCTTCATTCCATTCCTCGTCTGATATTTAACCACCCGCTGCTCTGTTCTTTTCTTCTTTGTCGATTACTACCTTGCATCTCTTTCGATCAGTTCCAAATACCTCCTGCAGCACCTTCGCGTTTCGTTATCTACCAGCTTCAATAACTCCGCCTCAACCCCACCACATACCACCACTCCCAGCCCGAACCACAACCCCCAGTCCCCCTCCTCCCAGCGGAATAAATGGTTTAGATCGACCCTCACGACCAAGCAGACAATAGCATGCAGCTGGACATCGAACGGGCGCTGGGGCGTGCCCTGCTCCAGCACCCCTCCCGCCATGGCTACCGCTACACCAAAGAAGCCGCCCAGAACCTCCTCGAGCTCCTCTTCCGCTCCCTAACCGGCTACAACGACGAGTACCTACGGCTGCTATTCCCCGACGGGCTCCCCGATGGCGAGTGGAAGCTCGCAGAAGCCCAGGGCGCCGTCGAAGGCGCCGAATACACCGAAGCAGCCCGTGGGAAACGGTGCGGCCATATTTTCAAAAACGGCGAAGCTTCCTACCATTGCCAGACTTGCTCTATAGACGACACATGTGCGCTGTGCACGAGATGTTTCGACTCGTCCGATCATACCGGCCACAAGTATTCTATCTCGCTGTCATCTGGGTTTAATGGCTGTTGCGACTGTGGCGATGAGGAGGCGTTTAAGATCCCCGTGCTCTGTGCTATTCATACGGAGAGGCCCGATGCGGAGGGGAAAGGGAAGAACGCTGTGCAGACGCCGCCGGAGCTGGTCGATAGTGTGCGGACGACGATTGGCAGGATTTACGATTACTTTTGTGATGTCATCTCGTGCTCGCCGGAGCAGTTGCGGCTGCCCAAGACGGAGGAAGGTATTAGACAGGACGAGGCTACGTCGAGATTATCTGCCGATTGGTATGGGGGCAGTGATCCTGTGGAGGAACAGCCGGAATTTGCCCTGATCCTGTGGAACGATGAGAAACACACCGTCACTGAGGTGTCGAATATCTGCGCGCGTGCGTGTCGGGAGAGGGAGCGGTTTGGGCTGGCCAAGGCGAACGAGACGCATGAGATTGGCCGGAGCGTGGTTAAATACTCCAAGGATCTGAAGAGTTTACTTGGTGTTTCGGCTACGATCGAGCAGATCAGGATTACGGTTACTGTCAGGTCTGCACGCGACACGTACCGGGAGCAGATGTGTGGGACTATCATTGAATGGCTGTCTGATATTGCCTCTTGCCACATTGGTAATGATAATGACTTGCTTAGGCAGACTGTTTGTGATCAGATGCTGCAGCCCTGGCGGCTAGGGAGTAGCGCGTCGAACGCTGATATCGGGAAGAAGGGCATTTTCGACAATGAGAATGAAGACAAACGTTTACGGACTATGCGCATCACTCAGATCCAGGGGATACATGGACCAATAATCACTTTTGGCGTTGATGACGATGACATGGATGATAACGACGACGGAGGGATGGAGGATGAAGGAGAGGAAGACGAGGGAGAAGAGGGAGAAGAGGATGAAGGTGAGGATGAGGACGACATGGATATGGATGAAGTAGCCCAGGTTCGATTGAATCTAATCGCCGAGGAGCTGGAGAGAGATGGACAAGATGCAGATGATGAGGATATTGAGATGGGAACGGCTCCCGTGGAGGCTACACTGGGTGGATGGGCTGACTTTGTTCGACCGCCGCCTCCACCAGCACCGCCGCAACAAGATGAGCAGGATGACCATACTCTAAATGCTCCTACCCACCCTGAAACTGAAGAATCATCCGGGAATGTGAACGCTGCAAAAATCCACATCCCTCGAACGCCCGGCGTGAGATCCAGGCCCAGTAGGGCACCCGCCTATTGGGAGGTCAAGCCGAAAAAGTTCCATGACCATGCAAATCTCCCACCATATGAGGATTTGCGCAAGCGGACTAGGCTTGATTGGATTATTTTGTTCGACTTGAGATTGTGGAAGAAGACTCGGACTGATGTCCGGGAACTTTGCCTTGGGACTGTCGTTAATGTACCGCAATTCAAACGCATTCTTGGTCTGCGATTTTCAGCCTTGTATACGGCTCTTGCCCAGCTGTATTTGATCGCCGATAGGGAGCCTGACCATTCCATTATCAGTCTCTCTCTGCAGTTACTAACAACGCCTTCTATTACCGAAGAAATTGTCGAAAGGGGCAACTTTTTGACGAATATAATGGCAATCCTTTACACATTCCTAACTTCACGCCAAGTGGGCGAGCCTCACGATATCAACCCGCATGCCACTCTATCTATCGATACTGGATCGGTAACTAACCGACGTCTATATCATTTCTTCCTCGATTTGCGATATCTTCTGCTCTCTGAACACGTCAAGACCCGGATCCGTACCGAGCGCCAGTATCTGTTGCAATTCCTTGATCTCGTGAAGCTCCCACAAGGCATTTGCCCGAACATTCGTGCGGTTGGAGAGCATGTCGAGTATGAAACCGAAGGCTGGATAGGCGCGTCGATTCTTATGAGAGAAATTAATCGTCTCTGTCGGTTATTCTGTGAGGCATTCCGGACCGATTACGAGGCCAATAAGCTTTTCTTGAAAGACGCCATCGCGACCGCGGCTATATCAACCATGGTCAACTCGGTCGGGCTGGAGCGACAGCGCTTCGATCTGGCAGAGATCAAGGACTTGATCCGTTTCAAATCTGTTCCTTATGTTGATTTCGAAGTAGACTGCTTCCGGAAGTTCGATCACCATCGAGTTGTTGACTTTGTCGTCGAGCGCGGTTGGGTTAGCTTCCACCACGCTCTCCATTATACCCTCTCGTGGCTTCTGGAGTGTGCACGCAGCATGGAAGGCGACGAGATGAGGAGAATCTTGGTTCGGTCGGCGGAGCTGGTTAAAGAGGAGAGCTTACCTGGGACACCGGCTCAGCTGGATTCCGAGGATATTCTTCTTGCCATGTTCGATTTTCCACTCAGAGTCTGTGCGTGGCTTGCTCAGATGAAAGCTGGTATGTGGGTGCGGAACGGGCTCAGTCTTCGTCACCAAATGGGCCAATATCGCGCCGTAACAGCGCGGGAAATGGCATATTATCGGGATATATTTTTGTTGCAGACTGCCCTTGTCGTCGTCGACCCTAGCACCTTCCTTGCTACCATGGTGGACCGGTTTGGGATTGGCGATTGGATGCGCGGTGGTTATGTAACGCGGCCGGGGTACGAGGACGCTCAGCATGTCGATATTGTTGAGGAGTTCATTCATCTGATGATTATTTTGATCACCGATCGGACATCGTTGATTCCGTCAGACGATGATGACAACCAGGCCAGTATCATCAGTAGGGATATTGCCCATGCTCTCTGCTTCAAGCCGCTTTCCTATACGGACCTGTCTATCAGGATGAATGAGAAACTTGGAGAATCAGCCAACTTTCAGGAGGTTCTTTCGGAGGTTGCCACGTTCCGGCCCCCTGAGGGTATGAATGATACAGGTACCTTCGAGCTGAAGCCTGAGTATCTCGATCTCGTTGACCCGTATTGTGCACATTACACCAAGAACCAACGAGATGAGGCCGAGAGTCTCTACAAGCAGTGGATGGCGAAGAAAACCGGCAAGGATGCGTCCGAAATCGTCTTCGAACCCAAGCTCCGCCCAATACGGACCGGTGCTTTTACCAAACTCGTCGAGTTCACCAAGGTGCCTCTGTTTGCTCAGATCATCCATCACTGTCTGGATTACTGCTTAACCGCGAAGACTTGCACTCCGACTGTCAGCACAACGCGGGTTGAGACGTTGTTACACCTAGTTCTCCACCTCGTCCTCGTCGCTGCTATTGAAGATGACTCGGATGAAGATGATGCGTCACAAGAGCCTACCTTTATCTACCATGCATTGTGTAGGACCAAACAAACCAGGACCGCGCAGACTAGCATCATCGGCCTGCTTCAGAATATTTCCACCGTGCCAGAGTTTGCCTCATGCGGGCCCAAGATTCGACACATCCTGAAGAAATTCTGGCAAAAACGACCAGTAGCGTATGCCAGTGCGACAGCTGTGCTCAAGTTCCCGTATGATAATATCGAGGCCCCATCGCCGGCTATCAAGACCCCAGGGGAGCTGGAGTTGAAGAAAAAGCAGGCCCTTGATCGACAGGCAAAGGTCATGGCGCAGTTCCAGCAGCAGCAACAGAACTTTTTGGATGCGCAAGGTGCTATCGATTGGGGTGATGAAGAAGAGGCTAGTGATATTGAGGAACCCAGTGTCATCAGTCCGACCGAGAAAAAGCTGTGGAAGTATCCTTCTGGCACTTGCATTCTATGTCAGGAAGATACTAATGATTCACGGCTTTACGGGACGTTTGCGCTCGTGACAGAGAGCAAGATTCTTCGACATACTGATCTGAATGATTCAAGCTATGTTGGGGAAGTTCTGAAGGTCCCGGCTAGCCTAGATCGATCTGCAGAGAATATTCGGCCCTTTGGTGTTGCGGGAGAGAATCGAAAAATGGTGCGGAGCCTGGATTCTTCTGGTGGGGAGGTGATTACGGAGAAACAGGGACTTGGGAAAGGGTTCAATCCGGAACAAGCTTCGAAGGGGCCTGTTACGACCGGGTGCGGTCATATTATGCACTACCATTGCTTCGAGGTTTACTACGCTGCGGGGCAGAGACGGCATAATCATCAGGTCGCGCGTAACCACCCGGAGAACTTATCTCTAAAGGAGTTTGTGTGTCCGCTCTGCAAGGCTCTGGGAAATGCTTTCCTACCGATTGTCTGGAAGGGCAAAGAGGAATCCTACCCTGGCGCGTTGAGCACGTCCGAGTCCTTTGAGGAATTCTTGAACGAATCCGTGGTCTACTCGGTGACTAGGTTCCGGAACCGCTCTTTGATGCTGGAGAGCGATAAGCTATACTCTTCCGGTTACCAGGATATATTTGTCGATTATATATCCAAGAATATCATATCGCCGCTATCAAATAAGGTTGACCAGTTGATCACCCCTGACCTCCCGGAATCATTTGGGTTTACTCAGTCGACGAGAATGGGGATGCCCGGCGTATTCCCTTCTCCCGATGAGTCTGGCGGGGCGAGTCCACTCCAGCACACTGCTACTGCTGAAAATTCTCCTATTACAGAGCTTGTGTCTATCTACAAGCGATTGAGAGAGACTATCCTTTCGAACGATATTGGATCTCAGTTTTCATACCAGGCCAGCTCTGTCGCGCCAGAAGATTTGATTTACTCAGATGCACTGATCAAGAGTTTTGGCTGGTCTGTTTCGGCGGTGGAGATTGCCCAGCGCGGCGTTGCGTCGCAGGGGGGCGCTACGCTGTTGGCTTCGGTTCCGCAAATGACACTAACTCACCTTCGCGTGCTTTCCGAGACGGCATTTTCCTACTGCTCCTTTGGCGGCCTGACCAATACCATGACGAGCAAGACCGTCTACGAGTTCAGGGACATGCATCATCGGAAGTTATGCCAGCTATTCCTCGGACACCCGGGCATTTCTGGACTAGCGAACTTAGCCCATGAGAACAAGAGTATCAAGCCGCTGTTCGAGTTTGATACCTTTGTGTTTTTGGCCGAGTGCTCGTTGTGTCTGGTCCCCGTGCTAAACATAGATATCGTCCATATCATCCATCTCTGCTACGTAGCTGAGATTGTGAAAACGCTCTTAACTTACATCTCGCACCCGCAAGGCCTCCTGGAGGAATTAGAAAGTTACCGCTCCGAATCCGAATCGTCCTTGGATGACTTCATGGGCCCGCAAGAAGTCCTAACAAAGGAGGTTTTCGACTGGCTCGTTAAAACGTACAATTCCTCCTCCACTGTCCGCCTACCTAGAGGTAAATACGACCTTCTCGACGCGGAGGACGTTTCCCTCGAAACCATCAAGGCCCTCAGACGCATGGTGGACAAATACGCGCTGCCTTTCCTGCGTAAGACCGCCATCTTGCTGCATGTCAGGTTTGGCGTCGAGTTCCCGAATACCGGGGCGGATTATAATGATTTGCCCGAACTTGACCGGCTGACAACGCTGCTCCAATTGCCGTCTATCGACACTATCCTGGAATCAGTAGTTAGCGGAGACAATGGTGACGATAACCACATGGCGTCGCTTGTGGCCGGGTGGATATCGCATTGGAATGCATGGTGGCCGGAGGCGAAAACTATAGAAGACAGTAATAACGACCAGAACCATGATGGCCATCATAATAATAATGATGATGATGATGATGATGAGCAACGTCTCTTACCGATACTTTCCCTCCCACACCCGGCGATTTTCGAACTGGTCGGCTTACCAAAATACTTTGATGTGTTGCTGGATGAAGCTACGAGAAGACGGTGTCGGACGACGGGCAAGGAGCTGACGGATCCGAGTATTTGTCTGTTTTGCGGGGATATATTCTGCTCGCAGGCTGTTTGCTGTCGGGCTGGTGGGAGGCTGGGAGGGTGTAATCGGCATGTTGCGAAGTAAGTCTTCTTCCCCCCCCCCCCAACCTTTTTTTCTCGACGCCATTTCCATAACCAAAACACCACATGAACCACAAAAACTAACCCACATGTCATTATAATCAATAGATGCGGCGGCAACATCGGCCTCTTCATCAACATCCGCAAATGCATGGTTCTCTACCTCCACAACCAGAACGGCAGCTGGCACCACGCGCCCTATCTGGACGTGCATGGTGAGGTCGATCCGGGGTTTCGTCATCATCGACGGCTTATTCTTAATCAGAAGAGGTATGATCGGTTGCTGAGGGATGTGTGGTTGGGTCATGGGGTGCCGGCGGTTATTAGTCGGAGGCTGGAGGCGGAGATTAATAATGGGGGGTGGGAGAGTATTTAGGTGTTTGTGTGTGTGTGGGGGGGGGGTGGGGTGATGTTTGTGATGTTTGGGGGGGGGATGAAAGGAATGGAAGGAGTGCAAGTGGACTGATTGCAAGTAGGAGTTTGAAGTTTCCATGCATGGTGTAATTGATGGGCTAATGAATGGCGTTTTCGTTTCGTTTCGTTTCTTTTCGTTTTGTTCTGGCAAATAAAGTAAGGCTTTGTATGTATGTATGTTAATCCCTCCCCTCTTTACTCTCTCTATCTCTCTGCTTTTGCAAGCGATGAAGTTGGTTTTTTATGTTTACGTTTTTTTTTATTTTCCAAAGAGAGAGAGGCGGGGGGGGACATGGATCTTTTATATACTTTATTAGGCAGATAGGGATTGAAAAGGAGTTTGTTTAAGTGAGTTAATATAGCAAAACTTTGTTTTGTAATTCATGTTCTACATGAGCTATTTATTTATTTCTTATGAAATAATGTAGTTATGAAGGAAGAATGATAGTGAATGTCCATTCTTGAATCTAATGGGTCCACTTACATGGACTAACAATACTATTTATGGATGGATGTAATTCCATGCTAAGAATCTGAATCTAGGTAAAGTGAGAATATGTCAGTTAGTTAGTTACACTGTAGATATCGAGGTTGAATAGGTCCTGACCCCCTCACCCAAGAAGAGGATGAGACAACAACAACGAAGGACCCCTCACAAAAAAAAAGAAAGAAAAAGAAAGAAAGAACATCAAGCCCCCCCTTAACCCCTCACACCATGCACCTCCTCCATCCCACCCATAAGAACCGAACTCCTCGCCTGCTCATCATGCCCCGCCGTATAAGTATTATACTTGATCCTCGCCAAATCCTTCGCCGTGACCTTGGTACCATCCGCATCCTCAAACACCGCATCATCCTCCGTTCTCAGCAGGTACGCGATCGAATACCGATGACCCTCGCCACTAGCTGCGCCCATCCCTAACCACCCGGTGCACGCATGAATACAGCTTCTTTTCAGAGAGAAACCGCAGGCCATCGCCGACGTTCATGGTCGCGTCGTGCTGGCGGGGCTCAACCCACTGATATTGTAGGGCAAAGGGATAGTTTCTTAAGAGAAGAGGCTGGGCGGGGCCATGGGCGATCACCCCGTTCGACCTGCTGGAAACGACACTAGAATATTATTCATTACCCGCTCTAGCCTTCAGCAACTCCCATGCCATTGACTTGGAGTTAGCTCTTAGCAGCGTTGCCCGCCGGATCCCTCCCATCATCTCTGTTCGCTATGTCGGACTGACTGGCATCCCATTCCACGGACTTGGCAATCTCGTCAGTGCTTTTGCCGTCTGCATCGTCGGCGGTGATTCGTAGGGAGCGGTCTGTATCGGCTTGATGCACTCAGTGGCCAATACTCTGTCCATGCAGCGGTTCAGCCGCACGCTTGGGACATCAAATGTCATCATCAATCTCGGCAGAGGCATTGGAGAAACGATCATGGCGATTGTAACTGGTATACTGGCCAACGCAGTAAGCATTACCTGGGCCTTTAGGGCCACAGGCTTCATATCGCGAGCAACAGGTATTCTGACGGTGCTCATGATCAGGTAGCGAACTGTTTCGCACTATAAGGATGTTCAACGACGTACTTTTTGCCAGTCTCTTCGGGTCTTCGGAACCTTCATTCTGTCTCTCCTGCATTGCTAGCGCCGTCCGAATTCCTCACACGACATCTATCGGGGCCGTTGTCTGCTTCAAACGCGTATATGGCCTTGGAGAGCCTCATACCTTCGGTTGGCTGCGATACCTGACCGTGGCGCTCAACATTTTGTCATTTCGTCTGTGTCATCCACATTAACAACGCATCTGGCCTTTTGTATCTTTAATGGAATCGCAAAATGGCGACTTTGTCATGAAGTTGACATCGGTAGGCACTCTCGGTGGGTGGGTACCGTTGGAGAAGTTCAATACCATGTTCGCAGGATGTTCCTGGGTACTCGGTTGGGACACTCCGTTCCTAGCTCCCTAATGGCCAGAGGCAAACAAGCGGAGTTCCGCCGTGCCTTTCGGACCGGCTGTGTTCCATGCTGGCTGGACAATTCCGGTTTCTACCGTGTATCGTTATTGCACACTTTGCTATGCACAAGAGGGGAAATCGGCTTGCCAATAGCCCAGAATGCTAATCATGCATAGCCTTGCAGAGAACAATAGGTGACAGGGCCGAGAAAAATTTGGGGGATCGAAAAGCTGCTATTTCGAGAGATGTCAGGACTCAGGCCCCAGGCAGAGCAGTGAAATTGATCCCTTGTTTCATCCTGGCGAAGACGCCCATGACCAAAAGCAATGCACAAGGTCCTTCTCATGTTGGCTAGAAGATTAAATGCACTTAAATGCAGGGTATTCCTGTTGAATTTGATAGGGCGCTGACTGGTGCGATCCCATTTCAAATCTTTCCAGACATAAAACCTGAGAATTGATATTCTCAATCCAATCTCGATCAGTTTTGTATAGTATTAATACAAAAAGTATAGAGCGAATTACTGGCGGCACAAGACAAGAAGGATTTGAAGCCGGAGAGAGGACGACTGTTGTCCGGAGATGCCAGGAGGTTGATATTGGTGATTATGTAATCAAAATAGCTTCCCTCAATCGACGACGCCATTGATAGCTTTTGTGAGAATCAACTATTTACATTCCTTTCCCACACGAACTACCTGTGACGTGATTTCTTCTCTCCGTCGCGGATGCCTTGAAGATATGCGATCTTTATAAAACGACTTCTCTTAAGAAACTATCCCCTTTTCCCTACAATATCGTCACGAAAATCCACCATGAACAACGACCAGTTTCGCCGCCTGCTGTTTGACGGCCAGTCAAAAAAGTCGCAGGACCAGTCAACCGGGAAGAGTACATCTCCGACTAGTGCAGATGCAGCTCGTACGAAATCTTCCGCGTTAGGATCCAGAATGAGATCAAGTATTCCCATGACACCGTATGTTTTGTTATCGCTTGTCTAACATCTTCCTCCCCGCAATCTGCCAAATCCGATTTATGCGATTGCTAACTTCGTTTCCTATACTTATTTACAGCCGCTCCGTCACCCACGTAGACTTTGCGCGCCAGCTAGCCGAACATCGCCGCGACTCACAACCCCCACCGTCCAAGAAATTCAAATCCTCCGCCGCGCCCAAGGGATCTAAATTGGCGGAGGGATACCAAGACCGCACCCTTTTACGGAGGCAGACGGGGAATGATGAAGATGGCGACGAGGGTGAAAAAGATGAATTGGCGACTCGAGTGCAGGCGTTGGAGGAGATGGTGAAGTTAGGACAGATTGACCAGGCTACGTTTGAGAAGCTCAGAGCGGAAATCGGGGTTGGTGGGGATGTGAAGAGTACGCATTTGATTAAGGGGCTTGATTGGACGCTACTGAGGAGGGTTAAGGCCGGGGAGGATGTAACTGCTGCGCCACAGAGGGAGGAAGGGGATGATAATAAAGAGGTGGAAGTTGAACTTGATGCGGACGCAGAGTTTGAGAAGGTGCTTGAAGAGAAGGAGAAGACGGTTAATGAGCCGGTAGCTAAGAAGGAAGAGAAGGTTAAGAAGGGAACAATGGCACCGCCCCCTAATCGGAAAATGACGCGAGATGAGATTCTGAAACAGTTGAAGGCGAGTAGGGCTTCACAACAACCAGCCGCTGCCGCTGAACCACCCCCTTCTGCGCTTGGTGATAGATTTAAGAAAATAGGAACCAAGGGCGAGAAGAAACGGTGGATTGAAGAGGATGAGCGGGGCAGACAGAGGGAGGTCCTACTTACTACCGATTCCGAAGGCAAGACGAAGAGGAAGGTTAGATGGCTCGATAAGCCTGGTGAGCAGGGGCAGAAAGATGCAAATGGCGGGTTATTGGCATTGGATAAGGCTGCTAAACCATTGGGAATGGATGTCCCAGCAGAAGTGCTGGCTCGAATGAAGGCAGCTGCGCCCGAGGAGGAAGAGGATGTTGATATTTTTGAGGGTGTTGGGAGAGACTATAACCCCTTTGGTGACATGGAGGAGGAGGACTCCTCTTCTTCGGACGAATCCGAGGGCGAGCTCAAGGAGAAACCCCTGCCGTCTCGTGAGGACAAAGATCTTCCAAATGCCGATGATTCCGCGAAGTCACCGTTACCCCATACCGAGCCCTCTAAGCCCCGAAATTACTTCTCTACACCGTCTACCAAAGATGAGCAAGAAACTACCGACCGACCGAAACCATTTTCAACTGATCCTACTATAATTGCCGCTCTTAAACGAGCCGCTGCAATTCGACAAAAATCCCCAACTGATGATGAAGGAGCCGAAGAGGAATTAAGTCATGATGCCGCCCTGCGCCGTAAGAAATTCCTGGAAGAGCAGAAGAAACGCGACAGAGAGGATGCAATGGATCTGGATATGGGATTTGGAGAGAGTCGGTTTGGTGATGAAGAAGACGAGGAAGGGATTTGGGAAGGGGATGATTCAAAAGCAGGGAATAAAAGGAAGAGAGGACCTAAGAAGAAGAAGGGCGATAAGGATAGTGTCAGTGATGTGATGAGGGTACTTGAAGGGAGACGAGAGGGGGAGAGCAAAGGATCCTCAGTCAAGAAGAGCGGTTAATGATAAGGCAATATTATGCCTTTCATTCATGACCAGGATTTGTTTTCGGCAGAGCGTTTCGATGGACAGAAGTTAATTTGTTCAACCAACCCCCGCTCGGGATGTCGTCTTTTCTGTTCCCCTTGGCATTGCAATGCATTGTTCGATGGCACATGCAGATCTAGTTCTACAACCCTCTCAGCAAGCAAACTACTCAGAAAGTGGATCGTTTTCGAGGGTCTAGATTTTCTCTTGGACTTCACTATGCTTCAAGTCTATGCATACAACTATGAAGTCGGTGCCAAATATAAAGAAAGTCTCATGGAGCAGTGTGGAGACCGAACTAAGCAGTTAATTTACCAGCTTACGAATAGCTAGCTTCTAGATCCGAGTGACGCAGCTCCGTTGGCTGTCCGACATCCCCCGCCGCACGAGATGAGTTTATTCACTTTCCCAAAATTACACCAAAAACGAACGCCTTCTTGTGTATGCATGTACTTGTCCTCTTTGTTCATTTATCTGCGACAAATCGCAATTGTTCGCAGTTTCTTCCCTCCGAACTTGTCCTCCAGTTGTCGACCAGGGTTCTGGTTCCTGGTAGCCCTAACGCTCACGTGATATAGATTGTCATGCTTGGCATTCTTGGCAACACGTGGGAGGCAAGACGATAAAATAAGGTTCTGGGGCTATACTGGTTTTGGGCTAGTTTTTTCTTTAAACTTTCAGCCGCGTGCCAGGAGGGGCCAACTTGATATCAGGAATTGCACGATGGCAATGTCTCTACGGGTTGTCCTATATCCTGTGCCTGCTTGATAAACCCTCCGTAAAGGTGTTTGGAAGGCATATGTTACTATGACGATGTTGCACCGATGTGTTTACCCCATTTCTATGCTTAGGCCAACGCACTGGTTACTAGTTCTCTGGTTCTCGCACCGTTTTCATTGTGCTACCAAGTTACAGGGTGTGCAAAACCTGGGTCATACTGCGAACGTGGTAACGGAGCGCTCTTTTCCTCCAATGCCGGCCAAGCCCTGGAATTGACTTTCAGGTACACCAACCCTATATCATGATTTTTCGCCTGGATTCTTTGGTTTGTCCTAGGGCACAGTTAGCCAGGAACCGGGAAATGCTCCAACAATGACCGTGTTTCCAGGGGATGCAGGGTCAAAGGCTCTCTCGCTTGTTCTAAACCCGGCCTATCATTGGAGAGTTGGAATTTTTCTTTCCTCCTCCAACCCCACAGCCCATTTTGGGACCAACACGAAACGTTTCGCTGGTGGCCTTCTTGTCGGTGTCGGCTACTAATCCCCTACCTTTATTATCGCCTATTATTCTGTCTCGACATGGGTGCATAGTGGTATGCGTAGTGCCCACATCTACGATTACCCACTTAGTCTCACACCCTGGAGTGGACTCCAAAGTTGCCTCAGGGCTCCTCACATCCTTGTCTATGCGGGGCTTTCTCCATTACAGAAGCATTATGACCCCTCTCAAATGGGTCGACCGGTTCTAGACAAAATGGGTACATTACGCCCACAAATGCAGAGGGGAACAATGGCGTACTTATATAGCCGTTTCGCCGCTCCTCTGCTCATTCGTTTTTACGGTTTTCTTCCTCGCACGCTTTGCGCCCTCCATTCATTTTCAAATAACTCTTTCGTACTTTGTAGGACCTTTTTCCTGTGAAGTGCTGATTCCATTCCTTTCTTGTCGTTTATTGCACACACTCCTTTCTCAAATTCATATCTTTTCCTCCCAGGTTGATACTGGTTGAGCGAGTTTTACCACTCTTTTTTTACCTTCATTTTCCTCTCGTACCGACACCCCAGTTTCACCCAAATAAGGTCGCTCCCATATTTTGACCAAAGCAACTCAATCATGGTCTCATTCAACCTCCTCGTTGCCGCTGGCCTCCTGGCTACCGCCGTTTCCGGTGCCCCAGCCACTTCCTACGAAGCCTCCACAGCCGCATCAAGCGGAAAGCGTGGCCTCGCCTACAACAATGCTGCCCTCCTGACCCCCTTCGCTAGCAAAAGGAGCGCCTTCTCCTGGGCCTACAACTGGGGAGGCAGCGTCGGCGGCAATATCCTCGGCACCGAGTTCGTCCCCATGCTCTGGGGCGCCAAGTCGCTTAACACCTGGAAGGCTGCTGCGGATGTCTCCCTTGCCGCTGGAAGCAAACATCTGCTCGCCTTCAACGAGCCCGATCTCCCCGCCCAAGCCAACATGTCCCCCGGAGAGGCCGCTGCTGCCTATCAACAGTACATGAACCCCTACGCTGGTCGTGCCCGCCTCGGATCCCCCGCCGTTACCAACGGAGCCAGCCCTTACGGTCTTACCTGGATGGAACAGTTCTTTGCCGCTTGCAATGGTAACTGCCATGTCGATTTCATTGTCGTGCACTGGTACGATGCTGCCGAGAATGCTGCCTTCTTCAAGAAGCATATCGAGGAAGCTGCTGCGCTTGCGAGGAAGCATGGTATCAGCAAGGTCTGGATTTCGGAGTTCCAGGGCACGGGCAGTGATGCGGCGCAGGTGGCGTTTTTGAAGGATGTGCTGCCCTGGTTGGATTCGAATGGCTCTGTTGAGCGCTACGCCTACTTTATGGCTGATAAACTGGTTAACGGACTGTCGCTCTCGCCTGTGGGCGAGGCTTATAGTACTTAAATGGAATCGTCGTGATGCTGTTGGGCTATGGAAGTGGATCGTCGAATAGGGGGGTGGGTTGGTGATGTTGGTTTAGTTGTTTGTCTGTTTGCACGGTTGACTCCGTGTTATTTTCTTGGTTTTCTATTGAGATTTATGGAGGGGAACTCGTTTCGGAGACTCCCCTGTTGGACGCGCAAAGTGTGATGTTTGTCCTCCCGTGTTTGCCCTTGCACACGGAGCATTTGTTTTATGCCTATCTAGGAGATGAGAGGCAGTGGGGGAAATATGAGAAAATCTTTACATATATCTAGACATGTATGTAGATTTTCCGATTTAAAATCAAAATATCCAAAAACATTTATTTCTAGGATTGATGATGTCCTCTTGTTCTGCTTGAAGAGTGTAAGGATATTACCCTTCCCATTAACCGAGCGCACATAAAACGAAACCCCCGAAACAATGAAAAGGGGAATCGAGAAAACAAAAATAGGAGAGAATCTCCCCTTTCGCATCAACCACACACCATCAGTAATAAACCAACCTACCTATCTGATATATTCCATCTAATTAAAATGAAATACATATTGCACCCTAGAAGACCCCTCTCTACTGACCATCCATACCAACAAACCACCAAACCAATAACAATCCCTGATATCCAGCGAACATCCTTATCCCTCCCCATCCAACAAGAACGTCATCTCCAACACCACACCGTCCGTCAAATTAAGCTATCTCAACCTAGCCGGAACCGGCCCACCCGTTTATTTATAAAGAGCGTCGATCTCCCTTTTATTATTCCGATCTGACCAGGCGATCGATCCGCCCATCTCTCATTCTCGATCCTAGTCTGTGTCGATCGCCCCCCCGTTTTAATTTCAAATATGCGCGGGGGCGGTTAGCGAGTAAGGGTGGGTAAAACGCGTTGAAAAAATCGGTGATTTGTGTGGTGTCGCTGGTGTGTGATTGTGGGTATCTATTCCGTTGGCCGGGTGATGGTGGGAATTTTGAAATTGCTCGAAAACCAGAGAGCGAGCCGAGGATGTAACGATTGGGCAGAATAACGAATAATCAGAATAAATTTTGGAAATTCCTGGGATAATATGAAGGTATAGGTAGTTCTCAGGAATCGCATGTCAATCGGGGTATTTTCCCCTTGTGTGGCTGGTTGGTGTCCGCGTGCTGGACCCGAGGCAGGAAGAAAGTAGTACTACATGACGTGATAGCCCGAGAGGGGGATGACATTCTAACGGGGGTGTCTGTCAAACGCTGTGAAACTGTCCAATGCTTGTCTACTTCGCGTATGCCCTGCGAACACCCCCCCTGCGAACACCGCCGAGAGGCGCGACAAAGACCCCGCAAATCCTTGTTAACCCCAGATTCGGTGTTCGCGCAAGGAACAATGGCTCTTTTCCAGTTTCGATAGGCGTCTCAGCGCCAGACGATCAAAAATTCATTCATTTGGGGGTGGGTATGGCTAGATATGCATGATACCATATTACCGCCCATGGTCGTAACGTAAATTAATCAAAAAATATAGGAATCATCAATCCATAGCGGTATCACCATCGATGTCAATATCCGCTTCAACATCATCATCCACACCCCCGTCAGGCTTTGGTGGCTCATCTGCATCCTGCAGCGGTCCATAATCAGCGTCGCCCTTATCGTCGTTATTAGAATCCTCGGGTTCGTGTCCCTTTCCCTGCTGCAGGTCCTCCTCCCAAAGACGTATCGTCAGGTCCAAGCCACAGCTAACAATCAACCTCTTATCCCCTGAATTGGTTGTATCCACACAAAGAACAACATCTGAATGTGCCTCTAGTTTCTGCAACACCTTCTTATTTACCACATCCCAACAAACGACGGATCCATCTTCGCTGCCGCTAACTGCGAAAGCTGCAGTCTCACCACCAGGCGCACCATAAACTCCAAATGCACCGGAAAGACTATATTTTTTATTCTTATGGCCCTGGTATGTCTTTATGCATCGCCCTTCAACGTAATCCCATAATCGAACACAATCATCATGCGTCCACGCGAGGACGTATTTCCCGTTTGGAGAGAACTTCACAGCCGTAACAGGAGGGTTGTCTTCATGAACCAAGGTGCGCAGACATTGTCCTGTAGCAGTATCCCATATTCGAATAAGTCCGTCACCTGCGCATGATACAATGAGGGTACCGTCGCGAACAACATCAACACCAGCAACGGGATCGGAGTGGGCGGGGAGCGAGCGCATTACTCGTGCGGATCGAACGTCCCATAAGAACACGGCTTCGTCATATGAGCCGCTGACGAGCATATTTCCTTTGGGAGAGAAGGCAACGGAGTATATGTAATTGTGGTGGCCGAGGAATGGGTTGGGGTGTGGTTTTCCCTAGAACCATGTTAAAAAGTTAATCATTATGGATATTGGGAGGGAACTCACTGTTGGGACATGCCATAGTCTGATAGACTTGTCATCTGACCCTGATGCTATGAGGGCCCCATCTGGACTCCATGATATCGTAGATATGCCAGCAAGGTGGCCTTCGAATGTATGAATGAGTCGTCCGCTGGCGGTGTCCCAGATTTTTATCGTCGCATCGGCAGCTGTTCGCTTTCATTAGCCATGAACATGAAGGTAAGCAAAGAAACAGGGTGCCATTCGTACCGCAGCTCGCAATCATGGAACCATCAGGCGAGAACTTGACTGCTGATACTCCTAACTGGTGTCCTCTGAGGACAAACTTTTCTTTGTAGTATAACCGTTCGGGTTTGGCCGGAGGCGGCGGGGGAGGTGTCGGGGTCGTTGATATGGAGCGATTAACTGGATGCGCTCTGTCTTCACGCTCATATGTGTCTTCCTCCGATTCATCCCCCCGGTTGCTCTGTCTCGGCGTGGATTCGCGCGAGGAAGATGTACTGTTCATTCCTGATCTCTGCCGCCTCCAGTATGGCCGCGCATCCTCTGCCAGCTCGTCTGAGCTTTCTGATTCGCCGCGACTGGCAGGGTCTTCTCTTTTATGGGTGCTTGGTGTCCTATATGCCTGTGGTGTCTTGACCCAGCTGGCTCTTCTCTGCTCCACATCGGAGATGGCGCCAAGCTCGTCGGACGATGATGTGTCTATCGGGGGGCTGCAACTGTTGTCGAGACGACGTTTCTTGGACGGATGGTCATCCTCCTCCATTTTGGCCTGTATATGATTTGTAGATTGCGAATAACGGTGTTCAGGCGTAAATATTCACACTCTTCTGTCTGGTGAATTGTCTGACGTGAAGCTTGAAGTTGGACGCGATTCTGCCACCAATCACATTTCCCAGAATGGAAGGCGGTGAAGACCCAAGACGCTTATCTAATCTATTTCCCTCCAGCTGCGATGGACGACATCTTCAGAAAAACATGTTGTGTGCTGGGTTATTTTCCGTTCCTGAGCGTGTCGGGTTTTAAAATTGTTTGCTCTGCCTTCATCCGTGTTATTTGACTCTGTTGTTTGGCTCCCATCATATGCGCCTTTGCAGATTTGGCGCGTCGAACACCCGCCCGCCGCAAACATGGCCTCCCGGAACGGCGACGAGCTCCCTACGAAGATCAATATCCTCACCCTGAACTGTTGGGGACTCAAGTTCATTTCAAAATTTCGTCGCGAACGCCTTCTAGAGATTGGGAAACGGCTCGCGAGTTCCGACAACCCTCCCGAAATCGTCGGGCTACAAGAATGTTGGACCCAGGAGGACTACAATAACATCCGCAGGGAGACGCACGAAATCCTCCCATATGGCAAATTCTTCTACAGCGGGATATTTGGCGGTGGTTTGGCTATTCTTTCCAAGTGGCCCATCGAGGAAAGCAGCATGTTCGCCTACCCTCTGAACGGCCGACCTACCGCATTCTTCCGCGGTGATTGGTATGTTGGAAAAGGGGTTGCATGCGCACGAGTGCGCATTGGGCCTGCGCAAAACGATACCGCAGATGTTTTCTGCACCCATCTGCATGCGCCGTATGAGAAAGAGCCAAAGGATTCTTATCTCTGCCACCGCACTGCGCAGGCATGGGAAATCGCCAAGCTCATGAGAGCCGCCGCCGAAAAGGGTCACCTGGTCATTGGCCTCGGGGACTTTAATATGCTGCCGATGTCCTTTGCCCATCGGCTAATCACCTCGCTCGCGCCTGTAAACGACGTATGGAGCTACCTCCACCCCGATTCCTCGATTGGCGCAGCCGTCGACCCCGTGGAGATGGCCAGGAAACGACCCGTGCCCTCGGCCAACTTCAACATCTTCGAGAATGGAGCTACATGCGACGGCATCTTCAACACCTGGCGTTGGAACAAGATGCAGCAGAAACGACTCCGGCGCGGTTCAAATGTACTTGTCGACGGCCAACTCCCCGACCCGCTCGCAAAGCGACTCGATTACATTTTCGTAGGAGATGGCGGTTTCAGCCACTCCACAACCCCCTGGAAATGGACCATCGAGTCCGCCCGCGTGGGCATGATGGAGCGCCATCCGACCCTGCACTGTTCATTGAGCGACCACTTCGCCGTAGAAGCTACAGTCGTCCGTGAAATACCAAAAGGCGACGAGGAAGTTGACGAAGAACACTCCTCATTCCTCCCCATCCAGAAGCATATCGAATCCATCCGGTCCAGATCCCCTACCGCCATCACCCCCGCTACCGGCCCAACAAACACCGCCCTACCCAACCAACCACAGCCACCCATCCTGACAGCAGATATCTACGACCAAATCCTCCACATGATCTCCGCCTACGTGGGCCGTGAGCGATTCCAGCGCCGTGCCCGTCTCGGCCACTTCCTCGCTTCCCTAGTCGTGTCTATTGGCTGTTTTATCGGTATATGGTGGTCACCACGTAACTTCGTGTCGTTCATTCTATGCCTCGTCAGCTCATTGAGTCTTGCCGCCGGCACGATCGACGGGTTAATTGGCGGGTTGTTTGTGAGCAGTGAACTGCGGGCGCTGAAGGAGTTTGAGTGGGAGGTGAAGAATGCGAGGAGAACTGTGTTGGGGCTTGGGTTGGATATTGAGGAGGAGTTGAGGTCGAATACGACGACCCAGAATAGGGGGTGGTAGGTTCGCTATATTTGCTTAGGTGGGTGGGTAGTGGGGTGCCTGGATTCTTTGGAGTTGCCTTCACTATATTAATACTTTCCCTTTGCGTGGGGTGACGCTTTTTTTTATTTCGTTCCTGGATGTTTGGCTGGGCACTTCTATTAATGATGATGAAGTTCTTTTGGCGGATTGGTGTTTTAAGGCATCATTGGAGCCTATTACCTGGCTTATTGGGTGAGATATATACCTCCTCCTTTTCTGAGACGGCGTTGTGGAACCGGAAGCTTTTTGTATGGATTTTGGCAAGCGGGATTATGGTTTTTGTACATGTACATATAGCGTACCTACTACGTTGTTATTATTCTTATTTTGAGGGAGTGTAATAAGGGTGTGTGTATATTGTTAATACTAGTTAATGTTAGGCAGGGTTATCATATAGATCAGCCTACAGATGGAAAGCGTCTTATGAACAAATATTGGCAATTTCATTTACGATTTTCGTGCCATAAGTTATCATTCTGTAGGCAGGTGGAAAACATCAGGCCAGCAGAGATATACAAATTTCCGTAACGACAGTGAACGGGCAAAAACGCCCTAAAAGACAATTCCTGCTCCATTTTGCCTCTGCTGTTGGACTCATCCCTGCTCCCTACTCCGCACATTCCTTCTTCCTCTCCTCAAACACATCCAACGCAACCTCAGCCGCTCTCACCCCAGACAAAAGCATAGCAGAAAAAATCGGCCCCATCCGATGCCACCCATCAATCTCACTCAACTCCATCCCACCAACAATCAGCCCCTTCGTCACTTCCCTAGTATTCTTCACAATCGCCTCCTCCGCCTCATTCATATCCAACCCCTTCATCCCGCCCAACTTATCAATCCCACCCATCGACACAAGCCGCTTAGCGCAGAATGCACCAAAGGGCCCATCGTGGCCCGTCGTGCTGATGACGAGCGGCGCGTTGATGGTGTTGGGGTCCATGCATGAGTGGTCGTCGTGGTGGAGGGTGACGAGGGTCCAGTTTGTCACGACGCCGGCGATGCGGACGGCTGCGGGGTTGTCGGAAGCAGTGCGACGGGTGATGAGGTCTTCGACGCAGGTGGCGTTGAAGAGTTTGATGTTGGGGAAGGAGAGGACCTTGGAGAGCAAGGTGGAGGTGAAGAGGGCCGCGTGCTTGATTACGACTACGTTTTGGTTTGTGGGGTCTTGCTCGTAGGGCACGCCCAGGTCGTCGAGGAAGCGGTCAGCTGGCTTGCGGAGGACCATGGCGGAGAACAGTTGGCCACCGAGCCAGGCGCCACCTCCTGCAGTGGGTTAGCAAGCGAGTTGGGATAGTATCAGTTCAATTTCTTCTAGATACGCACCGGGAGATACAGACGCCTCAATGAGGGCAATTTTCAGGTCCGGACGGGCTTTGCCCAGGACATAGGCAGTGCTGAGTCCGCAGGAGCCAGCGCCAACGATAACGATGTCACTTTCAGCATAGGTATCCAAGTCCTTGAAGTAGCGGCTCGTCATGGCACGAGACACCTGACTCTCGCGGATGGGTCCAAACTTGAAATCGTCCCATTTGCCAGCGAACTCATCCAAAATAGTGCCTTTGACACGGTTGCCAGCTGAGGTGGCAACATTATCAGCCTTTAGAGGGTGAGTAGCAACAGGGGCTGCCTCATGGTAAGTCGCAGATGGAGGAGACATTGTCAAGAGCTATATCATGTTAGAAACATGGGTCAGGGGCCGCGGGGGGTAGGGAGAGG
>JANTQI010000093.1:0-135804 GCA_032988985.1 Emmonsiellopsis sp. PD_5 | reverse complement strand
TGGCAATAGGTTTTTCAGGCTTTGTGCATGGTAGACAATGGAGGAGATAGTTGAATATGGGAGAAATAAAGCTAAGGTAATAGCTCTAAATGATTTTCTTTGCTCATGGAGCTGAAGGATGCACTCAACCAAGGCTTATAAAATATTTTAACCTCTGTTTCTCATTTTTAACAGGCATTTAATGGGTATTTTGAGTATCTTGATCCATGGTGTGGTGGGGGAGTCTGCATCTATATATACTAAATAGCTGAAAGTGCTAAACTGTATGTAGAATTAGTGGATGCCACTGTACTTGTAATATAGATACTGTTTTAAAATTGCTAAGTTAGTCTCATTGTCCTTCTATAAGGCATGTAGGAAATTGTATATAACTTTATATGCATATTCTAAGAAGTAAGATAATATTAGAACAAATTGCTGGTCTCCTTCATGGAGGACCAGGATTCCCTATATATAAAGATTTATTCATAAGGTGGAGCTACTTTTAGAGCCACAAAGGTGTTTTGCAAGCCAGAAGTGGGGTGAGGGCCACAGTTTTGGATTGCTGGATTGCAGAATTGTAGGTTATGGAAGAGTGGGCCATAAAACCTGATAAAACATCAGGGGTGAGCAAACATAAATAAAAGAACATTAAGGACATATTATCTTACTTCTGAGCCTCAGTAAAGGGAACTTCCTCTAGAACCTGTTGAGCAGCAGTTTTCATGAAGCCAGTAAAACCCCAGTTACTTGGGAGGAAACCCCAGTTGCTTGAGAGGCCCTAACCTTTCTCTGGTGCAGTAACTCTCTCACAATTGTGGACAGCCTTCAGAAGCTTTAAAGATATTGGAAAAGCCATCTTTTCTTCAGTGATATTTCTATAATGCACCTCAAGGTCCTCTGACTTTTACAGCCACTTAAAGGGGAATGAGTCTGATGAGTAGGAGAGCTATAAAGGGAAAAGATCTGCTATAAGCTAATTAACCTTCTCTAAGTGATCAAATAAATATCTTTCTGATTGCATGATGAAATCTGCTGGTCTTATAAGTAAGTAGTAATTGTCTATTAATGTTAGATGGTGAAAGCAAGAAAAGCAGCATACATGTAACACATGGCTCATACTAATGAAAAACAGTAAATGTACATTAGGCTGCCTTTACCCTTCCTCTCTTATCTTCTTTCTCTTGTTATTGTCTTCTTTCTCTTGATATTCATTTTGTCCCAGGTTCATTACATACTGGAAAGCCATCTCTGTTGTCTTGTGACTATATCATATATTTAGTTTAATTACTCTTTATTAATTATATAACATTGTTAAATTTTCTTTGCCACATCCCACTCCACTCTTCCCTACTCTATAAAGTTTTATGTAGATCCATGGCAACTTGTAAGGTTGCTCAAGATCTAAACAAAATCCCATCTAATAAAGAGGAATGGTAAGAAGCAATACAAAAGTATGGTCTTTAACAGTGTACTCTGGAACAACTGTGCATGGAAGGTAACTGCTCTAACCAAACTTTAAGTCTAAGTACATACTTCTAATGTCAGAAGTGCTAAACAGGGAGTTTCTCTGCATTAATAGTTTTAAAAGAAGCATTTCTTACTATCTAATACATCTGGCCCAAAAAGAAAGGCTTCAAGGATGCCTTAATGTATATTGCCAATCTAGATTATTTCTTTAAGGAAGACCATTTTAATGATGCCACAAACCTTATAAACTGAAATGCTTTTGGACTTAACAAGCTTAAGACCTTGTATTACATTATATGTGCTTTAAAGGAACCCTATAAGAGCACTCCTTCCAAATATTCTGGCATACTTGCAGATGGGCTAAGGCCTTTCTCAATAATAACTAATGTATACAACTTACTCCTGGATAGATCAATTCAAGCCTTGATCTATGAACATCAATTGGCAGGGGCTCCTAAAAGAAGAGGATTCTATGATATTACATAGCACTCAGTATGTGCAGATCCTATAAGTCTAACCTGCAAGGGCTTTCTCTTAGAGGATTAGCTAACAGTATATTGTCCTCCTTCTTCAGTAATAGAACCAGCAGAGTAGGAACCATCTCATTGAAACCCAACTGAAACTTTTATTGCAAATTTTATGGTTACTTTACTTAGGGACTTAGCAAGTTTTATGCAGGCTCTCAGCCCTAGGCCCCTCTGCATGGCAAACTCTTTTAAGACCACCTATAGTTTTAGCCCTGTTTATAATATTTCTAAGTAATAAGGAGACATTTAGTTTTAAGTTCATATCAATGGGAGCATCCCATTCAGTCTATCTCTAGTTGAAATAACATAGAAAGCTGTAATATTTAAAGTAAAATATGCAGTGTATAAAGACAGTAAGAGTAACATTCCTGTTTTAGCCTAACAGTCAATGAAGCATGTTACCTACATTTGGAAATATTATAAAGCTGATTTAATAGTAATACCATCTCTTACCTTTACATGTTTCTGTATTTCTGGTCATAAAACCTCTTACTAACAAAAGTTCTATTATAATGGGAAAAAGAGCCAAGACCTATCATACCTTCATGGTAGCTTAGGACTGCTTAGATATAGACATCAGGGTTTAGTGACTGCTAATGAAGAGAGGGAAAGAAAGGCAGGCTGAATTGGAAAGGAAAAAGTGGAAGAAGTGTATGTGCAAAAGAGGGAAAGAAAAGCATCTTATATAGTTGTAATGGGTGATGTTAATGTAATGCCATAGTAACAAGTAAGTATTATCCCTGAATGGGTGGTACCAAACTGAAACAGGCTACATTAAACCTGAATGAGTAATACTAGACCAAATGGAGAGAGTACTTAACTGCAAGAAAATGGGCCATGAGAACTAGTTGCACTGATACAAATTAAAATTATTCTTTTTATATTTATCATTTGTTTTAGATGAATCTTAAGTACTAACTTACTAGTATAAAGGGGGAATAGGTCCATTGTTACATTAGTCATTAATTATTGTAAAACATGCTAGTATGAAAGAGGAAAGGTTTCATTATTATCTAGATATAAATATTAGAAAGCTAAAATTATTGCCTTCCCATTCCATAGCTATGTACATACCTAGCTAGGTAGGTAGAGTTAGCTATTAATAGAGCTGACATTAGAGCTAGGGAGTAAAATTTAGGATAATCATTACTTTCCAATGTTGTAATCTAAAAGAGGAAAGGTTCCATTATTGCCCTGCTAGTCCACCTGTACTTTAATTCAAGCACCATAGGTGAAGTATATAGAGCTTATTACTTTCCTCCATTTTAGATTTTTTATAGTGCTCTACACACTGCTGCTTCTATTAAATTATTATCAAGATTACTTTTACATAGTAGGTTAGCTTCTAAAGTTATTATGTATTACAATATTAACAATCAGTGCCAGGTAAAACATGCTGGATGTGTCCCCTATCCTTAAGATAGCCCAAGCCTATCTGGGTAATAAGTCTGTGATATCTCCTAATCAGTTATTAACTAAGTGAGAAATATTTCTGGCAATTTACTTACCCATTAAAACTATTTTATGTTAGATTTCCTTCATAATACTATCCCAGTCCTCTACTGTCTTCACAGAAATAATTATGATGCAGTAGGAGATTCAACTGAAGGAAGAGAATATGCTAGAGATGCTTCTAATTCTTTACTCTTTACACTACTAATAATGAAGGCAACCATTGAATGACAACAGTACCTAGAACACAGTAATAATAAGGAAGAATAAGCTGGATGGAGTCAGCAAACATATTCTTAACTATTTTTTCATAAAATATTAGTTAATGTCAGCTATTATACCATTTTTAGCTTTCATCTACAAAACCTACAGCACTGACTGGAGATTTGATGTTAAAGCATTGAAGTTAGCTTTAACTAATGAATGGTAAACCCACTTATAATATTAATTCCAAGAGACCTTTACTGTCTGTATGCAGAATCTTCACCCTAATTCTAATGTTTTATTAAGGTTGGGAAATGCCTATATGCCTAGTTTACTTCTAAGTGAGTTTGGGTTCTATAATAATGTTTACATGTTAATCTAATATTTACAGAGAGAATTAAGATCAAGATTTATATCACCAAGCAAAAGATTTTTAATCTTCTTAAGACAGCATGGTATAAGAATTTTAGCTACAAACTGCAGAATGGCTATGCTGATGAATGGCTCTATAATGTTAGTTTATATGAAAAGGTTAAATTAAAGTGTAAATGCTGCTGTTCATTATTTTAAATTAAATATTACTTTAATAACTATCTTTCTCTGATATAACAGTTCTGGTATGATAAGTCTATTGCTGTTTCAGTGTTACTCTTCTAATTTGAGCAAATTACACAAATGTTCAGCTGAGGTGTACTGTCCTCTCATTTAAGTAGTATACTGGCTCAAACATGAGTTATATATCATACAGAAATTACACTGTAGCATCTCTTTATATACCTTTAATGACTAGGGTAGGGACATCATTTAATTAAATGATATATCTAATACCCCAGGCTACATCATCCTCTAGCTATATTGGATGGCATATGTTACAATCTAGGGAAAGAATTCTATTTGTGCTAATTTTAAAAGATAATACACACTTAACAGTACTGGTATTAATGATGACAGGGTTACTGGAAAATTTAATGGTAAACTTGCTAAATAGTATAGCTAGTTATAAAAAGGTGAAGGTTCACACACCCTGATCTGATATATTGTTTTGATGCTGTCATCCTCCTATTTTTGAGTCTTTTGTAACCTTCTTCCTAAAGACCAATCATTATTGTTTTCTACAGGTAATTTAGGGGTGAAATCTCATTTCCTGCATGTTTTTTATGGTGGGATTGCATGTATATAAGCAGGATAAAATCAAATATACAAGCTTTTTGCCAAATTCTCATAGTAGTGTAGTAAATCTGGCAATCTGTCAACATGACATGCCCTCTTTCATCACACTTGTGGAGAGCTATGGGATGATGTTGGTAAGTTTAGTGTTTATATTCTTTATATACTTATTTACATCTATTTAGGAAGAGGATCAGAGGCAGGGCCAGCCAAAGAATATGAAATTCTACTGATGTATAAGGCCACAAATAAACTATACTTTCTGAGGAGTCTAAAAACCACCTGAAACTGACTGCAGTTGAAACACAAGTTCTTGGAGGTTAAATCTTTCTTAAGATATGACAATATTGTAAATCTCATCATGAATTGCAGGATTAGCACACACTGAATACTGTAAGACCATGGTAAAGAACAAGGGTTAGAGGATGCATACCAGTTACAAACATTTTATTTAGCTATTCTTAAAGCTTCTTTACTAAAATAGTTTGCAGATCTGCCTTCCCCAAGTGCTTCTTAATGTGCTTAAATGGTTTCTCTTCCCAATAAAGCTGCTCCTTATGATTTTTAACATATAGAGATATGTGTAAAATCTGCCATAAAATTAGTATCTAACTTTAATAACTTTTAAAAAAACTTACTAAAGTTTTATTATCTTCTACCAGCAGTTGATCCATCCAATTACATATCTAACCAAGGCAATTTAAGATTTCATCAGCTTGATACTAATAATACTCTTCCACCTTCTAAATCAGAGAGATTCAATATTAGTATGTACTACCACCTTGCTTGTTCATTAACTGCTGCTCTGATATGAAATGGCAAAGAAGTTTGCAGATATATAGAAGCTAGCCTGTAATTCTAATTTCAGTGGCAAATAGTATTACTGTATCATATAAGTACATTTCCTTCTATAAGTTCATTCTGAGACTTTCATATGGCCCATCCATAATGACTCTAAGCTACTGATGGGGCCCACATACCAGTGCTCATATAAACTCTGTTTTTACCTTAATAATAACAGAGACTGTGGTGTCAGATACATTCTCACTCTAAATGATGTTGAATGGATGAGACTGCATAAAGAAGTAAAAGCTTACAGCTGGAATATACAGATATACATGCTAATCTGGGCAAACCCTTTAGAATTATAAGGAATAAAAGGTAAGCTTTATAGCACTATCTTTCTTCATTACATCTGCAATTGCAAGCAAGGGAACATTGCACAGAATAACATGGGTTATATGTAATGCTAATGTGCAAGAGAATAACCCTGCCATAAGAATGGTACAAATGGCATGAAGCTTATAAAAGTTAATAAACTATTTTAGGTAAAATTAGATTATAATTATAGTAATGATACTGAGGAGAACATGGCTAGAAACATAAAGATTATATGCCAGCAAGTGAATCCAAGGTTACACAATTAGAAAGAGAACTGTGAATGCCATAGCAGCCTAGAATGAATAATATTAGTATGGATATTAAATCCTAAATGATATTACTTGTCATAAAGTTATAATAAAGAGCACTGTCACCAAGATTGAAAACTCTATCCCAAGTAGAGATCACCACATGCAGAGTGGACTGTATAATAATTATTATAGTAAAGACTTTATGTAAAAGATGGTATGCCCTGAGAGATACCCTAAAAAGCTGGGTAGCCAGATTGAACTGGTTACCAAAGAAAAGTAGGGTTGATCCTGCCCTTGCCAAATGGAATTATTATGGAGGAGGGTGGCTATGGGAGAAGAAAATATATGAATGGCAGAGCTAGAGGAGGTAGAGAAAGAAAGTAAATGAGTTAAATACAGAGTCAGTTTGTAAATAGTCATACATTCCACACCAAACTATTGGTTCTTTGTGTCTAGATGGATTAACTACTGTAACTGGGTTTTTGAGACTTTTCCTATGTTAGTATAGTACTGGTTGGCAGGAAATGGGTGACCATATAAAGCTCAGAATTAAGCCCCTTTAAAGCACTATATCTAAATGGGTGTAATTAGATGTCTCTTACTAAAAATGACATATATTATATATCTAATTAGTATTACAGTTTAGGTATTATAGTCTAAGACTGCCATATGCCTGAGAAAAAATAAAGAATAATAATAATAATAATAATAATAATAATAATAATAATAATAAAAGTGAGGTTACATGAATTAAAGTGAGAGATCCAGCCCTTAAACTAACTTCATGATAATTATTAATGTCTATAACATTACATGTAAGAGTACCAGCCAGGTGTAAAGCATGCAGAGCTGCCCTGAATTAGATCATTGATTCACAAAACCAGTAACACTGAAGGAGGTATGGTTGCAGAGTGAGCTTGAAAGTGACCTACTGATCAAGTAAATAGGAAAGACCATGAAAAATATATTAATGCAGTAGAAGGCATACAGTCAGCCCAGCAGTAATGTATGTATAAATCTTTAAAATATCTATAGTGGAAAGGAAATTGAATAAAATAATTCTTAGAGAAGGGAGGAGCTAGATATATAGACAGTCACACTAGTGAATATATAAAATAAAAACAGACCTGGGATGAATGCACCTAATGGATACAGAACTTAAAATAAATGCATCTGATAAATATGAACTTAGTATAAATGCACTTAATTCAGTATGACTTGAGATAAATGTGCCTGATAAATATAGATTTAATATGAATGTGCTTGATCCAGTATAACTGGGAATGAATGCATCTGATAAATATAGACTTAAAATAAATGCACTTAATAAATATGATAAATATAAACTCTGTATGAAGACACTTGTATGGACTTATATGACATAAATAAATATAAACTTAGACTGTATACACCTAGGATATAGAAATCAGAAAGCAGTTTTCCTTAATGAATCTGCCCCAGTCTTTAAATTAAATCATTTCATGTTTTCACAAGATGGTCCACAACTCAAAGTGATATAAATATTAGTATATAAAGTATGTTATGAAGAAAAAGACAAAGTGTAATTGTGAGAGATTTCATTGAGAAAAGATTGCACTATTTAAAGGGGCAGACAAGCTATACTAAAATAAATGTAAGATTAAAAGACAGCAATATCTTTACATTTGCATTTTAGAAAAGAAGAGTAATAATGACCCTGGAAAATTTTCTGAATATATTTCTTATCATGGAAATACATGACCTCTAAATAAGAAAGAAGTAATAAGTAAAGCAGCTGCATAATACATATCTATCTAGTTAACTGTGAATGAAGGATGAGCACTTTCCCCTTACTAAATAGTAACTTTCAGAGGATTTTAATATGGAAGTTAAAATAAGAGTGAACCAGGAAAAAAAGTTTAAATACTATTTATTTACTATATTACCCCATCCACAATTAAACATTAAAGCTATTAATGATCAGGAACACTGTGAAGGAAGTACAGCTGGAATAGATTCTAAATATGAAACATTAAGTAATAAGTAATTAGTATGTTAAATATTTAAAATGTGGTTTTTGCTGCTGGCCAATGGAAATCTTAGATATGCTTAGTCAATATAATGTGATTAGTCATTTGTAATTGCTGAATAATAATAGTGTAAAGCTGAAATCTCTTCTTAAATTAGAGCCTAAAGGAAAGTCTTATCTAGGTCTGAGTTTTTAATATATACAAATCTGTGCATGTAACTAGCAGGTAAGTGAGAAGATGACTAATCTAGTCTAACAAATAGTTATTCTGCTGCTGGACAAGCTGCTAAGAAAAGGATAATAAAACCACATAAAATGTCAATTAAAATCTCAAACAATAAAAATTAAAAGAAACAGAAAAAAAAATTCACATCTCTACTAGCTCCTTATATACTCTTAGCATTCATTGCCCCATTCTGAGGTTGTATTGTGGGAACATTATAGTATCTTAAGGGCTCTTCAAATTATAATTAGGAAATAAAAGCTTTTGTTGAAATCCCTAATATAACATGTTTCCTATAAAAATTATTTTCCCTTTCTGTAGTTCTGTTGAAATAAATGATAGAGCCACAGTGGTGAGACTACCTTCATGTAGAAATGTAACACTCCAAATATTACTACTTATTTAAGGAGGATCCTTAATTATATTAACATTAAAAACACAGGTAATTTCAGACTTCTCCATATTAAAAATAACTCCATACTTAAAGTTTAACAATAAATTTTTATAATAAGTAATGGATTTTCTGAGTGATAAACTGATCTTCATTCTGCATCATCCTGGGTTTTATTCTGTAATACATGTATGTGCTGCATCTGAGTTGAAATTTTCTGAAGATTAAACATTATCCATATTAATATTAGGTATTAGTGCACTGTTCACATTTATATTATTAAGAAATAACTGAGTAGTCACTATCAGTGCACCATGCATACTAATACTAAGGGACAGCTGGACCACTTCTAATACATTAGACATATTAATTTTACTTAACACAGTATTAATGTTTGCTGTAGTAGAAAGGACATCAGTACTGGGTGCTTGCTGCTTTTCAAACTGGGGGAAGAACACAAGCATAAAATTCCACTTAACTGTAAAGGAGGTTATATGTAAATGAGGAACATCTCCTGGATCTAAATAAATATTATTAAGGTAAAGGTATTTCTTATCTAAGAAATATAATAATGTGTTAGTTATTCTATAATAGTTATTAATGAACCATTTTTTTAACCTATTACATGTAAGGTGCAGATGAGTGGTCTCTGTATTAGAAGAGCTAGTATTTTCATATATAATTCCTTCTATGCAATTATTAACCCTAATGAAAGACCCTGCAGACCTTAGAATGAAACTAACTAAGGATGACAGCTTAGCAAATTAATTTTATAAAATTAGAGGATCTGCCTGGCATTAAGAAGATGGGACTTTATACATTTTAAGAGGCTTAAATTCTGAAACTAACTTGAAGAAGTGCTGCATTACTACCAGAACCATCTATTTATATACACTCCAGAATCTGTAGTATTTATCCTTCCTAGCCAAGTAGTGCCCAAGCTTAGATATTTTAATATAAAATTTATAATTATGTTATTTATAACATCATTTCATCTCATCCTGAATAGTGCCTTTGTACTTTAGAGGCTGAAATCTTTTTAAAAGCTTTACTATTAGGTCCAGCTGCTTGGCATCCTTGATGAAAGTCTGGAAGGATGGGATAATAGTTTCAGTCTGTATTACTTATTAATGAAATAATTCTCAGTCTTAAAGTCTCTGAAAATGTGTAAATACAACTCTCTTCTTAAAGAGATCATCAATGTAATTATAATCATCTTTAGATAGATAAAGGTAATAGCTCTTCAGGCTATCTACATTGTCAGTATTTAAAAGATTAGGCTTATTACCTATGATATGGCTTC
Organism: Emmonsiellopsis sp. PD_5; assembly: GCA_032988985.1. NCBI lineage: Eukaryota > Fungi > Ascomycota > Eurotiomycetes > Onygenales > Ajellomycetaceae > Emmonsiellopsis > Emmonsiellopsis sp. PD_5. Next base: position 125,668 of record JANTQI010000093.1, on the reverse strand, counting down.
ATACATCCCAAATGTTTTCTAAGCCATTTAATAACTCTTACATGCAATCAATATTATTACAGTTAGATGAATAATGTCTTTACACACCTCAGGACAGCCCATTAGTAAGAGAAAGTTCAGATTACCTATATTCTAAGAATGTTAAAGCCCTGGAAATACATGCAGCTTGTTCAAGATGTCACAGATCAGAGAGATCTTTTAATTCCTCTTCTAAAGCTGGCTGAAATTCTAATAATATGTTAAATGCCCTACTCATTTTATTAACTATTCACTGACTTTTATTTCATTTTCTCACTGCTGATGATACATTACATTCCAGCAAATCTTCCCACTTAATAACTTCTAAGAAGTATCTTAATACTCCTAAAGGCTTCTATGAGCCTTGGGAGGTAAGTTTTCACTGTTATAGAACTTAATAATTTACTATTAGTCATTAAGGTCTAATTATTCAGCTGCTGCCATCCTGCACATTCTTTCCTGCAGACATTAAAGCTTTCAGTCATCTGCAAGCTTTAAGGCAACTAGAACAGACTGATTGAAACTTAGCATTAAATTGTATTTTAGGATCTGATATTTTAGAATTTAATGGAAAGCAGTCTGCTTAATAATAATAAGTATCTAATGCTGCAGCTCCAGCTGATGATACCTGTCCATCTTAAACCTGTCCAGCAACTATTTCATATTGGACTGGCTGATATATTAAGCTATAGTTCCTCTTTCTTCCACTTTAAAGCTCAGATGTGCTAAATTAACCTTTGTAGATCCCAGTACACATTTATTTTTCTCTGCCCATAGATTAAGGTTAAAGGTCTCTGAGGCTATTGCCATAGCTAGGAATAATCAGCTCTGACTGGAGAGATAAAGGGAAAAAGGGAAAATGAGAAGATAGCAGTTTCTCATAATGTAAGAGATGCTTTAGGCTGCATCAGAAACTAAATAGCCATACTTTTCCAGAAATGTGACTGTAATGGCCATATATATAATGTTTATAGCCTGTAGTCTGTGGCATGTAGCCCATGAAGGTGGCCCAGCATGTCTTTTAAAATAATAAATAAAACTCCCTAACTGTTACATCTAATTATATATTAAAGCCAACATGATACACTGCAACCACATTTTATGGTTGGATTTAATTAAAGGAGAGGCTGAACCTTTCCTTAAGCATGAATGGTAAATGGCAAGTATTATAACTAAAATATTTAAGCCTTTAAAATAATTTCCTCAGCTGGTCTTTCTTATTAGTGGGAAAATTAAGAATGGCATACTGTAGTAACTTTGCTAGACTAATCATTGCAGAAGTTGTTATTAATACCAGCATACTATAAATTTACAAGCAGATAATACCTCTATACACTCTATTTATCCCAAGATCTTTGCAGACTGCAATCTAACATACTATGTAATTATTTACTTATTAAATAGCTCCTAGCTATGCCACCACCATAAGAGTGTGCTCATTTAGTAATTTAACTTCTTATTTAACCCCTTTCATCTCATTCTTTCCTAACTTCTCTTTCTCTTCTGTAATGTCATCTGTATCTTTGCAGATAATCTTAAAGGCTTAAATGGTATTAAATTACTTTTAATAATATAAGTAATCATTAGATCTACATTAAGCCTACTAAAAACTGTTTGCCCCTGCATTATCATTATCACCAGGAGGGATAATGACAGTATCATGCAAGTACTTTTAGATGAGGATTTCTTCCTCCTGCAGATACTTATACTGAATGATGCTCTCTTCTTGTCCACCTTTATAAATATTAGTATATTATAATACCTACTGAATGAGCTTTCTCCAGATACTTACTATCTTAATCTGCATGTAAATATCATAAGGAAGCTTAATCTTGCCTGAGTAGCATGAAAGATCTATTAGATCCTGTTTTCTATAACACATTTAAATGCCTTCTTTGAAAATGTTCTATAATATATTATAGTTAATATGTTTACTCCATTTAACTTCATTCATTCATTAAGAAAGCTAAACTCAGTAAGTGACTTACTGATACCTTATCTTTCTACAGTTCTTAGGCAGGTAATAAATATGTGAATCCCCTATGAAGTCCTGATATTATATATTACATTAACAATTCTAATAGATGCATATTTTCCTCTCATACATAATATATCTTTAGAGCTGTACTGTTCCTGATCTTGACTTACTCAGTTTAGGATTCTTTCCCCACACCATGTTTTGAACTCTCTACTTAAAAGCCTGCTATGGTGCCCTTCAGTAAGTATTTAGCAACTGTGCTCTTGCAGAATTACTGTGTCAGAATGTTAATGATTAACTGGAGAGGCAGTTTAACTTTATAAGTATGAAAAGAGAGCCTTCTATGCATGTTTACAGGTACAATCTAAACCAGCAGAGAAAGCATATTAGCTTGCTGAAGCTTAATTTCATTTGTATTTACATGGTTTAGTGCCTGGAACACTGCCTTCCATGTGGCCATACCCTCTATGATAACTGTGTGGAGAGATTTGATGAAGGCTGTGCTGGTGTGGAGCATGAGTATGTTATAAATAAATGTTACCTGTACTGGGCATGCACAGTATTGAAGGTTAGAATCAAGCCACTTACTTTTGCTATCTGTCTTCTTAGCATTAATGGTGGGGATGTGTTCAGTATTATTCCCACTGAAATGCTAGTTTTAATGCAAAAGAGGCTCCCATGCAACTTATTATTACAGAGCCTTATTAATTATTTTATTAAAATAAGCTTAGGTCTCTACTCCCATCTTACTTCATTTCTTTTCTTTATGTTTCAGAGCTTACATCTTCCAGGTGGAAACATCTCACTTAATATTAGTATCTGTCAGCATGACTTTAAGAACTGCAGCAACCACTTTTAGTGGCTGGCCAAGGGGTTCTTCAACTGGCAGCAGAGTGGATGTGTGGCTAAGCTCTAACAGCTGGCTAGGATTTAAATGGTGGATGGTATGTATAACAGCAAGACACTAAAGCAGGTATTTATCTAATACTATAGGGTGACATTATGTATATTTAACACTCCTCAAACCATGGTGATGGGCTGGAGGGTTGCTATTATATCTACTACTATTATAGATGAAACTTCCTTCCTTTTTACTAATTATAATAATAAGATACTCTTATGTAAAGATTATAGTATGTAATGCCTCTATATCTTTATTCTTCAGCTGCTGACTTCTGCAGCTTATAATTGCCTTTAAACTAAGGTAGGTAATAAGCCCTTTATCTAGTAAGCATAAGTCTTAATTAGATTAATGCTTATCTTACCTAGCTAATAGGCTGCTTACAGAGTAAGAGCTATCTCAGTTACTTCTATGTAAGTTCTAAGTACTAAAACTTCTACCTTTTTTTAATACTGGGCAGGTTGTTTCCATCCATTAATATTTCCTCTATTAGTAGTTTTCAGGATGATGGCATGAAGTAATGACATAATAACTCTATTTATTTAGGGCTATTAGAAGTTCAGTACCTGTGGCTGTGGACACCAAAGTCACATGTTATAATCTCTCTGAGTATGGGGACAGCCATAAATACTTTAAGGACATCTGATTCTTATAATATCCTACTGAATGAATGGCTTCCTTGCATATACTACTCCTATATGTCTTTATTTAATGGTGAGGAAACCTGGAATGAACTCCAGGACAAGCTTAATAATTTAATACACAAGAACTACTTCTAGTTCAACCACCCCTTTGCCAGCACACAGTTATTAATGGTTAATGTCAGTGTAATGAAAGACATCTTATAATTTATATAAAATCATCCACCTGTAGCAGATAAGATAGAAGAGACTCTTTCAGCCCTTCTTGTCTTGAGTCTCTTCCTTAAGTTGGACTTAATTCCAGAGTTCTAATATAGCTTCTTTCACTGCTGTTAGTTCCATTCAGTGCTACAGACCAACCTGGCCAATTATCAGAGCACTATTAGTGCTCTGGCCAGCTTGCCATGAATTCTACAAGGATAACAACAATCTCAGTCTGTATTTTAATGAGAATAATATATGTGTGAAGTGTTAATGTTACTATCAGCCTATTTAATTCCCTGTTTGGCATTTTCTAGAGAAGATGACCATAACACTATCTGTAATAATATTACATTATTACTGAATGAATTTCCTAATGTTACTTAATAGTTCATTAATGAACAAGGTTTAGATGGAATCTTTAATACTACTAATTATAATGCACCCTTTAGAGTTTAATATAATACATGTGAAATGAGGCTGAATGGGAAAGACAAGAAACAGAAATATATAAACATATAAATATATATTTATAATATTATTCCTCATTCTCTGGCATGTGCTGAAATTCCCTATTTACTTTTCTTGGCTTCTCTAACAATTTGTTTAATTCTTTTATGCATTTTAATAGTGCTGCTACTTGTATCTTCATGATAGCTTTTTAGTCCTTAACTTACTACTGAAGTTAGGTAATAAGAGTAGGATAATCTAATAAAGCTTAATATAGGGTGCAATTGCAACTGGCTGTCTTAGTATTAGCATTGTCTGATTAGTTGGCTTTCACTATCTAGCCTCTAGTTAGTAACTGTTTACTACTTATTCTTCACATGATTCTAACCTGTTCTTTTAAGTTTCTAATTGGTATGATGGATGATGCAGAAGCTGCTGTATTAAATAATTTAGAATAATTACTAATATGTATTAAATTATCCTCTTGCAATTGTATTGGCCTAATCCTTGATGGATTTATTAGGTAATTCTGGATGGAGGCACTAAATAAATATATCACAGAAGGTTTTTTACTTTTATTGCTTTTTTTTTATCTTTGTCTAGCAATCCCAGGTGAATGGCTGCAGCAATGTTGGGATGGAACTGCCATATTATATATTAAACTATGAGTACTAGTAGGATTATTTTTAACTACCCCTTACTAATATTATAAATACCTACACCCTAAGAATGATTTCATTCCTTTCTTTTCATTCTTTTAACTGATGCATTATATTTTTAATTCTATTTACTGTCTTTCTTCCACTTCACATTTCAAACATTCCCTATTCCAAATGGCAGTGTATACCAAAGAGGAATTTAAACAGCTGCTTCTCAGATTTGAGGAAAACTCTCTCTCTAATCTCAATGCTGTCTTCTGTACTAATTCAGATTTCTTTAATGGTAAATTGCCACAGTCTTTCTATTTCAATATAACTTCTTATTCTATTAACAATATTCACAGCTTGGAGCTTCAACTTACAGAGACATAAAATGAGTGAGTAAGTTAAGAATTATATTACCCTTTCATAGCTTAATCTCATCTTAGGCTCTGTTCAGTGAAGAGGTAGGCATTACACTACTATTTGAAAATGTGTCCCACTTACCCCCAAACAGTGCTCTTGAAGACTTGATGAGGATGATGGATAAACTCATGCAAATTCAGACAGAGTAAGTAAATTAAAATAAATCTTATTATAATCTCAGTGTTTAACCCTGCATAAGCTTCATTTGATGAAGAGGTAGGCAAGGCAAGTTCTCTGCTAAAGAGAGATATCTTACTTACTTAATTTAATAGCTTCATTGAAGGATTATTTCAGTACATGGAATGACTAGGCCTATGGACTGCAAATGTAACTACAGCTCTTTAAAAGCTGGGAGAATTACCACTTTCTGTGAGGTAATCTTCTTTAGTTGGTAAAGAGTGTGGGTAATTGTTATAGTTAGTTATGTTAATGCAATTTTACTTGGCTTTAAATTTTAATATTGTATTACTAACCAGAATTGGTTACATGCCATTGTTCATTACATCATTCTTTTTTAAATATATAAGTAGCTCTCACTTTGCTGTCTACCAACCTGCAGGATTTAGCTTATATGGTTTCATTGGCTGGTCAAGCCACCCAAAGCCAGCTAATGGTGGTAAATGAGTTAACTAATACCTAGTTTAAGCTCAGTTACTAAATTAGAAGCATTAAAAAGCATATGCAATATTGCATGAAGGTTCTAAGATAATGAATAAACTTTAATTAGCATGGGCTCATTAAATATACATATAGACAAGTCAAGTAAAAAGCAAGATAATTAATATGGCTGCCAGTGGTTCATTGTTTCCAGATGATGTAAATGCTTTAGGTGGCTGTTATGAAGGTAAAGGAACTAGTTGTCTGAATATTCTTATTCCAGTAAAATACCACATTACCCCTGTTAGGAACACTTCTGTTGGGAACCCTGTCATATTCAGATAATAACCTGCTGACAGTGCAAAGTTAATTAATGGTGATGCTGACAGTGGAGCTGTTACTATTACACTAGAAATGCTAACTGTACTTTCTCTCTTTACATTGGCTAGAAACTTTTCCATATGATCCCCCAGATTGATTGCAAAAACCATGCCTGCATGGCAGTAGGAGGATGATATGACCTGGCAGTAAAATAATTACTAGAGTTTAAGAGTATTAACAGTTAATAACATCATGAGATCATCACAGTTGGTTGGGTTGAACTGCTTAAAGCCAAAATTCAGTTACTATATTAATATGTATGAATACTTCAAGCTTAACTATATTAAAGTATAATTTAACATGTGGAACTTAAAGACAACCTTGTCACCAATATCAGCATTAATGTGCCCTGGTTGAAAGATGTATTCACCTCTAAGTTACTAACTTATTTATTTGAACTGAGATGGTTTAAATGATTCTGTATGGTATATTAAGTTAGATTATACTTTTTTAATTTATAGGTAGAGTAATATACTCCACATCCAATGCAATAGCATGAAGATATAGGAGGAAGAAGAGTAAACTGAATGCCAGCATTTTTATGAAGGATTTTAAAGTGAGATTTAATTCTTAATACTTAATACTGTGTATTTTGTTTTCATGATAAAGAATGAATATATTTTTTTCATATTAGTTTCCTAACTAGCCATTTAAGGGTGGCATGAGGACCACAGTAACTGCTGTAATAAATGTGGTCCCTGTTACAGCCACAGTCATGGAATTGTAGCCATGGCCATAAAAAAGGAATCTGTGGCATTTACAAGGATATAAAATCTTCCTCTGCCACAGAATTTCCTTATATATTACTTATTTACAAACTGCATCTTTATTTAAGCTGCATCTTTACTTAAACTACATCTTTACTTAAACTCAAACTCAACTCATCTTCAGTTCCTCTAAGCATGGCTGAAGCTGTTTCTGCGTTCAGTGCTGGTGCCATTAATTCCACTATAATATCACTGGCACCAAAAGTAAAGCCAGGAAGTGCTGCTGCTAATGTTTCCACCATAACATTACTGGCATTAGAAGTAAAGCCAGGAGGTGCTGCCACTGATGTTTCCACTATGACATTACTGGCACTAGAAGGAAAGCCAGAAGGTGCTGCTACTAATGTTTCTGCTATAGCACCACTGGCACCACTGGCACCAGAAGCAAAGCCAGGAACTACCACCTTTAATGCTAATAGCTGGGATGGTTTTAATGATAATAATGCTTTTTATAGGCCTGAAGATAGTGAAGAAGAAGAGGAGTATAACTCTAAAGTTAATAACATTTCCCTACTAGACTTAAATGAGAAACCCCAGGTGGAGCTTAATATCTGGAACCATCTTAATCTTACTAAGGCAATTGTAAACAAATTTCCTGAATTTATTCATACTGTAATAGATGTTAAGATACCAGTTACAGTAAAAAGCTATGGCAGAGTGGTTACATAGGCCTGGACTGTGGTGAACCCTAAGAATTTCCAATCTGAGGTGGATAAAGAACTAGAACAGTATGCCCTTAATAGTAAGCTTGTTAAAAATGAGCAGGAAATAGTGCAAGAAGCAATGCTAACTCTAAATTAGACTTGAGTAACTCTGTGCAGTAGGTGGAGAGGGAACTTCCAGAACTTCAGACAATATGGGCAGCAACTAACCTTGAAATTCCAGTGGTAGAGAAGCTCCTAGGTAAATATCATGGACATGCCCACATTTTAGCAACAGTGCACATGGTAACTCTCTACAAAGCATGCTAGAAAGGACATTAAAAGAATCTAATCAATGCAATTAAAATGAATAAATATAATAGCTTTTTAAAAAAGACTGCTAATGCACTTCATGCCCTCTGCATTCTTAATGATAATATTTAGAAGTTTAACAAGTTTAAGCACCATTCTGAGGACCTAGGTATAATCAGAAGTGATCTATTTTTTCCCATATGAACTTTTAACAGGTTTATAAAGCTTGAACTGCTATGCCAGACACTATAACTCCCACTTGGGTGGAGTGAGCTACCACTGGAAGAAACATCTCACCAGGAAGTACTGGGTGCCTCTTTGATATGAGCTTACTCCACTATTACTAAAATTATGGAATAGTATTATTGAAGAACTCAGAGCTCAAGTGTATATGCTAATATATACTGAGTATATAGTAAAGAAGGATGAGGTGAACTTCAGAATAGCAGAGTTAAATTCTAAAAATAATTAACCTATATATCTACATCAGATACAGAGAGATATTATTAATAAGGTATTAACTTCTCTAACTGATACAGTCAATCAGTCAGCCTACAACCTGTTTTGAGGCCTGAGAGCCAAGGTTGATGACAAATTTGCTAAATTAGGGTACTCAGAATCCTGGACACTGCATGCATTATAAGAATATCTTATTTACATGCAGGCTATTATAAGCAGCTTAACAGATTACTTATAATGCAGCTAATACTCAGTGAAGGTCCATAAAAGCTGTTCATCTTTATAGGTGCAGGCCTGTTAGAATACATCAGGAAAAATTAACCTTACATGTCTATATTAGTATGTACCTTATGCTTAGTTAGTTATCCAAAAGCTACTAATAGCTCATAGTTGGGCTTTCACAGCTAGTTTTAAACAGTTATGAGTCCCCCCCATGGCACCCCCAACAGAGATGGCCCCCCAGATGGACATGGCACTCCAGATGGCACCTTATAACCCTCAGAATTTACCTCTTAAGGATTAGCCCCTCACCTAGCTCACATCAGGCAAGAAAAAATGAATTATTGTTCCAGCCTGAAAAGTCACTCAAAGAATACAGCCTGGATACATGGCAAATGGACAGAAAATTTCCCATATAAATGTATATGATAATTATACTTAGGTTATTATGGAAAACACAGATGGCAATTATGAGCTTCTCACAGTAATGTAAGCTAGTGGTTTAGCTGTTATTAAGGTAGCTGCAAAGTTCCTGAGGGTTAGAAAAATTAAATCTGATGAGTAAAAAGATTTAAGAACCAGTATTACAGATATAAGTGATTATAGTCTTTTATGGGCTATTTCAGGACACTGGGATCTAATGAGTCTAAGACTGCCTTATATTATATATGCCTTTTACCACTATTTCAGTGGAGTATACACAGAAAAAATTGGTTCCCACTTAAACCTGGCAAAAGTATTTGGTGGAGCAGCAGACCTTATAATTGCAGAAGCTCTATGTGGTTATAAGAATGTTTCATCTGTTAAAGAGACAATGGAAATTCTTTATGGGACATTACATGAAGAAAGAAAGAAGTATTAAGGCAGTTATTAAAGGCCTCTTTCTCATAGAAGCTAATGTAAGATGAAGAGGGAGGGAAAAAAAGAGGAAACAGAGGAAAATTAATATGTATTTTCTAAATGGGATTTTTTTTAATAGGATGCATGATTCTGGATACCACCCAAATATTAGGCTAGGGTGTGATGTATTACAAACCATTATATTTGTTTAAATAGTATGAAAATTCCAACTAGGCCAAAAAGGATTAACCCTTATTTAGATAGTAGTAATTCAGTCATATCAGGCATGCATTCATTTTTTGACAGATAAAAGATAGACATAGCTAAGCAAATACAGCAAGCAGTTTGGAGCAAAAATCAAGGGCCTCATTATGGAGGATAAAAGAAATTACCAGGGAAAATAATATGTGGTAAACAAAAGCAATTACATGGATGGCAAGTTACAGAGGGTAATTATATACTTACTATAAAGGGAATAGCCAAAGTTAGAAGGTTAGATTGGCTATGGCCCATAGCCTATATCTCATTCACATGATTTTAAATGATGACATCCTAATAAGTTACTAATAATTCTTTACCTTTATACTCTTACATATCATTTAATGTCATTTTGGCACGCACTTCATATATCCCAGAAATTCTCTTTATATGTCATTAAAAGGATGGAATAATAATAAACCAATCAGAGTCATAAAATGAGCCAGTAAAACTTATAGGCTTATTAATGATGATTGAATTTTTTACCATAAGTTAGAAATAGGTTTTGCAAAGCAGGTACTCAGAGTCTTACCAGCAGTACCTAAACATTGCAGATGCAGATGCCTTCAGATTATATCTCTTACACTATATTTTTATCTTTCTTGCAGATCTATCTTTCCTATTACCTGGTACATTTTATGCCTGTTTCACTTAGCCACCAGTCTCCATATTAACACCTGAGAAATGGGCAAGATGATGTATTCCTCCCTATTCAGTATCTTTTTAAATGCATTTCCTTTTAAATAGTTAGAGGTTAGAGGGGGAATTCTCTCTAGTTGGAGGAATTGGGCCTCTAAGGCCTTACATGGGTGTAAATTAAGGGGATATAATTTGTCAATGAAATTATTAGAGTGATTTAATGTCTTATTTAATATGTTTCCTTTACAACCATTAGGGGCCAGGGGAAGAGTTTGCTCTGATTGATGGACTTGGATGTGGGCAGTCTCATATAAGTGTGGTTTAGCTTCCTTAATGGAATTATTAAAGAAATTTAACATATTAAATAAGAATGAGAAACTATTAACTGCAGAGGAGCTAAATGACATCCATTCATCTCAGTCAATATCATCAAAACTAGAGATAGTGCATGGCAGTGTAGAGTAATTAGTAAATATCTTACATGCTGCCTTCCTAATCAGATCATAAAGTACATAGGAGAGGGATATCTGATTGAAGTATAGGGAGTCTCTGCTTGGCTGTAAATTGGGGGCACATTCTTTCCAAATTAAAACATTAGAGAATTAAGTTATATTCAGCTGAGGTGAGATAAAGCTGTTGGCAGAGAAATTAAGAGGCATCCAGTCAATCTTACCTAAACTAGAAAATTAGGGAGAGGCAGTATCATATATGGAGGAAGCCATATTATGGGATAAAGAGAGTATCTCTCCCCATATTTAGGTAGTACTTAACCTTTTTATATATTCTACATTCAATGCTTGCCCCCATGACCATCAGATAGTGAAATTGCCTATATTATTACTGGTTGTAGTTAATTAGTTCTGGCACACTTCTAGTTAATAAAGAAGGACAGGTAAAATGAAGGCTGAGTGATGGAACCTTGTATAAATTCTTTAATTTCCAGACCCCTTTTCACTAACTGATAAGACTGAGTGAGGCACAGGAAGATGACATAAAATGGAAGAATTAAGCTGCACTTAATGCTAATTATCTATGCTTGAACTGGCCTAAAAGTTATTCCTAGCTTCACCTCTGTACTACATTAGGCACACTGACATCTCATTTTCATTAACTCTAGACAGAAGCACTCAATGCAAAATAAAACCTAAGATGCAACTATATTAAGTACTTATCATTTTACTATAAGTATATTTATAACTACTGCTTGGCAAGCCCATGAGGGCTTTACACAGGTGGAGCAAAATGGGCACAGCAAGATGGGGCATTACATTAAGCAAACTTATATTCTCCTCCAATTAATATTAACCAGGTTAAAGGGCAATGCTGGTGGGCAGCAGGGGCAGTTATTAGTGCTAACAGCTAAATGAACATGGGCTTGAGATATAAAAGAGGCTTTCTTTCCCTTCTGAATTTAACCTTTACTCTTCCTTAAATCTTTTTCTCACCTTTAATACTTGCTCTTCTTACTCTCAATCTTTATTTCTTACTTTGAAATTTTTTGCTCATCTTCATCATGGATAAACAAGAAACCTAAAGCCCTTCACTGCTATCTAATAAGCATTTATTGCCTAATGCACAGTAAGATTCTGCTCTGCCAAATTATTATAAGATGCTGAAAGACTTCCTCTGGGAGAAACAGAGGTCATTTTAAATTTATACCTTAGGTAAGGACTTAAAGACATACCAACCTTCTTGTTATTCACCTTATCCCCTTTCTTCTCTTTCTATTCTTTTTACTCACCAATGTGTGAGGTTGCAGCTCCCTTTAATATCTCCTACTAGTAGGTGTCTGTTAACAGAACCTTAAATGACTGGTCTTAACATCCCAGTGACATTAAACATGAAGGGAGAAATAATATCTTAGATTCTGAAGCTATAACAGAACCCTTGGATGATAATGTGTGAGAGAATTATCATTACTAAACTGAGATGCAGAGGGTTAAAAAAAGTTCTAAAATCTGGCATGTTAGAGAAAATGAATTGCAAGATGGTAAATATGTTTGCAATGTACTTTATGTGGTGGAAACATATCTTCCAGACAGATTGCTCCTGGATAATGCAAGGCTCAAGCTGCAGGAGCAGAAGAAGGAAAAACAACAGAAGAAACATCTGCTATTATTACACCCTTAACTGTTAATGCACTTTTAATAGGAGGTAAAGTGTTTGCTTGTTAATTATTAATTAAACTGCTGATTTGTTTAATGCTATAATATACAACAAATTTCTTGTAGAATCTCTTAATGCTTATTAAACCTCCATCTGTTTTCCTTTATGCACATAAAATTAATAAGAATCATAATATATTACTAGTCTCTCTCACATAGTCTATAATTAAGAGTTCTTAGTTTTTACATACTTAAATCCTTCATCATATGACCAACTATGCCCCCAGAATTTCATGGGCTGAAGAAGGAGATTATATAAGTATAAAGAGTTATATTTTAAATGCTGTTGTTAATTATATGACTGCAGCTCTTCAGAAGATGGCAGAACCACTTTCTACAACTTAAACTTCCTTTGGAAACAGAGTGGATAATAATTGTTATGTATTTCACTTGGTTTTCATGTTGATAATTATTTTACTAACTGGAATTAGTTATATATCATTGTTCATTACATCATGCTCTTGCAGATCTAGCTTGTTTTATTCTTACCAATTTATGTAGTTATTTAATTTGGTGCTATATAATGTGTAAATGAATATTCCTGCCTTTACTCCCCTGATAACTCCAATTGCTCTAACTGACCACTTCTCCCCATTCTCCTTGCTTATGCCACTGAAAGTGGAGTAAAATACAGGCCAGACAGGAAAAGAAGTCAATTAATGCAGTCATTTTATTGATTGGTCAAGCTGGTGCTATATAAAGCCAGCCAACAATTAGCTAAGAAAGCATGCAAGCAGTAAACAGGCAGTAAAGTGCATTAAATATGAATGGGTTGGCAGGTTTGCACTAATCCTGAAATAGGCTTAGTGTGAACCTACTGGGTTTGGCAGTCCTGATCTGATACCCAACCTGATTCATTTTTTCAGGTTTTTTGGTTGGGTTTGCAGGTCAGGTTTATAATACTATTCTGAATATCTTCCAAAACAAATCTCTTCTTTATTATTTAATAATTATTTAATACTATTAAATCATCACCCTTTTGTCTCCCATTTAGGTGGAATCTCAATATCCTTTGGTGTAAACTCACAGGCAGTGCAGACATAGCATCTGAGGCATGAAGGGCCTGGGGAACACTGGAGGAAATTATACTATATTAGTTAGTTATATCTTAAAGGACTAATTAAGTCTCTTACCTTAAGTAACTCCTTTGCTGTTTTTCTCTTAGTTAGAGCTTGAAATTCCCAAAGAACAGTATTCCAGGTGTTAAGGACTAGAGTATCTCCATAGCATGAAGTAATACTTAACTTTAAGCACTTAATAATTATCTGATCTAGTAATTTAAGATCAGACTGTCCTGTTCTGGAATCTATCTCTCTGAGCATGCCTGTAATAATATTTACTGTGGTCTGTTAGCTTCATAATTTTACAGGATGAAGGAATCATACCAATTTTAAGCATGGGTGGCTTTATAGATAGTAAAACACTCTCTAAGTTAAGCTTAATGTAAGTTAACTCTAATTAACTATAAATATAGTTTAATCCTTTAAGAATTTCCTTACAAAAAGCTGCAACCTTAAAGTGGTAAAGAGGACCAAGTAATGTCCTAAAGATCTGTGCAAGGGAAACATCCATTACCTCATAGAAGACATTAATTATGCCATTATAATACATTACCTCATGTAATGTCATAATATTCTTGTGATATACTAGCCACAGCTTTAAGAACCAACTCTTATTTTTATCCTTAATCTCTTTAAAAATCCTCTCATTGAATAAGGCACTCTTTAAGTGAATAAGAATGCTATGTCCAGCTTGAAGCAAGCAGAAGGATTATCTGTATCAATTTCATGGGTTTTCCTCAGTTGAAAAGCTATACTTCATACTTATTGGAATCATATAATGAAGCTTTTACAGCTTTTGTAAACATTCTGAAGATTCTGACCTCAGAAGAAGCCATTTCAGTATGTGAGACTAAGAGATTGAATTACTGCATGGAAACACTGTGTTACAATAGTGAGCTTTAATCTTGGTGATATGGTCACCCATTTTCAAATTAATCAAAGAAAAAATACTGTCAACTTAATATTACTGGCTATTAGTAGATTGTTACATATTTTTAAAAGCTATATTAAACTACTTAGTGTTTATTCTGAGTCACAGATTGTCAGCAAACTATACAGCCTTTAAAGGCTACAAGTTATTAAGACCATAATCTAGTTTATCCTAACTGTTTGATTTTTAAACTATAAATATACTACTTTAGAGGATGATTTCCCTAACACTCTAAAATAACCCTATTTTCTCTGTTTGCAACAATGGATATCTTTTAAATTCAAATTGATGGAAGTTCTTTCATGGAGAATGATGGTGATAATGCATTAAACTCTTTTAAGCCAGAAACTAAAAAGGCATTCTTTAAAGTCTTTAAGCTAGTAATTAAGAAGTTACTTTTTAGAGCAGCAACTGAGAAGCTGCTGTTTAAGCCCTTCAAGCCAGTAATCAAGAAGCCACTGTTTGAAGCCTTCAAGCCAGTAACCAAGAAGCCACTATTTGGAGCCTTCAAGCTAGTAACTGAGAAGCTGCTGTTTGGAGCCCTAAAGTTAGCAACTGAAAAGTTACTGTTTGGAGCCCTGAAGCTAGCAATTAAGAAGTTACTGTTTGGAGCCCCCAAGCCAGCAGCTGAGAAGCCACTATTTGAAACCCCCAAGCCAGCAACCAAGACCACTCTTTGGGGCCTTTAAGCCAGTGACTAAGAAATCACTCTTTGGGGCCCTCAAGCCAGGAACTGAGAAGCCACTCTTTAAAGCCCTTAAGTCAGTAACTGAGAAGCCACTCTTTAGAGCCTAATTAGTTATAGTGACCCAGAAGTAGGTGGACATGATGCCAACAGCATGCACACTGGTTAGGCAGTTATTTATTAACAAGCCACCATATATGTTCACTTTGCTCACTTTTGGCTTGCACCCCCCCAATATCAATATTATTTGTCCTATATACCAGTGTTGTTGTTTTTTTTTCCATAGTAGTTAACTAGTCAAAATCTCCCTATTATTATTCAGGTTGGGGGGTCAACCCAATTTAAACCCAGTGGGTTTATGCCTATAAAATTAAAACTGTAATGGGCCAGCTCTGATTAATAGTTTATACTAGCTATATTATATAAGATTGAAATTACTAAGAAAAGGAAAGGAAAAGGAAGAGAAAAGAACATAAGATTAAGAAAATAAAGGCAAACATCTTTTAAATAACTGAGATCATGTGATCAGAGGCACTGCAGGTACTGCCTAAGGGTGTTATTAGAGAATGTTCAGGCCAATTATATGATTTAAGCTGTAAAGACTTACTATGTACCAGGGAGCTGAATGCCATGTACTGTAACTATATGATGATAGTAATATATTCTGGAAGTTAAAAAAGTGTTGTAAGCAGGATAGTCACAAGTTGCCCCTTTTGAGAAGTCCTTATATGCCAGATGCACATTATTAATGTAATACCTTAAGTTATACTTATTAGTGAAGCTGAATTACTGTACTTCTAGGTGATAATTTTTAGTTCCCAGACACTTAGAACATTACAGCCTGGTTGGGCTTTAAAGTGGAAAGCTAGTTGGGAATAGGCAATTTCATACCAAGTCTGTTGAGGTCACTATACCTGCTAGACTCTTAGGGATATACCAAGTTAAAATTCCAGTGACTAGATCTGATCCTCCAGCAGTCCTGCATTAAAGACAGTGCTGGCATTACTCTGAGAGAACAGCTGATGTCTGGGGTACAAACTTGGTGTTTTAGCCATGAAAGTTTCAATGAATTATATTATTACTAACATTCTTAAAGTATTCTTTATATATCATTATAAGGGTTTCCTTCTACAGTTTCTTCCATCTGAATTAAATTACTCAGCTAAGTTTTTTATACTTTAGGACTTTAGGAGTTCCTACTGCTTTACATATTTTTAAATGTTATAAAATTATATTGCATTGAGAATCTTATCATTTTTTTTTTAAATTTATTAGCTCTAGGTCTTCTTTAATTACTTCCTTCTGATTATCATTTAGATACTATGGTACAGATGTGTTGCAGGTAAGGCTTACATGGCTGGAGAGTTTAATTATAATATTCCTAGTTAGTGTCTTAAGATATATTAATTATGTGTCATTACCTATATAAGTGTTAACATATACCTGGAAGATATGGCCTCTGTTGTAGCCTATGACATAATTATACTGATACTTGGTCAAATTTCCTATGAATATGTTAGTTACTTTACAAACTGTAAAACTTTAGTGTTAAACTAACTGTTTAATTACTTAACTGCTTCTTTTCTGTACTTATATACTTTATTAATGCTCTTAAGGCCTATAGATCTATAAAGATTGATTTCATTTTCCCCAAATTAATCTGCCATTAAGGCTCTTATTAGATAAGTTGTTCACTTCCCATCTCCATCATAAATGCCTGATTAGAAAACCAGTATTTCCCACTTTATCTTTTTAATATGGATTAGAATGCTCTTTCAGTGTTCTGATACATTAGTGTATTACTAGATATCTTAAGGACTTTTAATGTATTTACTTGCAAAAATATCATCCTAAAATACATATTCTAGGATATTTTAAATCACACAGAATCCCAAATTATCATTCCACTTAGTATAGGAAAAAATTGGGCTAGAGGACAAGGTGAGTAACAAACTTTAAAAGGGGTTTAAAAGGGTTAAGTGGGTGAGAGTTACAGTTTTTCCTTATTCCTCTTACTCTTGTTGAGCTAGTACTTTACCCTCATGAGAAGGATATAACAGGTTGAATATTTAGAATTCATTATCATAAAAAGCTTGATGTTCCCCCAGAGAAATACATTATTTATTTAATAATATTTTAAGCTTTTAAGAAGGGTTTCTGGCCAAGCAGATAAGCCTGTCATCATTTTTCAGATTATCCCATATTAGCTTCTTTATTATTGAGTTGGAAAGAACACTTGAGAGACAGCCACAGTATGATGTAAAAAATAAAAAAAATTATCTACATTAATAGATGGTTGGACTTTAGCTGTCTCACTGAGTTTATAGTTAAATTTAAGAACAGTGCAGATTAACTGTAAGAAATGGTTAGATAAGATTATTAAAACTTATAATCTAAATATATACCTCTTTTATTTTCTACTTTAGATAAAATGGGAAATCTTTATTAAGCTTGTAACAGTAATATATTCTTCAGAAGCAAACTAGTACAAGAAAACTTAATAGAGATACCATATAATGGTTGTTAAGATATTAATGTAGGAAAGTCTTAATGACATTTATAGTCAAGTTGTCAAGCTAATATTATGGATTCAGTGGTTGACACTCCTCTTCAATAAATCTAAAGAATATAAGCTAAGGATTGAGAGGTAAGGCTTTATATAGGCTTACTTCTTATAGCTATTTCCCACATGTCTCATGTTCTGAAGTATTAAAGGCTGAAGATTTAACTTAACATCACATGATGGTCCATTAATGATAGCCATATAATTTTCCTTAAGTTTTTAGTTTTAAGCTTTATATTTAATGATATCTATCTTGGTGAGGATCAGGAATTTTGAAATATAGAAATGGACAGGCAAGATGGAGGCAATATATTAATGGAATAGAGCTTTAATCTTAAAGAAAGGAAAGTTGTATACTGCAAGAGTGTATGCCTTTGGTGGAATATCACTACATATATATACCTGGATGGAAGTGCTTTGAACAGCTTTGAACAGGGGTCACCCCAACTGACCACATAAAAGCAGCAAGCCTTGAAAAGGGAAGGCCACATAAAATCCACCCAACACCACCACCAGTGCAATCAAATTCTGCATCACCCAGAGTCACTCTGTAATGTGGACAGATATATCCCGCTCGTACCCATGGACTATCCGTAGCTGGACACTGACCAAAAAGACACCCAATGTATATACACGCCATGGATTCTCCCGAAAAAAGGCACACTAAACATCCGCTCGAAACCGCATTCAAGAAGGGTAACTTCCTACAGCCATATGGGATGACTCTGGCATTAGCCTAGCCACCTGGCAAACGAGGAGTTCGCTGACAAGGAATACAACTTTGCAAGCCCCGTTTCCGAAATATTGAATGGGGATGGCAAATATCGCCGCATTGCTTGGGCCTGTACCGTGCCCTGTTTTGGCATGGATCGCACGGTGCACCAAGAGACGTTGATATTTAGCTCATGCAATGGCCCTGCGCAGGTAGATGGGGAAATCGTTAGATCCTCGCACCCATCCCAGCGCTGCAGACCTTGTCGGCTGCGGCGATTCAGGAGTGTTCAGTGATAGGGGAACATATGCTGTCCGCTGTCTGGGGCTATATAGTATTATTTTAAGATGTTTAAGGGGTTTTGAAGCTGTAATGCAGTGTATTTTAGGCTTTGATTTACTTAAGGAAGAAGAATTACTTCTTGATAATGATATTCATGAATATACTCCCATCTCTAACTTTTAGCCATAGTATTCTCGGTCTTGGCCTGGAATCTGCCAAGCAGAAACCCAATGACTAAGCGAGCCCTGCACTGCTCCCTGCAACCAAACGATCTGGCTAACTATCTCAAACATCTCCGGCCAACGAAATAACGAATAATGTCTGCACTCCCCCATCTTTGCTAATACGAAATACAATGGCGTCGAGGTATGTCCCCGAACCATCTGGCATCCCGCAAACCATTTCTTCTTCCGTCCGTCCCACTGACGCTATGACAAGGTTCCCGCATTCATCGCTCCACCAGCGAGATCCCCGAGCCTCCTCGAACCTCTTCGATTCATACGGCGGCAGCAGTAACGACAGAAATCGACAACCCAGCCGGTCGCCGGGGAGAGTTGGCGGATATGGCTTTTCCGGATCGCCTAATGGCCATTTAGATGCGGCGTCGGGCGCGGGATCATATCGAGCGGCAACACCAAATTCCAAGTATGTTTTGCTCGCACTCCGCTTTTTGATATCGTGGGGGCCCGTTGGTTCGATACGCATGGTTCTAAAGGGGAGCTTTGAGCTAATGCTTTGGGGGTGGAAACTATAGAGGTCAATATTCCGATGCAGTCCTTTCCTCGCTCGAGTCGCAAAACGATACCGAAATAGAGGGTATGCATGCAAAAGTGAAGATGTTGAAAGATGTATGGTCATTTTTCTCTACTTGTCTACTTCATCTCCAAAGCTACCCAGCCCAGCTTCTAATGCGCTCGCCCCCTCAGATAACCATCGCAATCGGCGACGAAATCCGCGACTCCTCCGCCCTCGCTGAGAAAATGAACGATACATTCGACAACACGAGAGTCCGGCTACGGGGCACTATGAACCGGATGCTCGTAATGGCAGAGAAGACGGGCGTGGGCTGGAAAGTCTGGTTGGGCTTCTTTTGCGCCGTCTTCATGCTTTTCACATACGTGTGGCTCTTTTGAAACCCTGACATCCCAGGCTGAAATACCCGCTTGATCGGGGAGAAATGCAAAAGAAGCGGACCGGAGGGAGACATACCACAACGGCAAAAATGCCGCCATTCTTTCCTCGCAAGGAATACTAAGCTACCCTCCCTACCTGAAACCATAAACGCTTAAGGGGCATGGCCAACCGATGGATTTACCCCTTGAGCCAACCAACCAACCTACCTACCCCCTCCTTCAACCGCTAGCTTCCACAATATCCACCTCAACGACCTCGATGCCCCTTTATATACGTATTCCGTCCGTTACAGCCCATGCATTCATTGCATCCATTTTCCGTCCCAGCGCATATACGGAGTTTTATTTTCGTCATTTTCTGAATCGGAGCCCCTCCAAAGATCTTTTTTTTTGATATCGTTGGTTTTTTTGGCGTTCCATTAGAAACAAATCGCCGGGCAAATTCCCCTTATGCGAAACACGCTCCCCCGGAAACGATTTGATTGTTTTTTCGACTGGGCCTTTTCTGATACATTTCTCAATCCCGACAAACACGCGCTCCCCGTGAGCAAGGCCCGGTCAATGACGAATTTTGACATGATATCTCACGCTGGGGGGGGTTGATTGTTTTTTTTATGGGAGAAAGTAATAAGGGTTTCCCGTCGGCCTGGCATTTTTGGGGCGGAAGCCGAGTTTGTTCTTTTACTGTTTTGTTACTTACTTATTGTGTGGCGGATTGCTCTTGGAATTTTTGAAATCCTTTTTTATTCCCTTTCTTTTCTAATGTCTCCTTAATTCCCTGTGGTAGAGTTTGTTTCTCCCCAGCAATAGGGTTAGTTTTTCTTTTTTTCTTTTTCTTTTTCTGCTCTGGCGCATGGCATGGCATGGCAATTGGTGATGCAGAGCATATGATTCATACATGCTGCATACATAATTTTACCTTTTTTATTATTTTTAATGAGTGATTTTGATATGACTGTTTTGTGTTCATAACATGCATGGTGAGATCTATCACGAAGTACTCCAGAAAACAGGCATCTGGATATTCTAGGGGTGACATAACAAGTGCAGGGAATCAAACAAAAATAATAAAAGAAACCACCCAGTACCAATCCTCCATAATAAACGCCTTGCTCATCCTAAAAAAAAACATAGTGTCCTCTCCATGCATCACTCTAAAAGCACGCTCCAAAAAAATCACAAATCAGCACTATCCGACGACGTCGTCATCGCCGATCGCCTCCTAGGCCTCCTCCGCTGACTGCGCAGGTTCGTCTCGGGCGTAAAGTCAGGAGACCCAAAGCTATCATCACCGCCAGGGCTAGCACCGGAAATATCACCCCCGCCACTCCATCGCTGCAGAAACAACCGTTGCGCTTCCGTCTCATAGGGAGCGGGCGCGGATGAGTGCGGGGGGAGATGCGGCATGGGGGCGGAGGAGCTGCTTGAGCGGAGATAGTGCTGGGGTGTGGCGTGGGTGTCTACTTCCATGTCTTGGTCGTCTTCATCTTCTTCTTCATCGTCATCTTCGTCGGTGTCCGTGTGTTCCCATTCCTGCTGCTGGCCAATGCCGTCCTCGGCTTGGCTGGGGATATCAGCGTCGAGGTCGCGGTCCATCATACTCTGTCCCTCATCGGACATGGCGGAGGGGATATCATCGTCTAGATCAGGTTGGTCGTCGAAATCATCATCCTCATCATCCTCGTCATCATCATCCTCATCGATCCCAAATCCCTCGGGAACATCATCATCCAAATCCCTCCCCATCAACCCCTCCTCATCCTCCTCTAACTCCCCCTCATCATCCAACCCCTCCTCCCCTTCCTCAACCAATCCCTCCCCATCAGCATCCCCATCAGCATCAGGAATATCATCATCCAAATCCCTCTCCCCCATCTCCCCACCCACCCCATCCCCCATCCCCATCGCCATCACCCCCCCATCCCCAAAATCCCCATCCCCATCCAACCCCACCCCCTCCGCCTCCGCCGCCGCAGCCGCCGCCCCCTCCTCCCTCTCCGCCTCTTCCTCTCTCACGCCCAACATCGTCTTCGCACATCCCGCCGGCCGAATCCACGAATACCCAAAGGCCGCAATGTTCTGCTTACGGATGCGCAGGGCGCGCTCTTCCAGGAGGAGCGTTGCGAGGGAGTCTGCGGAGGCAGAGGCGGCTGCTGCGGCTGCGAGGGCTGAGGCGGCGCGTTGGCTGCCGTGTTGTTGGCGGCGGGTGGTGGGGGTTGTGGTGTTGCTGTTGGTGGAGGAGGAGGTGGAGGTTAGGCGGTGGTGGGGTTGGGAGGGGGTGTACCAGAGGGTGTGGGACTGAAAAGGGGAGGGGGGTTAGTTTCTTGTTTTTGTTTATGATTTTGTGCTGTTTCTGTTTTATGGGATTTTGAGGGGACGGGTAGATTTTGCGGCGGGGGATAGATCCATTGCTTGCAACGGCCAAATGTGTTGTAGGTAGGAAACGGACTCACGTCGCGAGGCTCAATTAGGGGCAGTGAGGATAACATGGCTCCCCTCTGTCTGTATTTCAACGGGCAATTGGAATTTTCCGGAAAGTCTTTGGTCGTTTTATGTCATAAAAGCCATTGATGTTTATCCGTGTTCGCAGCTGGGATGTTTTTCGCGCGATGAGGTCAGCGGAGGCAGCCGCAGCTTCGTGTCACGTGTTTGGGTTGAAAGGGGCAGAGGTAAACAATGAGGTTGAGAAGACTTTGCTTTTCCAACATTTCTTGCAGGTTATCTAATAAAAGTCCATGGTGAAAGGAGACTTGGTTTTAAAAGGCTCTTAATTAATGGTCGATTTGGCAGATAATCCAGGCCTATTTAAATAGGCCAAAGCTTGAACACAAGTATCGTAAATAACCACCTGCGGAAGAAATATGAGACTCCGTGCCAAATTCCACTACCCTGTCCTCAAATAAAATAGAAAAAAGAAATCCAGCTAGACACGTGTAGGGTATATCCCGGTCCATTAACCGTCCGAACACTTCATTCCCCCAGTAAAGAAGCCTTTGATACACTGACTTGGCCAACGGCATACATAGCCGCCCTCACAGCACATATAGACGTTCCTATCTATGCAGACTTTATCCTCGCACAACCATCTCCTATCGGGGGGACACACTTTCTTAAGCGGGGCGACGATGGAATCCTTAGCATGGGCATGTCGACGATGGCGAGTGAGTCCAGAAATGTTGCCGAGATCAATGGCGTCCGTGAGGTTTTTAAGGTCGAGTTCGACGATCTCGCCTTCTTCCATGTCGAAGGAACCCCTGATCGTTTCACGGCGGTAGTTTTTGAGCGTGTTGACGAGAATACCCGGTGAGAGGATGTATTTTTCAAGCTCCGGTGTACTGATATCCTTGCCCGGTGTTTCGGGGGGTTTTAGAGCGCTTGGGGCAGCGACGGCATGTATGGTTAGGGTGAGAAGCCAGAGGAGAAACTGCATTTTGGCAGCTGGTGGATGGCGAAGATGGAATAATAGTTAGGGAAATGTGAGTTTCCAAATCTCAAGGAGATGCCAGCAGTATGGTTTGGGCGCTGTTGCATGTCCAAAGTCATAAAACAGGAGTAATAAGAATGCATATCCACCGAGTCATGGGTGGTATATATACGCTTCTCATAGTGAAAAGAGACAAGTGCCGCATAAACGGAATCATCCTCTGCGTAAAGAAAAATTCCCCATAGAAGAGTGAGAAATGAAGCCAGTGGAGTGCCTCTTTGTATAGTAGAATGTCTTGGTGAATATTCATAGCATTGAAACGTGGGGAAGCGGCAAATCGCTTCACTCGGGACAAGGTGACCTTGAAAATGACACTGGGAAATCCGTCTTCATTGCCGGATTTATCTCTGGCAGTGTGGTAGTCCATGTCAAGAGCAGAACAAGGGAACAATCATGCATAGCTATTGTTGGTTCCCCATCACGGGGAGTAAGTTCGCCAATGCCATCATATGAAAGGAGCCCATTGCAAAACAACACAGACCCCGAATGGATATTGCACATGGCATATGGCACGAACACATCTGCAGTACTGTACCTGTAGATATAGATATCAAAGCTGAGAAGGAGGAACGTTGAGGTCTGGTATGGAAAGTTAAAGTTGAGGTTATGTAAGTTAATGTGTCTAGCCCATTCCGGCCTAGCACGGTTGGGGCTCGAAAAAGACGACGCCGCTAATTTTTGGGACGAGAAATAATTTTGGAGCTCGGCATAGGGTGCTTTTGCTGTGCTTCTTTTCTTCTTCATTCTCTCCATTCTCTTCTCTTGTCCCGTCCTTGTGCGTTGTCTGCTGTCTCCGTCGCTCTTTTTGTTGGCGTCTTCATTCCTTGCGATCGCCATGTCTCCTCCTGCCCTTGTTGCTCCTGGCGCGGGCGCTGCCTCGAACGATGTGAAGAGAGAGTCGACTTTGGCCCGACTTCTCGGATCGGGTGTGTTCATATGTCCCCCGGATGCTTCAATGACAATGCTAATGTTACCTAGGTTCTGCCGGAATTGCTGAGCTCCTTGTTTTCCATCCCGTACGGCTTTGTGCAGCTCCTCTGATTAGACCCAAGCTGAGATCTTCTTAACTAGGTTGACACCACCGCAAAACGTTTGATGAGCCATCAAGGAAAGGTTGGCTACCCGGATACCATGCGATTCACTTGTTCAATGTAACTTACACTTGTTACAGATCGCGGGTGTTTCCCAATTGAACACCGTCGTCTTCAAAGAATACGCTTCCGCCCCTGTCGGCAGCAAGTTCACCTCTCTCTTCCCCGGTCTTGGATATGCGGCTGGATACAAGGTATGGATTTCCCGTCAAAGTCCGGATTTTGGATAGCGCATTGACAGACGACTATTTTTCGCGCTATTAGGTCCTCCAACGGATATACAAGTACGGTGGACAGCCATTTGTGCGGGACTACCTAGCCAAGAACCACGGCGAAAAGTTTGATAATGCCTTCGGCAAGGGTACTGGAAAGGCTATTATGCACGCCACCGCTGGAAGGTATGGATAGAAAACAGGAACATCACTGAGGAAGCAGAAGACTAACATGTACTTCTCCAGCTTGATCGGTATCGGAGAAATCGTTCTCCTTCCTCTTGATGTTCTCAAGATCAAGCGACAGACCAACCCCGAGGCCTTCCGAGGACGTGGTCTTTTTAAGATTATTCAAGATGAAGGAATGGGTCTTTACCGCGGTGCCGGCTGGACCGCAGCCCGCAACGCCCCTGGTTCCTTTGCTGTAAGTCGCAAATTATCTTTAAGACCGTCATGACGTTTCCAAACTAACACCTCTCATAGCTCTTCGGTGGTTCCGCTTTTGCCAAAGAATATATTTACGGCCTGAGGGACTACAACGCCGCGACCTGGGGCCAGAACTTCGTCGCATCGATCGCCGGTGCTAGCGCCTCCCTGATTGTCTCCGCTCCCCTCGACGTCATCAAGACCCGTATTCAGAACCGGAACTTCGAGAACCCAGAGTCTGGTTTCCGTATTGTCAGCAACATGATGAAGAACGAAGGGTTCACCAGTTTCTTCAAGGGCCTGACGCCCAAGTTGCTCATGACTGGACCCAAGCTGGTCTTCAGCTTCTGGCTGGCCCAAACCTTGATTCCAGCATTCGGCCAGGTTGTCTGAGTTTTGAATGATGTGGAGTATGGGGAATTTTCCAACTTTGTTTGATTATATACGTTTTTTTCTCTTTCGGGGCGTTTTTTATTTTTTTTACGCTTTTTAATTGTCCTGTTTACGCCTTTGTTATATATATAGAGTATATGCCTGGGATTATGGTTTTATTGTATTTTATGTGAACCCTCCACTTTCCATTTTTCCTTTCCTTTATCATTTATTTTTCAGGATGAGCGCTCGGAGTTACAGGATGACAGAAAAATTAGCTCTCAGCAGACTCCATTCTAAAGTTGAATGTGCATGGCCCGGAGCTATAACGTGTAGCTGTCTGTGACTGGCACCTAGTCATCTTCATCGGCGCCTTCTACAACCCTCCCATCATACCCCTTTCCGTCCGTCTCCGTTCTATCATATGTTTGTGCCATGTATAATGACGGAATATCCACACAATGTTAAACGACTTTAACCCAGCACTCCCAATACGAATTCCTCATAAAGCCTCCGATATAAAAACAATATATAAAATCATCCAAACAAAAGGACCAAAATATCCACCTCTATCTCCAAAGTTATCGTAGGTCACATGTTCCCGCCCTGCCCGGCACGCCCAGCGCCAAGCTTTCCCAAGCTCCGCCCAATCACCAATTCCTCCTCCATTCTTCACGACATCACCATCGACCAGCTCAACAAGCCCACCCACCACCCCCCTCGATAACTGCGGCGCCATACATTCCAATCCCACGAAACCATGGCCGGCCCAGTAGTCTATCCCTACATCATATCCAGGTAAAAACCGTCCAATTCCCCCCCCTCAAACCCACACCTACCCAACACGCAGCCCAAGCAAAACCCCCCCCCCCCTAACCAACCCCTTAAATAACACACATATACAGATTCGCGGACCCCCTCTTCGCAATCTTCATCGGCACCAGCTCAGCCTTTGTGCGCATCCGGCGCGAGCAGCGCGAGAAATACCCGGACCAGCCGGCTGATGCGTTGCATTTGTTTAATATTGGGAAGCGGAGGGTGAATGCGTGGTGGAATGGGTGGGGGGGGAAGTTGTAGGTGGTGGTGGTGTTGATTATGATGGGATGATTGGGAATGGGATAATTTTGTGGTGAGGGGAGGGGAGGGGAGGGGAAGGGAAGGGGTGTCGTTTGGGAACCGTGATGTGGGAAATAGCCAGGGCGGGACGGGACTGGACGGGATATTTTCGGTGGACGTACCTGATTTGAAGGGGGGTGGTTAGGGTGGACAGCGGTGGTTGCCAAATATCTTGTCAAACCCGGTGTGGCCATACATAGCCTGCTACGTACCGGCGTACGGACAGGTTTCCTTTGGGGAGGGAGGGATGCGAAGGAGGCTTCTCCCCCTCCTTCCCTTCTCCAACAACCAACAGCCTCCCACCGTCGTCGAGATCATTACCTACCTACCTCTGTACGTCCAGGACAGTACCCGTCCGTCCTTCCGTCCCTCCACATCCCGCAAAACTCCCACACCAAGCTACTTGCTCTCTTCTCCACGGCATCCGGCGCCTGGCAATTCACACACACGCACACAGAGACACGAAAAGCTTCACCGGAACCTCCCATCCTACTGGTGGTGCATGTGTATATTATAATAAAAGCGGCGCGCTCCGCCAGGGTGTTTCAGGTCCGGGATGGTACGGTACAGTGTCCATTGGACAGTGAATGGCGGGGGGTGACTTTGTCTATTGTTTATTTATTGGCGGGTTTCAAATCAGGTTACTTGACGCATACCACTGATTACAGATATATGTACATATGTAATATGGAGTTTATTGGTGTAGGATCGGAGGGATTATGTATGTTTCTGTTTGGATGTCTAGTTATATAAGTATTTATTACTTTTTTCTGATATTACGAGATATGTATATGGATATGGAGTGCTATATCTATCTATCTATCTATCTATCTATATACCCGGATTCTGCGATGTGAATTTCGAGATGGGTTATCATATAAATCTGTCTCTCCAATACATATTCATTTTCAAACGGAATCGGGATTGGGACAATAACTGCCTAGACAGATAGTCTACAGGGTAAATATCAACACGCTAGCTGACAAGTTTATAATAACTTGATCATTGATGTACTGTTGGTATAAAGGTGGTACTGTAGTTATGATTGATTATTAGGTAGCAGAACGTAACTACCACCATACCACCAACCAGGCATATAATATACACGCCATGGAAATGCGGGAAATAGTAAATGCAATCGCAAAATAGCTATATTTAGTTTTTTTCTTTTTCATTTGACATCCATCTCGACCCTATATCGGGGCAGCATCTGTAGCGTAGCAGATTAGGTTGATCGAGACAAAGACACTCCCAGAATCAAAAAAGCCGCCACGGACTGAGATTACAACCTACGAGAAAAAGAATCCCGTTCCAGAAAAAAAAAGCAAAGAAGAAAGACACGTAGAGAAGGTAACAGATAAAGAAAAAAAAGGTTCAGCCGCAGATAAAATCGTTTATATCCCAAGCACAGTCAAAACGCCCATACACATAATGCTCCCGTTTGAGATCAGCCCCGTTCGTTGTAGTTGTTCGTGATCGTGTCATTGTCTTGTTCGTTCCAACTGCCATGTAAAAGAAAGACAAAAAGAAAGACGGCGTGAGAAAATCAGCAGCTCAGCATTCTCCAAACGTGTTCTCGCCGGAGTATCTATAGCAAAATTAGTTAGGAGGAGGGTTTCGGGAGGTGGGGCTGGGTACAAAACGTACGTGATGTATAGGAAGCCGTCCTCATCCTTGTGTTCTTCGTAGATGCTGCTCATGAGAGCGGCGGTTGGCGGCAGCACTTCGTCGACGAAGATGAAGATGGCCTTTTCTGGCGAGAGCTTGATGCGCTTGCGGATGACATATACGAACTGGCCGACGGTGAGGTCTGCGGGGACCAGATACTTCTTCTTGTCGATGGTAGCGATGTCTGACTTTTCGACCTTCTCGCAGATCAC
This sequence comes from Emmonsiellopsis sp. PD_5, assembly GCA_032988985.1. Lineage (NCBI taxonomy): Eukaryota > Fungi > Ascomycota > Eurotiomycetes > Onygenales > Ajellomycetaceae > Emmonsiellopsis > Emmonsiellopsis sp. PD_5. The sequence continues at coordinate 97,189 of JANTQI010000093.1, read as the reverse complement.
CTAGAGTACGATAAGCATCAGCATCCGGCAGCTGTATGGAAGAAGCGAGATGGCGGGATATCGGAGGAAGGGGAAGCATACCGGGATACGGTCTGCATACTTTGCTCGGATGCGCTCAGCTTCGGCCTTGCGCTTCTCGAAGGGGTGCTCGTCCTTGAACTTGGATCGCATGGTGGCTGGGAGGTGGTTGCAGCTGTAGGAGACGAGAGATGTTTATATGGGTGGTGGTGGATGATAGAGGTTGGGGTGGACGACGAGAGAAGCGGTGGAGATAGATGTCGATGGATGGATGATGGATGATGATGATGACGGCAGCGGATCCGTGGGCCAAGGCAGCAGAGCCCCGCATATTAGTAGTGGGTGCGATGCTGAGTCAGCCCGCGGCGGTGAATCATCCCCACGTGACCCATCGCGGGAAGGTACCAGCCCATACAACCAGCGCCTGCCAGGTACCTCCACTCTATGCTGATGTGTCCCTGCAGCATGTCTGGCGTCATCTGGATTCTCTCACCCCTATGACTGTTCCTGCAGAGTCATTCGTATTTCTAGTTTATTCTCTATACAAGTGTCTCTGCGTCACTGGCAGAATCCTCACTTGTGGACATTCGAGTTCATGGTGAGCGGTATCATGGAAATCTGCACTCTATCAAGCCAGGTATAGCTGGCACCCGCGATGTCATGGCATTTCCCGCAGCATTTCCATCCCTATTTTCAAGACGATGGGGAGAATAATAATTCATAGATAAAATGGACTTGATATCACCTGACCAATGACATCTGACCTCGGCGCCCTGATGCCGCACCACGTGATCACCACCACCTCCAGTTCCGGGTGTTCTGATAGCTTCAACTTCAACTTCAACTTCAACTTCTTTTCTTCCGTCCATTTTCTCCCCAATGGCTCATACCGCTATATCACCAGTCTTTTATTAGCAAGCATACCCCCCAGCTTCCCCCTCCTCAACCCCCCCAATTGCCCAATTGGGAGCCTCCCTGCAAATATGGCTTCCCAACGCCTCTTTTCGTCTACCACAAGGGCCATGGGCCGTCGGGTTCTTTCGAGGACTCAATGGACAGGCCTTCCAAGAACCCAGCTATGCCGCATGTCAAATATGCCGAAACCACACCCGTCATCTGAACGAGACACCGTTTGGAGGCCATATCTGCGCATCTCCGTTGGGATAGTGTTCATAGGATCCCTCATCTATTCAATGGTAGGATATAGCTACCAACCCTATGCTTTAAAACCGGGGAATCTAATACTTATATATTTATACAGGTGACTGAAAATTCAGACACAAGCCTCGCCTCACCAACAATTGCGGAGATAGATGAAACAACTAAACTTACAACACCCATCACCGAATCCTCCCCAATGCGGCTCCGAATGGAGAAGCTGATAAAGGAACACCAAAAGACGATCACCGATGAACTATCCAGAGTAGACGGGAAGCCATTCATAGTCGATGAATGGAAGCGGTCGAACGGCGGCGGTGGCATTTCCTGCGTCCTTCAGGACGGCAATGTCTTTGAAAAAGCAGGAGTCAACGTTTCCGTCGTATATGGCAAATTGCCCCGACCCGCCATCGAGAAGATGCGCGCAGACCACAAGTCCTTCGTCGCCGCAGACGTCGACTCGCTAGATTTCTTCGCCGCCGGCCTCTCCATGGTCCTCCACCCCAAAAACCCCATGGCGCCCACCGTCCACCTAAACTACCGCTACTTCGAAACCTCCGACCCCAAAAACCCAATGAGCGGCGATAAAAACTGGTGGTTTGGCGGCGGCACAGACCTGACCCCCGCCTACCTCTTCCCAGAAGACTGCACGCACTTCCACAAAACCATCAAAGACGCCTGCGACAAGCACGACATCACCTACTATCCCAAATTCAAAAAATGGTGCGACGAGTACTTCCACCTGCCCCACCGCGGCGAAGCCCGCGGCATCGGCGGCATCTTCTTCGACGACCTCGACGCCGAATTCTTCGCTAAACAATCACATTCTTCCTCGCAGAACCCGCAGGAAGCGCTCTTCTCCTTCGTCACTGATGCCCTCGCCTCGTTCCTCCCTTCCTACGTCCCCATCATCGAGAAACGCAAAGACATGCCCTTCACTCAGGCGGAGAAGGACTGGCAACAACTGCGTCGCGGGCGCTATGTTGAGTTTAATCTCGTTTATGACCGGGGCACTAGCTTCGGGCTGCGCACGCCCGGTGCCCGGGTGGAGAGTATCCTGATGAGTCTCCCGCGGACGGCGGAGTGGAAGTATATGGATCCTGTGTCCGGCACGAGGATTGATGATGGAACTGTCCAGCCGACGGAGGAGGAGGCGGGTGGGGAGGAGATGGAGAGGGAGAGGGAGTTGATTGGGATTTTGAAGAATCCTAGGAATTGGGCGTAATCTTCTTTTTCTATTGGGTTTTTGCTTATGCATGGATGGAATGGGCGTGGTTGGTGGGTGTTTTTATTATTGCTATTTCTCTCCCCTTTACCATTTTTGCGCCCTGGAATGAGGGACTTAAAATATACGTTGGGCTGAGGGGGTATGTATATATATATTAAAAAGAGGAACGGAGCAAATGTACATATATAATTCAATTTACTAATGATATTTCCCTTTTTTTGGAAATGAATATTTCCGATACTCTTTTTGACCTCAGGCTGGCTAAGAATATTATCCTCTACATGGGATGGGAACTCGACTCTTAAAAACCCATCCATCCGGAGAGGTCTTGATTTATTCTAGTGGTAAACGTATCCATTCAATCTATTATATTACATCGTATCTATCTATATACATTTCTCTACAGACGATTGGGTAGTAGGTAATGGTAACTATAGAAACTTGTAGGAAAATTCTCTATCTACTAGTAACATCGAAAACCAAAAAAAAGGAAAACCACAAGTTTAATCAAACAAGGATAAATAAATAAATGGGATAGCTGCATAGAAATAAGCTATACGGGACGAGAAAGGAAAGTGAAGAATTTTATATAAATGGATCAATTGGATGCAAGATCGAGGTAGGGGGTAAATGAAAAAGCAAAAGGATGATGATGATGATGATGATGATGATGATGATGGGTAGATGGATAATAACAAGAAACCAATGGAATCTAGAAGGAGAAGGGTATATGAATAATAAATCCGGTTAAAATGACGGGCGGTGAGAATGCTTTGGTTAAAAGTAACAAACATGAGCAAGGAGCTGCAAACGAGGAATTGAAAATTGGAAAAAATGAGTAGCAGGGACGATGGGGGTGGCAATTTCATATAAAGGTAACTCGGAGTTTGTGTATGGTTTGTTTTCTTTGAGCGTCTTAAAAAAGGAGTCAAGAAGAAAAAGAAACGGTTTGGTTGGTACCCAACTATGCTGGTATAGAAAACATATGAAACCAAGTCTATCCTTGGAAGGAAGGCAGGCAAGTAGGGGAAAAGGAAAAAAAATAAATGTATACAAAATGCCGAGTAAATTTCTTCGTTGATCCAATCTGCTCACCGATGCGGCTAATATATTACCTTTTTCTTTGCTTTCACCCTTCACCGTTCTTTACCGCCAGCCACGATGGCTCTTTGTTTCGCGAGCCAGCTTCGATGCACCTCTGCGCCAGTGGTGCTCGTGCTTGCCGGATGACGGTATCGCAGCATGGAAAGATTGCCATTCTGCAACCGGGATTGTTGATCGTACCATGCCGATGAAATGAGTGCGATTTCGCGGGCTTGGCGCTGGATTATTTGCATGAGGTTTTTCTAATGATTTGAAGGCTTGGTTAGACCTACACCGCATATCTAGATGATGACGGGGCAAACGGGGACGACAAAAGGGATGTTATAATAGATAGTGCTTACCTCCGCTTCCTTGCTAGCATCATGATCCTTCTCCTCGTAGCGCTCAATGCGCTCTTGCAACGACTTGATAAGTTCGTTTTGCTGGTTTATGTGCTGTTTTCGCGATGCGACGGCGTCCGGTTAGCAAATCCGAGTCGTGGCTTCATGTAAGTTTTCAATGAATCCTCAAGGCCAGCAAGCGGTAGGGCGCGGGAATGAGAAACTGCAAATACAAGCACGGCAAGAAGGAGGGACCATTGCCAGAGCGCCAGGGCGGCACCCCTGACCTAGTTTCGGTCAACCTCTGGCACTGCTTGTATTTCTTACTTTGGGAAATAGAGGGGGCAAGGAGTTCTACTGCCATGACCAATGGTTTGGCCTGGCAGTAGGTGTACATCTGGGAGAACCTCTGGCTGGACCAAAAAGGATTGAACCCCTTGGGGATCCATTACAGGAATATGTTGGGCAAAAATAGTTAAAGAGGTGAAAAGCTGTTGACTAACCTCTGCTCGCTTCGCCAGGTTTTCGGCACCCCGTTCCGTTGTCTCGGCAAACTGTTTGAGCAAATCGGTTGCTGACAACTCGGGGCCTTCAGAAGTGCTATTGAACCTAGCAGTAACCTCCTCAAGTAACTTCTTCATTTCACTCAGTCTGGCTTGATCTTCACCTTGCATCTGCTGCTCTTTCTTGTTAATCTCATCGCGGAGGGTATCACGTTCAGTGGAGACCTCTTTAACGAATGATTGACTAGCGGCAAGTTTAGTTTCTAGATTCTGGATTTTGCTCTGAAGAGATTGAAGGCTGTCGCGCATCTTAAGAACTTCTGGCGGGGATGAGTCGTCTGCAGCGTTGATCGCGTCTAGCTTCTCTTTACCGATCATGCCCACTTTAACGGCGTCAGCAAAAGTTCGAACAATACTAGGTATATCCAAAGCATCGACTTACAGTCGGCCTTCGCTTCCGAGAGCTGTTGTTCAATTGTTTTCACTTCACTTTCGGCATCTGAAAGCTTCTTACGAACGGCAGCATAATCGTCTTGTAGTTTCCGATAAGCCTCACTATAATTTCTATTAGAATCCGATGATGATAGGAAACGAAGTCTGGATCCCACTTCTCTGTAAATTTGGTGGCACTAAGCTCGGCTCCTGTGTCTTCTTTGCTGGCATCCTAGTATTTGTTAGTGTATTGCCCATCTGCTTTGATAAGAGAATGCCTACCGTAGGTGACGCATCGGCGTTGAATTTTCCAATTTCCCGCTTCAGCTCCTCATTCTCTATTTTACTAGGACCAGTCAGTACTTCCACCAAGCCGAATAAGGGTGTCACTAACAGTTGTGCTTCTCTTCGGCCGACTTCGTCAAGATCGCGCTGGAAAGTTCCATGGGCTTTTGGAGTCGTGCTTCCAGGTGTTGTTGGGCTCTCCAGGCCCTCTAACTCTCGTATCCGATCCCTCAGTTCACTAATTGTGGCTTCATCTCTGGCTAGTTGCTCTTCGGCACTTTCCAGTCGTTCAGTGAGAGCATGATTGTTGAACTCGAGCTGTTTTTTGACATTTTGGATCTCGTGGCGATCCTGTTCGATCCTTGGGAGGACACGACGGTACTCCTCAAGCTCCACGTCACGTTCAGAAGAGGATTTCTGGTTAGAATCACTTTCCCTTAATTGTTGTTGCAGATCCTTCACTTGGTTTTTGAGGGCGAGGTTCTCCTTTTCAAAATCGTGACTAGCTTGCAGTTTTTGGCGGTATTTCTCTGCGGCGTTTGCTCGCCTAGAAAGCTGATCGCGCTCGTTCTTCACCTCATCATAATCGTCCTGGAGTTTTTGAAACCTCTGGTTCTTTACTCGTAGAGACTCGACATTCATCCGTAAGCTGTCAATCTCGTCTTGAAAAGCCTGGATCTTAGCTTCCTGAGACGCGATAAGATCCTCTTGTTGTCGTGTCCTGCTTTCCAAAGTCTTGGCGTTCGGGATCAGGTCCCCCTTTCCCGATTTCAGCGTTGTCAAACGGTCTTCGGTAGATGTGAGTCTATCTAGCACTGTATCGTGGTTTTCTTGAAGGCGGGCTAGCCGGTTGTGCAAATCCTCCACAGTCTTCATAAGCTCTTGTTTCTCATTGGATAATTTCTCATTCTCCGCAAGCACCTTTCCGACGCGTTCCTCGAATCTCAGCTCCGGGTCCATTGGCAGGTCCCGCCTTGGTTTGTAGTCGTCCCGTTCATAACTAAGTTCTTCCAGTCGTTCATTAGACGGATTATGGGCTTCTTGTATAATATCCTTCAATCCCTCCTGTGTCGACGTAGACAGTTCCTGCATTGTAGTTATATATGCTTCCGCATTCGGCGAGCTAATGGCGGCAAGGAGGAGAACCTTGAGCAGTTCGTTGGTTTCCTTTGTCGACGAGGCCTCTGCAATTGCCTTTAGGTCGGGATTGATCTTGAGTCCCGGGTGGGTGTTGCCATCGTTCTGGTTCCGGATGTACGAAATCAAGAGCTTGTGGATGTGCTTGAGGTTCTGCCATCTAGGGACCCAATGGTCCGAGGGCGACCGTTCGGGCAGGTCCCCAAAGAAATACTGAGGGTCAATGTCCTGCAGCGTCTCCCAGATAATGGAGCCATCGTTCAGTTGGTCGATTGATCGAATAGTCGTCCCCAGGGAGAAGCTATTGATCCATTCAAGGAGGGTGGAGGAAGCGAGATCGGATAACATTGTGACGAGGGGTCGAGTCGCACAATTTACACGGTATTCAGGGAGTTGGAGCCAGAATGATCCAGCATTATGGCGCGGGGAGCGGGAGGTAGAAATGCGCCGGCATCGAATGGAAGCGGTGTGTGGTGTATGGAGTCCGAGGTGTGTTGAGTTGCGGTTTGGGGCTGGAGTTCGGCCAAGGAGACGGAGATCGAGTCTAGTTTCGCCCACCGCAATTTCAGGTGCAACCCTGCCGATAATAGTCCCCGCCATGGCCAAACGGCTTGGTTACTGTTATGGATGATCGAAGATAGGCAGCATAATTATGTTCTCTTCATGCTTGGACATTCAAGGGCACCATTATTCACAGATATGAATGTATTTTATTTTTCTTGAGGTATATAGTGCAACAGACGATCATACAAATAAACAAAAAGCGCATCAAATACATCGTTAAGAACTGCCAGCAATCTAACATTTCAATGTGCGTAGATATCATCCCATCATTTCATTATCTTCCCCGCATTCAATAGAAGAACGCTCCCTGCCAAACCACAACCTCGTATGCGGAAAAGCAAGCCATCGGTATGTACGGATCTGCTCGTTTGCGATTCCAGTTCGCCGATTTAGCCGTTGACCTGGCCGCCAACGGACACGATTGTATCTTCTTCGATAAATGGATTATAGGCAGTTTCCAAAGCCGAAACTGCTTCCAAGGCTTTCGCGGAAGCCATCGCGGCGAACCCTCTGTTATAGACATGTAAGTCGAACGCTCGTAGATAGTAGGACAGGCAAAAGCGCGGTATAGCATACTTGATCAGGTCTGGTAAAATGTTCGTGTTAGCGGAGGGCTGGACGGTTATTCTGCATACGGGGCATCACTTACTGTATTCATGGGTGATGGTTCCACCCTGTTATAGTTGTAGCAGACGCACTTGGTCAGCAACCACGATTACTCCCAGAGGAGGAGAACCTGGGGGTCATACAGCTTCCTTGATGGCTTCCTTGGCCTGGTCAATCACGGAGTTGGGGGTATCAGCAGGGTAGGTAACGACCACGGCTTTCTGGGGCAGCGCCGCCGCGCAGACAGCGGGCAGGACGAGAGCCAGAAGGAGGGTGAACAGATAGAGCTTCATGGCGGATAGATAGTATGTAGAGGCCTTGTGCCTTGTATCGTGGGCGAGATGACGATGCAAATGGTAAAATATGCTGTCAGATAGATGCAGGATAGACACTGATCAGTGAAGGGCAGAGATGATTCCAGGAGTTTACATGTTGCCGCCTTGATGGGTTTTGTTCCACGTCGCAAGCCGCCGATGATGATGTCGATGCAACCTTCCGGGAACTGGGAGGGGGTCACGTGGGGTGGTTTATCACATGACTCGGAGGCGCCCGTGATGGCTGACTCAGCGGCGCTAAACCAACGTCTGGGCAAGAGCCGCATCAATCTCTGCCTCACGCTTGATCAAAGAACTCAACCTCCAGCATTGTCTTTGCTGCTGCTTTCTAGCCACCGATCTTTGGGATATCTGTCTTCCCTTGCTTGTTTCTGCAATATCTTCATCGTTCCTGTTCTCCTGCATCCTGTTTCCCCTTCCCCCCTTCGTTACACGCCAGCCTCGATTTGCCGCTATCACCCCAACACGTCTATCGCCCACACCCCAGCTCCCTAGCTGCCAGCATGTTCACTGTTGGGATACCTGGGTGGTAAGCATTCACTGCTGAGAAGGACGGAAAGGACTGGCGGCATCGTGTGGTGGCCTTCTGGGTGGAGGATACATAGGGACATTTGTGTGCAGTTGGGGTTTCGCATCGGCCTGTTCTGTTGACTCAAGTGTTGAAGAGAATAGCTAGCAACCATTCTACAATATCTGTCCTGTCTTTCTTTCCAATTCTCACTCTCAATTAGCAGAAGCTTGCTTCACAGGGAACACTCAGGGGACACAGAACAAAAAGACAAGATACCATTCACTGCTTCTGGCCAAGCAGCACAATACCGCAAACTTTCTCCCAGGACCTTTTCGCTCTACAGTTCTTGTTATTTTACTTTTCATCTGTTTTCGATTTTCCTTTCTATATTCCCCAGTTGTTTGTTGATAATCTTTTGCCGATTCCATCTGTGGACCAAGTGCCCAGCATGTCTGCCGGACTTGCGTCTGATGAAGTCGCTGAAGATTACAAGAACTCGCTCGAAGACCTGACGGGAAACGATAAATTCCAGATTAGCAATCTCACTGTGATTGCTAAGGAAAACACTGAGCATGCGATGGCCATCTCCCGAGTGCTGGAGAATCATATCCGGACAGTAGGTTCTCTTCTATGTTTTCGCTTCTCCATTTGCCTCCCTAGCCCCTATTCTACCTCACGGCTTCTAGCCTGAGAACCCGTAGCAGCATTGATATCAAATTCTAACCTGTTTCTTCTTTTTGTAGACACCGCCAGCTCAAAAGCTCCCCGCCCTTTATGTAGTTGATTCCGTTGTCAAAAACGTAGGAACGCCCTACACGCTCTTTTTAGGACGCAACCTCTACCAGACCTTCATGAACGCATACACCCTCGTCGACTCGCAGACTCGCAAGAAGCTGGATGAAATGCTGAAGACCTGGAAGGAACCTGTTCCCGGCTCCCTGGACACAAGGCCTGTGTTTCCTGCTGAAATCACCCGCAGTATTGAGAATGCTCTTATCAAAGCACGAACAGCCGCCCTCCAACACCAGCAGACACGGGGCCAGCAAGATATGCACGGTCGAGGTCGTGGAGTGGCTACACCGCCGTCTGCAACATGGCGCAACACTCCAACGCCACCACAGGGTCGGTATACTCCAACTGCCGGCCAGAATGCTCCCCAGCAGTACCCCAGTAACGGTCAACCTTATGTAAGTATTCAAATGTACGCTACAGAGTCTGCTCTTACTAATGTTGCATAGTCGGATCCGAGATACCATCAAACACCATACGGGCAGCCATCCCAGGAGGCTATTGATCTTGGCGCATTGAATCGGGACATTGACAACCTCATCATTACTGCACGAGCTGATTTCGCAAATAAACCACTTGATCCTTCCATTCAACAGCGGCTAAAGGCGCTTCTAGATCTTCAGAATATTCTCCAGCAGCAAAAGCTACCCCAAGACCAGCTAAAACTTATTCGAGATCAGGTATCTCAGCTCCAGCCGCCCCGCCAGCCGACTCCTCCACCAGCTCCACGAGCCACTCCAGTTATGAATACATCAGTCCAGCCTCCCCAGCCCAATCTCCAGGCGCTTTTGAATCCAAATACGATAGCAGAACTTTTAAAAGCCACCGCAAACCAACAAAGCCGTACTCCACCTCCGCCCAGCATTCCGTCCTTCCTACAACAACCACAAGCCACTAGCACTCCACCGCCTCCCCCAGCGGCCACCGCACCCCCCTTGATGGAAAATCCCCTAATTGCGTCCCTTAGAGCCCGGGGACTACTTCCACCTCCTACGACATCTGCTCCACCAACCCCCCCAACTCTACCTTTCATTCTCCCTGGTCAGGGGGGATTCACTCCCCCTGCTTCCATTCCCCAGTTACCAACCCCATCTGGAATACAAATTAATGTCCAAATGACCTCGGCATCAATCAGAATGTAAGTTTCCTCGTATAATTTCCTCCCGTTGCATTATCGTGCTTACAGTACCCTTAGACCAAGACCGAATCTCATCGCAAGCCTATACGAAGAAAAGCCGAATCGGTGTGGTACATGCGGCCGCCGCTTCTTTTCGGACGAAGCAGGGAAGAATAAAAAGGCTCGACACTTGGATTGGCACTTCAAGACTAATCAGCGCATGACTGAAGCATCAAAGCGCGGCCAAAGCCGCAGCTGGTATCTGGACGAAAGGGTAAGTGAAAACTTCACCATCGAATCCTACAAACCTCGACTAACAATATATACAGGAATGGATAAAGTCTAGAGAATATGACGATGATGGCGGCCCAATCGATGATGAAGCAACCTCTACGAATGGGGCGGCAACTGATGCTGCTGGCGCAAAGAAAGGTCCTCAGAAACAATGGATTCAAGCACCTAATGATGCAACACTTCGCAACGCGCCCTGCCCGATCTGCCAAGAAAAGTTCGAGTCCACGTGGTCGGAGGAGGCACAAGATTGGATTTGGCAGGATGCGATTAAGGTGGGGAGTCGGATATACCATGCTAGTTGCTACTCTGAGGTCACGAAAGATGGCACCGCTACAGGGCGGGGGACGCCGGTGGGTAGAACAGGCACTCCGGACTCCGTTTTAGGCAAGCGGAAAGCTGAGGTAAGTCGTATAATCAGCTGCTCACCCCTATCGATGGATGCTAACTTTGTACTAGGAACCAGAAAGCGTGACGACTAGTGTTAGAATAAAAACTGAACCTACATCATGACATGGTTTTGCTCTGAGGATATTTAGAGAACCCCCATCCCATCTTCCGTTGTATAACCACTCAACCTCCACCTATACCCTATCTACACTCCCGGCTTCAGCGAAATGTATTAGCTCGTTGTACCACCAATCAATACACAGTGAAATATCCAGCCCTCACCCCTTTCGCCCACGTTGTTGAGCATAGTTTCGTGCCTTTTTTGAATCTAGCCCTCTATTACTAGAATTTACTTTTTCTCGCTTCTGCAATGGGACCCAGTATTTAAATTAAATTTGCGAACGGAGCATGTTTTTCTTTTATTGCGCTCTTTGAACGTTGTTAAGATACAGTGAAATGAAAAGAAATATAAATAAAGGTTTTTCTTCCCCTTCCCCTTATCCAAATCTCTTTCATCCTGTAAAAGTAAGATTCCCATCGTTCGACCCTAGAACCTTGGAAACCTCGTCGGGATGCCGAAAGGAGAAACGGAGTAAGCTCCGGCTTGCGGACCGTATATCCCACTACCCCGCCATAAAAACGGGATGGGTGTACCGGTACTTGATTTATGGCTAAAATTCACGAGTGACGTAGGTACCAGTACTTGGCATAGTGGCTTCACCGGACCTCAACCCCTCATTACCAATCCCCAGCAACCCAAAGACGTTTATAAGACACCTCCAGCAGAAATAACGGGCTTTCTTTGATTTCTTCCGTTGCCTGCACCGCTCCCATAATTTCCTGCAAGACACGTACCAATTGAGAGGTTTTGTAACTTCCGCCATCTGTCCAATTCGCTTCATACCAACGTCCGGATTATATCTCAATAACCATGGCACCACCACACAATGTTCGCTGGGGGATGATGGGTAAGATTGAAGCTGATATTGATCCTTTTATCCCTATCATTCCTTCATCGAGGCTTTACTAACAAATCTGTACATCCAGCTACGGGATGGATCGTTGAAAGTACGAAACCAGCATCAACAATGTAAAGCAACCAATTGCCAAAAAAACTAACAAATACACCCCCCTGCTCTAGCCTTTACAAAAGACATGCTCATCGACCCCGCCCTCCGCGGCGCCCACGACATCTCCCACACCATCACAGCCGTCGCCTCCTCAAGCTCCATCGCCAAAGCGGAGAAATTCATCACGGACCAGAAAATCCCCGCCCCCTGCGCCGCCTACGGCTCCTACGAGGACCTCGTCAACGACCCCAACATCGACATCGTCTACATCGCCACCCCGCACTCGCACCATTTCCAAAACACAATGCTGGCCCTGGAGGCGGGCAAGCATGTGTTGTGCGAGAAGGCGTTGACGGTGAATGCGGCGCAGGCGAGGATTTTGGTTGAGACGGCGAGGGCGAAGAAGTTGTTTTTGATGGAGGCGGTGTGGACGAGGTTTTTCCCGTTGTCTGTGAAGATTCGGGAGGCGGTTAAGGGTGGGGTGGTTGGGGAGGTGTTGAGGGTTGTTGCTGATACTAGTGCGGGGAATATTGACCCGGAGGGCTCGTGGGGGACTACGCATCGGATGGTTAATTTGGATTTGGCGGGGGGTGCGTTGTTGGATAGTAAGTGGTGGCTCCCCCCCCTTGATCCCGTATTTATAGGGGTGAAACCCCTACGAATTACCTAACCCCCGTTTACAGTTGGCATATACTCCCTAACCTGGGTCTTCCAAACCATCTACCACACCCTCCCCCCGACCGACCGCAAACCCCCCTCCTCCATAAAATCCCACATGCTCCACTACCCCCTCACCGGCGCGGACGAATCAACAACCATCCTCCTCGAATTCCCCAACTCCCCCCCATCCCAAAAACTCAAAGCAGAAGCCATCGCAACATCCAGCCTCCGCGTCAAAACCGATCCCAACGGGAAAACACCCTGCGTCCGCATCATCGGTACGACGGGTGAGATTCAGGTCTTCGGCATGCCGTATCGTCCGGAAAGCTTCAAGATCGTCCCGAGGAAGGTGCAGGGCGGCCAGGAGCCGGAGGTTAAGGAGGTTGTGGCTGAGTTTCCCGGGAATGGGAAGGGGATGTATTGGGAGGCTGATGAGGCGGCGAGGTGTGTGAGGGATGGGAAGGTGGAGAGTGAGGGGATGTCGTGGACGGAGAGTTTGGTTATTATGGAGGTTATGGATGAGGTTAGGAGGCAGGGGGGGTTGAGGTATCCTGAGGAGATTGAGTCGACGGTTTATCCGGTGAAGTTGGCGGGGAAGAGGTCTTGAGGGGGGGCTTGCTTTTGTTAAAACAATGGTTACATATAGTTATTGCTGATTGCAGATGCGGTAAATAATCACTGGTAGTTTTCTCCGAATAAACGGAAACAAGTTGGCGGGAAGAGGTGTTGCTTTCATTTCTAAATACATGAGTGTACAAGGTACCTTCTTGCACCACAGATACCCTGTAGATGATTGACCGTATGAGAAAAGAAGAGCTAAAAAATACAAACCCATCGCGTCGCCCGTTCCTTGAGAGTCATTCGCCTCAGTAAATGACCTGCTGAAGATCCATCCCACAGGAATAAAATATCAAACGAAAACGTAGAATATCACCCGCCTTGAAAGGTGTCACAGATTCCGTCACACATAGGTGTTTTGCAAACTTCGAAAAGGAAAAACACATATACTCTCCCTCCCTCCCCTTCTTGGGTTGACATGCGGCTCATTTCGATGCGAGCAACAGTTCCTCTTTTTCCTTTCCGGCACGACACGACTTGACAAATCCCACAAATCTTCCATCAATGCCGAAGCAAAACGCAAGGGGCTTGGGCCGGGTGTCTGGGCGACTAGTCAAAGAGGCAAAAAAGGGGGGAAATAAGACATACAACGACATACGATATACAAGTACAGCTTAGTCACGAGGACTGACAGGCAGAACGACAAACGCAAACTACAGCAACCCTTTTTTTTCTCTCCTGACAAGACGAAGAAGGGATTCTCCTCGACAGTGTATGGGAAAACATGGATGTTCCTTATTCCTTGCTGTGTCGTCTTGTATGGAGCCGATGAGATTGTGTTTTGGATACTCTAGCGAGCAGTACCAGGGGCAACGGGAATAACGTCGCCATCGGTGGTGAAAGAAGCCATCGCAGAGCTTCCGCCCTCGAGATCACTGTCGTCGTCAATTTGCGCGGGGGCCACCTGGGTCGTCTTGTCAACACACTCTACTTTGCAAACATCGTGTGCATGGCTGAGCATGCTGGAAAGGGGCAATAATGGGCAAAGGTATGCAGCCAAGGGGGAAAGTTTGTCGATATCATTGAAGGAAAGGGACGGCCTACAAGATTTGCGGGCTGAGCCTCAGGCTGCTGAGGATGCTGAACACCCAGGGCCTTGGCCATTTCTTGCATCTCGAGACTATGCTGCATGGGTTGGATGAAAGCAGGCTGCGTGCCATCCTCACGACGGATTGCTATAAGGGAGTTTGATATTCTTAGCAGGTCCCAACGCCACCAATGACGGTTGGTTTGTGAAGGGGGTGTGGATGAATAAGGGGGAACCTGGAGTCTCGAGACGGATGGGACTTCGTCATAGCAACCCATTTCGCCTGGGATGCACAAGATTATATGTTTCTGGAGAACTTACGCTGAAGGCCGTGTCTGTCGACGTCTAAAGTAGTAGATGGGCTGTGGTTGAAGTCAAAAGCACACTCATCAGCATCCCGGTTGCACGATATTCGCGGATGGCAGCAGAAAGAAATGGAGATGGAGATGGAGATGAAGCAACAGATGAGATCCGCTCCCCCCGATCTCTCGAGGAAGCAGGGCGGATAGCCAGCCCAAACCATCATGCCAGCCCTCAGCGTAGGGCAACAGAGGAGTTCTCAGGGACGACTTACTTCTGCGGGGACCCAATTCCCTGGCCGTTGACAGTAATCTCACGGTCCCCCGCACAGCACGAAAGCACTGCTCCCATCGTTGTTGGGATGAAGTCGAAACACAGGAAGTTCTGCTTGACAAATGAGAGTGGGATAGTGATTTGAGAGAGGCAGACCGCACGAGGGCTGAAGAGGAGATTCAAACAGTTGTGTGGGATGGAATAACACACAGTAAACAAAGCTGCTTGGTTGGATGAGACAAAGGAGTGTTGACAGCAGAAGAGAGAAGAAGAGGAGGAGAAGAGAGGAGAGATCAGATGGAGGATGGTGTTTTCCTAACGCAACGTTGGGCTGCCTGCCCATTCATCAGGGGGGTTGCAGGCACGCTCGGCGCCTATGTAATCACATACTAATAGGGAAATGCAGGAACATCAGGTGGCATGGACAGATTTGGCATCACTGGGATTTCTCTCCAGGTGCCAGAATGCATGAGCCCTCACAGGTTGCCATTGTTTAAGAATAGCATCTCTGCTTAGGGCTAGTATCTAAGCTCTTGCTGGACAGATAACAAACAAATAAAGGGCGGTCCACACACTGAAAGAACCGCCAGTAAAAGAAAAGAAACGAAAAGATAAGAAAAAGAAAGCCGCATGCTCGAAAACAAAGCATTGCTAAGAAGATGTTTGATTGACAGCGAGAAAGTATTATACAAGAGCTTGCATGTCTCGCATTCTATGTACGAGTACAGCGCTCACCTATCACCAGCAAAATGGAATAGCAACTTTCGCGTATACAATCATGGGCACATATATCTCCAACAGGTGGTATCCATTCGAAACCAGAGACTCAGGCGATGCTAGGGAGGATAGAAGGGATGGAGAGAGGGGTAAGAGACGAATCAAGCCTATTTGGACAAACCGATCTTGCCAAGAACTCCACCGGCTTTCTTCTCCTCGTTGAAAACCTGCAGCAGACTCTTCCACACTTGTCCTGGCTCCTGGCTGGCATCGATTCCCTTCCAGATACCAGTGGTCTTGTAGTATCCGACCACAGGCGCGGTTTGTACATGGTAGGTCTTTAGTCGCTTCTGCAGGGCCTCGACATTGTCATCCGATCGCTGGATCAAGGGCTCGCCAGTGATATCATCCTTCATGGTCTCCTTGGGTGGGTTGAAGACTTTGTGGTAGGACCGCCCCGAGGCTGGATGGACCAAGCGCCCAGTTATCCGCGCAACGAGGAGAGCGTCGTCGATCTGGAGCTCGACAGCGTGCTGGAGCTTCTGGCCGCGGTTATCAAGCATGTCATCTAATCGCTCAGCCTGGGCGACAGTGCGTGGGAAACCGTCCAAGATGAAGCTATCCAAATCACCCGTTAGCGACAACGCATTCCCGTACGACTTTGACACTACCACAAGCATACCCCTTCTGGCACTCCTTGTTTGTATCCAACTCGTGCTTGATCATATTGACCATGATCTCGTCGCTAACCAGTCCGCCCTGGTCCATGATTTTCTTGGCCTCCTTGCCCAACTCGGTCTTTCGAGCGACTTGTGATCGTAGCATATCTCCGGTAGCCTAACAAGAAAAAAAAATTGCGCCGCCAATTAGTCGCCCGTTGTTGAAGTCTTGTACCGCAAAATAGAGATATGTTGCCCCCGTACTTACCAGATGACATGCGCAGAATTTTTCCTTGAGCTTTGGTGCCTGGGTTCCCTTGCCTGCGCATCATATCAGTGGATTGGCCATGTAACTTGTATCATCCCCAACGGAAAGCCCGCAACCACACACCTGCACCGGGAGGGCCAATCAAGATCATCCGCACAGATTCGGCGATAGACTTGGGCTTCGAGGACTCGCCATGGACCAGTCTATCTTCTAATTGAGCGACCCGCGATTCGAGCTCGCCGATGATGCTCTTGAGGCTTTCGACGGTCTCGTCCTTGATGGGAGCCATTGTGGAGAGAGAAATAGGAAAAGATGACCTGACCAAGGTCCACAGGTCACTCGGTCGACTAGGAGAAGGGAAAGGAGAAGAAAGAGGGGAGATTGGAGGTGGGAGGCGGCGAGAGAGCGGCGTAGGTTGCGGAAAGGTGGAATTTTAACGAGGTTGATGAGATTCGATGTTCGAGTTGCCAGCGTACATAAGCACCAAGCTCCCGCATGGCCGAGGTGCCCGCGAACACACCGGCCAAATAGCCTACAGCCACGCCAACCATTGGTGAGCGGCACTCGAGCCCAGCGCCTTTGGACCGAGATTCCCGCCCAGAGCTGCGATTTGGTTTAGTTAACTCTCATTTTGGCGCTTTTCGTTTGCATTTACCCGACAGTACGGAGTACAGTAAGTACTATGATAGTTGAGCAGATATATTAGTAGTTCGAGGATGGGGCGTCTATTCTATATTCTATTATTCTACTAGTATAGAAAAGAACCTACTTCCTTTCTTTCAGGATAGAATCCAGTTCTGTTGAGTTTTAACTGCCTGCCATCCATCTATACTGGTCACGTGTCCTGTGTACCTGTTGAGCCACAGTCCTCAGCCTCAGCCTGTGGCTGGTGAGCGAGCTTCCAGCCTGAGCTTCCTTACGTAAGAAACAGCCCTCACCCATACCTCCCAGTCCAACGAGCTCCAACAACCAGCACAACCCCCAGCCTCAACCACCCTCCCGCTATCTTCTGCCTTGCTTCTCTGTCTGCCGGGCTGCCTCCATATCCGTCTGCCCAGCATGCCCGCCACCACCGCTGACACCCTTTCGCTGGTGACCCGCACAGTCTCCGTCGCCCCATTAGTCCTGCTCTCGGTTGCAGACCATTATGGCCGCACAGCAAAGGGAACCAGACGGCGCGTTGTTGGAGTGCTTCTAGGCCAGAATGACGGCAAGAATGTCAGAGTGTCGAACAGCTTTGCCGGTACGCTTTCTCTAGTTCCAGCCGCTTCTTATGTGTCTTGTCGTCGCTAACATGTATGCGCCTGGCTAGTACCCTTCGAGGAAGACGACAAGGACCCCTCTGTCTGGTTCTTGGATCACAACTTCGTGGAGTCGATGAATGATATGTTTAAAAAAATTAATGCTCGCGAGAAGCTGATCGGATGGTACCACTCGGGTCCCAAGTTGAGAGCTGCTGATTTGGAAATCAATGAGCTTTTCAAACGATACACACCAAATCCCCTGCTGGTCATTGTCGATGTACAACCAAAAGAGGTTGGCGTACCTACGGATGCCTACTTTGCTGTCGAAGAGATCAAAGATGTAAGTCCTGTCATGCTCCTCACATTCTGGCGTGTCGCGTGTACTGACTGGGAATTGCCTCACCTAGGATGGAACCACCACATCCAAAACCTTCGTCCATACCCCTTCCATAATCGAAGCTGAGGAAGCTGAAGAGATCGGTGTTGAGCATCTTCTGAGGGATATAAGAGATGTTGCTGTCGGCACACTCTCTACTCGTATAACATCCCAGCTACAATCGTTACAAGGCCTTCACCTACGACTCCGTGATATTGGCCAGTATCTACAGAAAGTCCTCGATGGCGATCTACCGGTCAACCACGCCATCCTTGGGAACCTCCAGGATGTCTTCAACCTTCTTCCCAACCTCTCAACCCCGAAACCAAACGCCCCCCTCAACGCAACAGAGCAGTCGCAAACCGAGAACACGGAGCTTGCCCGCGCTATGAGCATCAAGACCAACGATCAGCTCATGGCCATCTATCTTAGTAGTTTGATAAGAGCCATCACTGCTTTCCACGATCTCATCGAGAACAAGATCCAGAATCGCCAACAACAGGAGGAGAAGGAGGCTAAGAAGGAGGAGATGAAGGAGGAGAAAAATGCCACGGCCAATAACAACAAAAAATCCAATGGCCCTACGAACGATTCCAAAGAAGGTCAAGACAACACGAATGAGCAGGGTAAAAAGAAGGGGTGAATTTGAATTCCCGGGTTTGTTTTATTCATCTTTCACGTCTCCTCCCGTAACGTTCTGCTCCCATGTTTGTCAGCCAGCATTTTTGAATCGTCATGTAAAATATACACCATGAAAATCAGATTCCTATCTGTCTACTTTTGCTAGGCGGAGCTTTTATATCCCATCTTCATAGACCAGTACCTCGAATTATTCCAGTGCTGCTCTTCCCCAAACGAACAGAACTTATGTTTCGGAATAAAAAAACCGTTCAGCCATCAAATAGCCCCTAATCCACCCTCTCTATAACTTACGTATACTTGACTCTGGCCTCGTAATTATATAAAGGAACTGCAACTCCTCGCCCACGGCAGATAGATGCAATCCAGCGGTCCCCCACGCCATGCAAAGACAAATGATCATTCATATCAACCCTCCATCAGTTACTAAGAGTAAAATCCCCCCCACAGCCCCATTCAACTAAGGCCATCCACAAGGTCTACCGTATAAACCTCCCTCCCTCCCTACCCTTCACGTCTAGACATTCATTCATCCATTCAACCTCCCCACCCAGCATACCGCCCCGCCAGCTCCTGCTCACCAACAGAAACTTCCTCGATGCCCCCTCCAAACAAGGCCGGACATTGACTCCCTAACATAGATGCCAGTAGATGCTTACAGACCGGCGGCGGCCCGTATATCTCCTCCCTCGCCAAGGTGCCTCCAAATGGCAACATGGGACGACGAGAGGAGGAGTCCCATGCACCGTAGTAGTCTCCCTCTTCAAGCTCGGTTCGACTCGAGTCGGCAGCTAGATCCAGATCCAGATCCCGAAAGGCAGCCAGTGTAAAGGCGGGACATGAGCAGTTCCATGCATTCAGGCAGACCATGTAATGATGATGTCTTTCTTGCGCTTGGGTGGTAGTAGTACCGGGTCTTGATGGATTGGTTGATGAAGAAGATGAACGGATGAAGTATACTTGGTCGTCGGGATTCTCGCGTGGTTCTGTTTCTGTCTCAGCTACCGCTGCTCCCGCTCGCTGGGGATCAGATGGTAATGGTGATGGTTCCGGGTCGGGATGGGCATTGTTGGTTCCTTGCTGCTGTTGCTGCTCGAGGTTGATACTCGTATCTACTAGGTGGTTCGGAGCCGTTGTTGGCCGTCGTGGTATGTACCGTTTGATCATTTTCCGGTCCAGGATGTCCAGGGCTAGTAGGAGCTCGTTTGGGAAGAGACAGTGTAGTGTTAGGAGGAGCGGTTTCACTTTTGATATAATGGGCGGGGGGAGGCGGGAGAGGGGGTTGTTGGGGGAGGTGGTAGTATTGTTGTCGGTCGTCGGTGGGGTGTTGAATTTGGATAGTTGGTAGATTATTGAGGTTATGAACTGGGGGGGGGCGGGGAGGGTGGTCATTATTAGAAGGATTGTTGGGAGAGTAGTTAGAGGTTGGTATGGTGGTGGTGGTTTGGATTATTTATTCGTTTCTGTAGGGCTTTCAGGTTTGGGGTCGATGAGGATGGATCCTGATTTCCGATATTTACCAAGGACCAATCCAGAGGGATTGAGGGCCTTGTCCAATATATATAACATTACATATAATACTATTATAGAATATAGAATGACTTTAGCTTTTTATGGGGTAATTTCTTTACTTAAAAACAATAATCATACAAATCGAACAGCTTTAGCCACCTATAGATAGCTGTTATAAATGGCCCACCCCTATCAAGCAATACATACAGAGTCCACAAGTCCGACTAAGACGAAAACTGCCAACAATTACGTTAAAAAGCATATAGTCCTCAATCCGCGGCTCAATCAACATAAAACATAAACCAAACCTCATGACGCCAGCAAAAGCAGGATATAAAAGTTCGGGTAACAAGCTGACAAAATCATCAAGTTTTTGAGTCAGCAATTGAACCCTCATCGCCTGTTGATGGAGCTACCCCAGCCTCGTTACCACTCAGTCGTCGCCTTTTAGATCCAGGACTCGCACTCCCAGTTTCTTCAGATGGAGGAGGACGCTTGGGCATTCGTTTCAGTACGCCTTGAAGGACCCCCTTCAACACCATATCGCCCAAGGTAAACTGGACCACAATCTCCGCTGGTTGGCCCTCCCATCTAAATTCGTGAGACGGAGTTTTTGGAATGAAAGAAACTTCGGACGATTTCTCGTTAAAAAGGCTGTCGGTGGAAGGTATCGATGGCGGTTTGTCATCTTCGGGTTTGGATTTGAGCTCTTGTTGCTGATCATCTCCTGTCTGTCCCTGGTCTGGGGGTAGACTTGACAATGGATTGATATTCGCTGCTTCGCTTGGGCCTATTTTAATTTCTTCGATGGCGAAATCGCCCTTGGGTAGTTCTGAGACGGCGCCTTCGCTGGATGGGCCCTGATTGACTGACAAGCGAGAATAGACAAGTATGTATGGCACATCCGTCTTCTTGTCTTTGAATGAACAACAAGCCGAGAAGTCAAGCGATGGGATCTCCGTTACCACTTCGTTGTTAATTTTTACCCACATGCCGCTTGGCCGTTTGATATATGACACATAGTGGCCAGCCGTAATAGATTGACCTCTGTGCACCGTAACTGAATTAAGTCCGTACTGAAGCTGTTCTTCGGGGTTGTCAAGAGCGGTCGTATAATGGCGGGTGAGATCTAGCTCCTCGTTGAAAGTTATGTCGGTGAAATCTTTGGGGCGTTTTTTATCCGTATCGGTATCCACTACTTTTGTCCTGTCGATCTGCACAATTAGGATTTCAGGGGGGCTTGTAATGCGAGCGCGTCTGGCAGGCGGCACTGGGTAATCGCATGCCTGACATCTCTTGGTCTCCCCGGCATTTTCCAAGTACCTCGCGATCCCCTCCTCAATTGATCCTCCCACACCGTCTGGTGGGACAGCAGGAATCACAATCAGCTCTCGGCGGGATGGACAGCGGCTTGCGCACTCGCTGCAGGTTTGACTTGTATCCAAAACCGTCCGAAACATTTTTTCCAGGCGCCTTGGTTCTCTACAAACGTTAGACTATTCCTAACGATTGGACAGGTTACTTACTCCGGGTTTTGAGATGCTATTGCCGGGTTTGATATCAAGCCCTTCTGTATCAACACGTGTAAAAATTCAACAGCATCCTGCTCTTCGGGTTTCGATTTTGGACCTCGCTGATGCTCCCATTCTATATTTGAACCACAGTCTTTCCAAAACTCAACCAACCGGCTCGCTAGCTCCGAGTCATCGGGAGGATCTAGCCAATACTCCATTGAGAGGAGAGCAAAATGACACGCCAGGCAACCAAAATCAGGGCCTTCCGTATGTCTAGTTCGGTGTGATTTCAGCCAGTTCACAAACACTGGCGAATGCAGCAACAACAGCCAAACACTGTTCTTATAACATGAGACCATGTCTTCGTTTGGGAACCCTCTTGATCGTAATCTGGTATATTCCTGGCTCCATTGAGGATAGAAAGCCTGAGGCTGTGTTTAAAGTTAGCAAGTTACATATCAGGAAGAGCAAGGTCTCTTGGGACATACCCTGCGCCCGCCAATCTCTTGTCCTGGATTTTCCGAACTTGAAACATCCCTTGCTAGATTCCCTTCGGATGCCATGAGTGGCGCTTGCTCGCAGGGTTACAAATCCACAAAAAAATATCAATCGAAGGGATATACAGTTCGGTAGCTTCAATAGACCGATAGCATGGAGAGGCAGCGACGGAGGCGCAACGACGATGTGTTTTAATGTAAAATTTGCCATTGTTTCCAATCTTCCATAATATATTTCATTCTTGCCACTTCCACTTGCAGATGGCTTTTCAAGAACAAATGCTAGCAATGTATCATTATTCACTTGTCTGAACGCATAGTCAGAGGTGAAAGAAGGGTGAAAGAAAAATGAAAGGAAAGAGGAGTTTGTTGGAGTATCCAACATCATGTCCCGAACAAAGTAAGATATCTTCCTTTATCCATCTATGAAACAGGGTCAGCTGAAAGGGTCCATTGTGCATCAAGGAATGTGTCTTTACAAAAAAAAGAACTCCACTCAAAATAGGACCAGATGTTGTATATCCTTGCTATTTTATGAAAAACAGCGTTGGATAGCAGAATGACAGGCAAACAGAAGTTAGAAATGCATGCATAATTACTAGATCACTAGTATTTGTGAATCTCAAAGTACCAGTAGATTTCAATGGCATTTTTGTTCCCCTTGTCCAACATTGAAATTGAACGGAGGTTGATGCGGTGGTCGTCAGGGATTGCTTAGTCACCCATGGTTATCAGATCACATGACCGCTCGTTGCTGCGGGTTAACGGAAATCGCCAGCATCAATCTCACCCAACCACGAGAAGCTTCGGACGACAGTGCTTGTCCAAGCAGCGTCCACGGCGTTGAATGCATGTATACACAGCCAGGTACAGAGCAGCCGCTGCAGTCTAACCAACGTTGTAGAATTTCATCTACTCAGCTAGTTCGGGGGACTATGTCTCCTGCAACAATACTACTTTTTTTTCTTTTTTTAACCCCCCCTTCTCTCGATTAAACAATACCTGAAAAGGGCATCCATCTCTCCTATATTTATCAAAACCTGATTGTGGACATGGGCTCGAGAGAAGCATCATAATCGCAAGAGACCCTTAGATCCCACAGGGGTCTCGACTATGAACTATGGGACGGTCCAATGACGTCCAACCCTCACCGCCTTCTGAAGCATATCTGGCCAAAGCCAACTCATCAGGAATACCAAGGACGAAACCATGCAGCGCACAATAATACTACTGAATTACGAAAACTCCGCTTCTGGGATACTTCAAGCCTTGCAGTACCCCATCAACAGTTCAATCCTGATCGGCATTCCCGCATTCACGGACTGACCGCTCCCATCTGGATATCTCCGCCGTTCATTCACCGTGGAGGGCAAAGGTAGGCCGCCTTGCGGTAGTTGAACGGCTCAGGAAGGTTGACTAGGGTCAAATGCCTGTCGACCCTGCTTCGTTGGGCATCTCACCCTCGAATCCTGCGTGTGGGCCGAAAGTTTTTGCATCCGATGCCTTCGAGGCCCCCTCGTTTTTATCGAAACCTGAATTCATTTTACCAAAGAAATGAAAAAACACATTGCTGGCTTCCCGAGTGCGTTTACATGTCCATGCGGGCAGGACGGCACAGTTACAGCCTCACTATGACGACGATACGGCTTCCAAATGAACATGTCCTCTGGTGGTCTAGATTTGGATGATGAACTGTATACGGGGATACTGTAACTTCCATCCAATCCAACACAATGGAGACCCCGGACTTGCCAAAGAACTAAGTCTCCAATTCTTACTATTTGGTGCCTGTCGGACTAGGGGTCAGGCCGCAAAGGCGTGGCACCATCTATGACAGTCTGACAACCGACAAGATGATCTCTAGGTGCGCTAAACTCAAAAGCCATGGGTTGCCGCGAACTATTGTCAGATAAATGCAAACTGGTCAATGAAGGGGCGGTACCTTGCAACGTGGACACTGCGTGGCGAGGCAATTCCAAAGAATTGCATACAACAACTTGGAGAATCCCACAGTTTAGGCACCATGGTTCGTACCCGCCTACATGACAGCACTGAGGGAAGACGCGTTCAATCAGCGATCGCCCCAATCAACTTTTGAGATCTGCAGAATCGGGATATATTCTTTTTTTAAAAAAAACTCCCCTTTTCCATTAAACACTTTCTAGGCTGTGATGCACCTCCAGTTCGTTAGTGACCCCCTATGGAGCCTGTCCAGTCAGAAAGCGAGCTTTTTTTAAAGCCGATCGTTCCCGTTCGACATACCAACAGACCGATTGTGAACTGGTGGAGCCTCGCCTTGAAACGAACGAACATGTCATCACCGTGAAGTTTAATCTTCCTTTCTCCACCCTTTCTCTGGTGGACCGCCCTCGGACTCCACGCTGTCTTGCATTGCAGCGTTTGATATTTTTGATATTTTCAATAGATATTGAAATATGGATCTTGACGTCGTTCGCAAATTTTCACAACGGACGGTGATACAACTGTCGAATATTACCCTTGGAAAAAAGAAAGGAATGAGAGAAGCGGTATCCTTTTGCTAAATATGGACTACAGATACCGTCTCTTAGTTTCGACACAACCCCCCCTTTGACGTTCACTTAGGATTTAACAGCACACACACAATTTACTCCTGGGATCCTGCTGGATCTTCGGCCAGCAAGATATACACCTGTAGGATTAACTTTTAGGAAGCTTGCCATCTTAGCGTTGTCCGTGCGTGTTACCCAGAGTCAAGGCGATGACGGAGTCGTTATTAGGGGATTACGACCTCGTCCATACCCATCAAAGTTATACTACCCGGCGCAGAAAACGCATAACTGAATATGAGTTGGCTTCATCTTATTGAATCTCCATTCTGGCTTCCTGTCGATTTCGAAAACCTTCCTACATGCTTACCGTTGCTGTAACGGCCTTGATGATCCATATATCTGCATGTGATGGAAACATTCTACAATCCCTTATGTTTATGAGGTAATACAACAATTGACATTGGATATAACACTTCGACCTCTATTTCCACGTATCTAGTACAATTGAACTACAGCTTTAAGAGAAAACGATTTAGTCGAACCTAGATACTATGCTTAAAACACGTACGCTCTTGTCGAGCCTCATTTAGCGTCCATATGTGTGGAAATTGTTGGGGACACTGATCTATGGGCATACATATTGCTGCTCCAGACTTCAGGACATGCACGGCCAATTGAAAATTTAGATTAAAAAGATCCCTGGCAAAGTATTGACTCCGTGCTGCCGGGGCTCGGGGGCCTAAAGATAACCAGACTCGAACAATTTGGAACATCGCTCTTGGCTTCAGGAATCGGAACATGTTCCCGCTTTTGACTATACCACGTAAATAGCAAATTGAAATGAACGGTTCATAGAAATCAAGGGTGAACCATCCGAAACACCGTTCGTGCAGTATTTGACAGGGGAAATAAACAACTTTTGGTAGCCTGGATCCGGCTTATATTGGTCTTTATTTTCGGTCCCCTACTAGGGGGATTACCGAGACGGGGCCTTCTCCTGCCAGTTTGGGGAAGAAGTCTAGATCTATTTCATTAACTTGAAATCACCAGTCCACTTTTGATGGCTAGAACCGCTTATGATCGTCCGAGTGTCTCTGATGATGTGTATACAACCAGTGATGATCAATCTATTCCAGGGGATACCAGCGAACCCGCA
Organism: Emmonsiellopsis sp. PD_5; assembly: GCA_032988985.1. Classification (NCBI taxonomy): domain Eukaryota; kingdom Fungi; phylum Ascomycota; class Eurotiomycetes; order Onygenales; family Ajellomycetaceae; genus Emmonsiellopsis; species Emmonsiellopsis sp. PD_5. The sequence goes on along the minus strand of JANTQI010000093.1, from coordinate 71,340 downwards.
TATTGAGTATGGTTTATGGTTGTTATCTTCATGTTAGATAGATACTGCACTGCAAACCATTCCAGCCACCATCTCTCAGGGTGCAGAGTATAGAATACAGGATAGATTAAAAAGATAAAAAAAAAAGATATTCGACCGACGCAGGACTCGAACCTGCAATCTTCCGCAGACTGGAAAGTGATTGAACCGGAAACGGATGCGTTAGCCATTACGCCAGCCGGCCGTTAATGAAGAAAGTTATCCACTAAGTGCATGTTGAACCAATGTTAATACCTGGGCCCATTTTCACCTTGGAACGAAGGCGATTGGCTGGAACTTGCCATAGGCGAGCGTGGTCGACCTGCCTTCTCCTGTACTTGATCTCAAACTTATGGCATACAACGACCTCATTTTGCCAACAATTTGTCTGACCTATGTCTCATTGAAGACTCATTCTCAGTGTATTCCTGGTTGAAAAAATCGCTATGGGCTCTTACTTAGTTAACCACATCCAAGCGCAAAACCATAAAATGTATGTATTTCGAGGAAATGGGAATTGAGATGGTATATTATTGGTGTTATGCATTCTCCTGTACCATATATTTTATTGTAAATGCATGGCTAATATAAAGTTAGGTTTGTTGCTTCGTATTTCTCCATCTAGACAATCAGAGATGCACAGTAGCAGCAGTCCGCTGACATGTTCCATGTATTGGAACATGGTGAAAGATGAAATCCGATCCCAGGAGGAGACAAACGCGGAGTAGAAAGAGTCCTCAGCGTCAGGTTTTATGAGTACTATGAATGGCTGTTGACCTTTATCTATTTATCTCAAGGCGTCTTAAACCCCAGCCAAAGGCTTTTATGGTCAAGAGGAGTAATTGGATGCCATTTATATAACTATAGGAGAAATTCTACGGAGTATTATGAGAAACTATATAAGTTCGGTGATGTGTGAGAGATTTCCCGATTTGGTAGACCTTGCTTGTGTGTTTGATATCACTCAGAGAACTTTATCAACCACCAAATTATTGGGAATGTTGCCCGCGCCCTGTTTACTTTTCATACAGCTTCTATCTCGATTACAATTCCCTGTTATCTACCCCTCTCTTTTCAAACTGAACCACAACAGTGCCAGCAAGAGAGGCAGCACCAGTACCCCTCATGATTTTAATGAAGGGGCACGAAGAGCTACCCCCTGAAACCAAGGCGCTGTTCTCAGCATTGTTTTGGATTCTCTGATATTAATAGCGAGAGCAGTGATCTACGGTGATGGTTCTAGAAGGACATCGCCGGCACTTGAGTGTATCGGGTCCCTGTCCAGAAGATCCCTTTGTATACCTCCCTCCCTACCCAGGCGGCATAAACCAGCCTCGCTGCCAACCCCGTCATCTCCTCAACACATTCCAGACGCTCTTGGCTCGTTATTGATTATGCCTCGACGTCTAATTTATCTCCATGTCAAACCGGACGCGGGATATCCGTGCTTGTGTTAGGTTACATGGAAAACAAGGTTGTACCCCCTCTCCCCCCACCGTTCTCCTGTGCGACTCAGGGTTATGCTTAAACCGATGTTCCCGGAACAATAATCCGCAATTATAAAGCCTTCTTTTTTTACTAAAGGTTTTATTGAAAAAGAAGGGGATTAGACGGTACTTCCTGCGATCTCACTGGTGTTTCAGGTTTCTTTTTCATTAATTATTTAATTATGACCCCCAGGATTGTTACATGCTTGGCCCTATGAGCGGAGTACCGGATCTTACAAGCGTCAATCCTTCCACCTGGTCGAGACTTGTGCCCTCCAGTTCCTGTGCAAAAACCTTGCGCGGAGAACTCATTAGCCACAGACGACAGGGAGGGCTTGGGACCAGGGTTGGCCGGTTTGGCCGGTTGATAATGGGGCGGAAACCGGGCGTCGGGGCAAGGCCGGGGGAATTCTAAAATGAAAAGGGAGACATATGTTTGTCTCACATTGATAGTATCATGGCAAGGCCGATGAGTTTCGCGCAACGTGAATCAATTGCGTCATGGAATTGTGGAGGGTGAAGGAGAGTTGGTCGTCCTGTGTCCATTAACCGCCTGTCCAATCGATCCGATGCCGATACCGATGATGGTGTATCATGCCTCCCGAGGTCCGTCCTGTTTGGAAGTTCGGCTGCATGAACTGCGCCGCTTCACTAACAGGCAAATGGCATCCCAACAAAGGAGGAATAAGTCCATCCTTGGTTGCCCAAGTCGCGTGTCTTGCTTCCAGCAGTTCCATCATGCTTCGACGCGCTTGGTTGGCGCATTGCTGGATGGAACAAAAACCCGACAGCCGCAAGATGCAACGCCCGGTTCAACTCAGCCTCATCCTAAAGCCATCGCCCAAGAGTGATTGGGATCGTTTGTTATTGAGCGGGAACCTTACGACCTTACGGGAAATGGTATCGTTGCCCGAACGCCACACGCAGCTTATCGGAAGGGTACAATTTTCGTTCTGCTCTCGTCACTACCCCAGCATACTTATACTAATTCACGGCGGCTGCCTGATGAGGGAGTAACCAAGCGATAAGACTGGGTAGGAACTGGATATCAATCTCCAGTTTGCATGGTTTACAGCCTGGTGAGCGGACAAACTGCTTTCTCGAGCGGAGCTAGTTAAACACCTTCCTCCTTGGTCGAATGTACTAATTACCATGTAGCAGGGGCAAAACAGCTGAGTTTCTGTATTTGTTTCTCGGGAACTGAACCATCTGGGAATAGTTCCTAGAAGATCGGAGATCGCGGTGAGGGAAATCCAGCGGTGTCTTCACCGCCTGAGGCCACAACACATCCACGATGCGGCCCAACGGTTGCGTCTGGGGCATGTAAGACATCTTTAGAGGCGGTGCCGTCGTGGCGATTGCCGAACCCCTTGCAAAATTTCACGGAGATCAAAGTAAACCGTCCTCCTTAATTAATAACCAGATTTTTGATAGGCTGTGACACACATACTCCCATGTCATGTGCCGACAACCATAACGTGGGGGGGTTCTTGTCAACGGAGGCCCAACAAGGCCAAAAAGAGGAGACTCCTCAGAGATCCTGGGTTTTGATAGCCGACATATGCCACATGGTCGCGGGATAACCTGTGGCGATGCAAGTTGAGGAACACAGAGTTTCCGGGCCATTGTCCGGGCCGGACTTCAATGCCACAATCGGCCCTTTGGGCCTTTGACAAACTGGGGAGAATTACGAACAGCTCTTTACCTCGAAAAATCCGCCCAGACGAGCCATCAGGCTGTTGCCCCATATCATATCCCATGCCCTAGTTGGGCGTTTATGTAAATGAAATCGCCCTAGCTCTCATCGCGAGTTGATGGCATGGCTAGTGGCTTGAATGATTGTGGTTCGCGAGCAGCCTGACAATCAACTGGATCCAAGCGAAATCCCTGCCTGCATGATGCATGACAGCGAATCTTTCACGATATTTTCTTTTCTTTTGCCGATCTCTTGATAGCTTGGGACCTTGGGTACCACTCGCATGTGCCCAGCATTCATGGCGCCAGAACGGTTATTGGGCGGGGGATTTAACAATGTTTTTTTCTTGGTTTCAATTTTTCATTACAGTTCTCTACAGCTCTTTGGTATCCGAACTTGAAAAATTATTGCATATATGGTATCCTGCTGAATACGGGACGCTTGAAGTATCATACATCGCGTCGACGTGGTCTTCATGATGAAACCCACAATGAAAACGGCCCTAAAAGAAGCAGCGAAACTGCGGTGACTCCCCACACTTGACACAAGGCCTTTCGGCTGGCTGGGGTTTGGCTCTGGCGATCCCCTCATTGATTGCTTGAGCGCCAGTCCCAAGGCAAAAGAACCAATACCACAACTGCTGGAGCAACAACCGGCGGAGGATCAGACATCAGAATGCGTCGATGTCATTGTGCTCTCTCCGCAACGCTTAGTTTCCCCTTTAATCGGAATTTATGGGCGACGATGCTGTCGGCAAGTCTCAGATAAATTACACGGTACCTACATCTGTGTGCGACATGAATTGCATTATTCAACCGGGTTATACCTGGTAGTATATTGGATCGAGAAGCTTCGAAGAACCGTCTTCTCCTCACCGCATAGATTTAATGTTTGGGTGCTGATTGGCCTGAATGAAAGCGAAATCTGTTCCTAACAATGGAACTTCCCTTGAATAATTGCTTTTTCGGGCCCCTTCGCGAGAAACTGGGGAGCGTACACCGCAACATGATGTGCTGTCCGGAAATTTTGTTGAAATTCTGGGGCACAACCATGTTGACTTGCCGGTACTACGATAACTACATGTGAGCATCTAGGTACCTCTAACATAAAATAAACCAAACAAAAAGGGTTCATTACTAAATAAATATAGGGAGGAAACAAATGAAAAGAACTGCCAACCATACAATCAATATGACAGCTTGTGTTTTTCTTTCCATGATTTATCTGTGTTTCAGCAATCCCTGATACACAGGCCACCGGGAGAAAATATCCTGTCAACTTTAACATTTTAACATTTTAACATTTTTTTCATGCTTTATTTTCTTTTTCTTTCTTTTCTTGACTTCCTGCCCCTGCAGAGCTTAGATCACAACCACAAGGATCACCTGTTCGCCGCTCTCTGGATCTCTTCACCGCCAATATAGATCTTCAAGCAAAGCATGCATGGGTCTTGGTCGCCTTGTTCTGCAGGAGAACATACGTACAAAAAAAAAGCGCCACCAAATGGAATGAAAGTAAGGGGGCGGGGGTGGAATATACGGTAAAGTAGCAAATAAACCAAAGGATTGTACATGTACATACATACAGACTGATCATCTGGCTTGCTTCACGGGTGGGTATAGATATTTCCCTTTGCACGACTCAAACTAGGTAACTAACAATGTATGCAGACGATTTTCTTGACCTTGCCTCTGCATGCTAGGTGGAATTGGAAGGAAACTTTTTTATTTTTATTTTTTGCGTCCTTTGGGGACGCGGCTATTCAAGGTTCGTATAACTATACAGACCTTGCATTGACTATCCAACAAAGAACTCGGCTCATTTCTTCGTTAGTTATATTTTATGCCCAGCGCCTATGGAAATCGGAAATTGTAGTGAGATTGGACGAAGCGCAGAAGTTTGAGACGATGAGACAAACGACTTTAAAAAAATTAGGCAAGTAGACGGGGTACTCGCTTCTTCTGACCTTCGATATCATTAAAGGACTAAATGTGGGTGGGCATCTTGAATGGTCAAAAAGAAAAGCATTGAAAAATATTCGCCCTATGAAGATGCGAAGCACGGATAGCCGCGCATAAAGGAGCCCACGATAATTAAGGATCGCTTGATCCCCATCTTGAATTGCTGCTTCAGATCTCCTGTCTGAAGTAGGAAATGAGCAAATGCCCGCGGTACTATATCCTCTATCTTAAAAGTACCGCTGTGATATGCGATTTTTCTTCCAACCACAGTTAATTAATGCACAGAACATCCTTATGTCGGCCAAAAGTATAGTTAGATAACTAGACGCAAATGGAAGGTTAGACAAATATACGGCATGTTACAAGGAGACTAGTAGGGGGGGAAATAAGTAAGTGATCTCAGCATATGCTGAGGGAAACCAAGTTAACATGGAACAACATGTCCATCATGATCTATAAATCCCAGACCGATGTTTCTCTGTGTCGTGGCAGGTACTTGAAGCAGTGCTACGATACACGGCCATGCTATCCATATTTCCTGCACTCGGCACTGTACATGCCATGCTTCTCCCACCAGGCCGATGTGGAAGAGTATGACAACCATATATAGACATGTAACTACTGGTACTACTCCACTTTCTATGTCGTTGCGGTGATGAGGCTGGTGGAGGCCCTGTTTTTTGAGACTTGGAGATAAAAATAAAAATAATAAAGTAAATGACGAAATAAGATTGGATAATCAGGAAGACTCCCCTGTGTTAAAAAAAGAGTAAAACCCAGGCGCAGGGTTCCAGGGCGTAATTTTAGCCTCTCACGGTTTCGAATAATTTCTTGATATTCTTTCTGGCTAGAAGAGGGTTGCTAGGATATGCCCTCCATTCTTAGTACATATATAACTAGATCTCCTGCGTCACTCACTCGCGTAATGATCTAAAATATAACTACATCTAGCTGTATATATTTATCCCTACTTCGAATCTAGCCCCGCCTACTCCGATATATGTAGTAACAGGGCGGAGGGATTCGAGTATTAGTTAACCCCGCTCCCCCAATAACGTCCTCCCCGAGAATTTTTGCCAATCTGCCAGCAGACCCAAAAAATGAAGTTGCCCTCTGATTTCTAGAAGGTTAAGATCCATTCCTTCTCTCTTTTTTGTCTTTTTCTTTTTTCATGGTAAAAACCCAAGTATCAGGGGAAGGGGAGCAAGGGGAAAAAAAGAAACACGATAAAAAACACTAGGAATAATGTAGAATATGCGTAAAGAGAAAGGAAAAATTCCTTTTGCAAATACCAAAATATGACATACATGGTGGTTACAGATTATTTTGAGACGAACAACACCACACCAACCCCCGGATATCTCAGGCCCACTAATTTTTATTTTTATTTTTGCATTATCCTTGATCCTTTAACTTTCTGCACCACTGCCCATCGGTGTATGGCAGTAGTTAATGGTGCGGGCGGAGGCGAAAAGACTCGGGCTGCTCAAACCAAGATTTGTTCCCTTAACTAGCATGGGCTTGCATGACGGCGCAAGGAACACTTGGTGGACCAGGGACAGGTTAAGTTATTTTCTTTTTAGAGGGATCCAGAATAGAAAAAGAGTTACATGCGGGACATATATATGGTTTTTTTTTAAAAAAAAAAAGAAAGAAAAAATAAGCAAATAAAAGTCTTAATATGTCGTAGTTAGCCTCTGGCTGCTTGGTCTGTTTCGATGTGCCTGATACTCAGCTCTTTCCATGTCCTATCTTCATTCCGCACCTCTCTTCCTCTCATCCTTTCCTTGCACGACATCATAATAGGAACATGTTCTCTTCCCGTCCTTTCGCTGCCTGCTTGTTTTCTGCCATACTTCTCCCCCTGTCAACGGTGACGCAACACACGGGGCGAGAGCAAAAGGACCGAAACCTGACATCTGCAAGCTCGTTGGTGGAGCAAAGGAAGCGATGGTAACCAGTGATCTTATACGATTCTAGTATTCCACTATTGGTCGAAAAGCTAGAAGCAGAAAAAACCACCTTAGACCGACACTTCCATCTCCCTTTATCCAAAAGCTATCCCCATCTCTTCTAGAGCAGATCGGTACTGTACCACATCGGGACAGACAAAGCTTTTATCCTTGACCCTACCTTTTGCCTCTGACCGTTCCTCTAGCTCGGTTCTTGCACTATAATCGTCACACCCACATGGCGCAAGGGCGGTGGCGCGGGTGATCGACTTGAAATCAAACTTCGCCGATTCATTCATTTGCCCATAGGTATCCTCTCCAACCTAGGAACTTTATTCTGGAATTATCTGTCGAATCTTTTTCTTTTCGCGCACCGTTCGTCAACCCGCAATAACCTCTCTTTACTTTTTCCTGTCGCCAAATAGGCGCCGTGGCTAGGTCGACCGGCAGGCATCTCGTCTCTTCCACCAGACACGATCGTTCTGGGAGAAATCACCTCAGCCGACTGCTGTGTGCATATGGTCGTCGTGCAATTTCTTTCGCGTATTCCCACAGCAAAGGTGGATATCTCATTGCTCTTGGGTTCTCAAGATGAGGAGGAGAAAAAGACGAGCACGACCGCCTCGACGGTGACAACAGAGCCGATAGTCGTGCCAGCCGCGCCGGGGACAACTTCAAGCTCGCCACGATCAGCATTATTTGCAGAAGCAATCGTGACCCCACTACCCGTCTCTCCTGCCGCTGTCTCCGCAATACCGGCGAAACGGCTGCAGCCCGCACTCTCACTTGAAGCTCCAGCCAAAAAGCAATCAAAATGGTCCGCTGAAGAGGATGCTTTGATCATAGAACTGCGAGGGAGTGGAATGAAGTGGGAGGATATTAGCAAAAGACTGCCCGGGCGAAGTGCTATTAGCTGTCGCCTTCACTACCAGAATTATCTCGAACGACGGAGCGAGTGGGATGAGGACCGCAAGAATAAGCTGGCCCGGCTATATGAAAGGTAAACTCCCAGCGACGGCGCGGCTCCTAAGCGAGGGTATTATTTTGCTGACTTAAAACGCAGATTCAAGCAGGAAATGTGGGCGAAAATAGCAGAGGAAATGGCCATTCCATGGAGAGCTGCGGAGGCGATGCACTGGCAACTGGGAGAGCAGGAGATGGCTAGACGCGCCGGTGTCATACCATTCTCACTTTCGAATCCTTCATCAGAACCCCCCCAAAAGATACGCAGAGTCAGCGCGACGACGCCAAAATCGAGACGAGAGGCAGTCGCCCGTGGTGTATCAGGCCAGCAACTTCCTTCGGTGGCCGAACTCACTGCTGGTGTTCCAGCATACGTATCAAATCAGCCTCGTGAGCATTACACGAGAAGAAGGTCTCCCAAATCCCCCGCAGACCCAGGGCGTAACCATGCAGGAACTCGATCGGGAGCTGGCACTCGTTCTAGGAGATAATATTTCAAAATGGTGGGCATAATATTTTCAGGCGGAATATGAATGCATAGCGTGGTTGGGAGGCGGATAGATCGGTGACTGGTCTTGTGTATGTTTTTCGTGATTTCCCCTTCTTCCCTTCTGTCGTAACTTTATTCCCCATATCTTTCCATTCTTTTTCTTTTTTTCGGGTTGTGCATATGTAGGTTAAGTCATGTCTGTTTCCCCTTCTTATGATTGTCCAAATATCCTTTTTGTCTTAATATTCTTTTCTCCTTTGTTTTTCATGGCGCTCAGTTTGAGGCAGACAGAATGCTTGGGATATCTTTAGCGACCTAGTCTCTCAATCAGGTTTCTTCAAACTAGCGATGGCCCACCAGTTGTCCTTTTCGTAACCGTGATCCAAGACCCGACCACCGGCTGCAACGATATCCCTTTCAAGTTCCTGTGATTCATACAAATGATAGTAACGATGGAAGGTTTTGGTTTCTTCCTCCGAGTGATCGCCTTTTCTCACCCAGGGCACCATGACATCCTGGTCGTCTCCGGTATCCCAACCCCTTCTGCTGTTTTTCTGTTCCAGAGCCCAAACGTAGATCAATGCTCTCCCACCCTCTTGGCCTCCGCAGGGTGGTTTAAGGGTTTGCAAAATAGATTCAACTGCCTTGACTCTCCGTTCCGGAGTGGACAAATGATGCACCACTGCGATAGAGATGGCGAAATCAAAGTACCTAACAGGATGCGGTAAATTTAGATTATCCGCAACGATAGCTGAGTGCGGATTATGCTGGCTTGCAATTCGTGCCAACTCTTCAGATCTGAATGTCATAGTTAGACAAGAAATGCAATATCGCGGGGATGTGGATCGATGGCGGGTATAGGCCTACCGATCTGACGCTACAATGAACACATTTGGGTTCACGGGCAGATATTTGCCATTGCCGCAACCAATATCCAGGCCGATAGACCCGGGAGGCAATTCTTTCAGAAACCGTTCAACAATCGGCCAAGGCTACACAGCGATTTGGTGAGCTTCGCACACATTTAGACAGCCCTGGAGGGTGCAGGAAGCCGAGATCGACCAACCTTATATCTCGTAGAGGAAAAGTGGTGGGCGATTTCTTGGTAGACACTGTGAACATGCAGTTCTTCATACCTCTCGCCGGCTTGTTCTTCCATGGTTCCTTGTCAGGGCGGTCTGCAATGCGAAGGATGACCAAAAATGGGGGAAATCGGAGGCAGAGAAGGCAGCCTTTGAAGGTCCTGCGCAGAGGCAAACGGATACAAAGCCAACTAGCTTCTCTGGGCAACTGAACTGCGGGTATTGGTCGTTGTGGTGGTGGTTGTGCTGGAGATGGAAGACGAACTGCTCACGCCAGCAAATTTGGCCAAATGACAATCGATCGATTTAAGGTTCGGCAGTGGCGTCTAGATCGAGCTCGGGCCTCCTACGGCAGATCCATCACGTGCATCTACCCCCTATCCATCCATCTATATCATGTTTGGGGATATCAGGTTCGGAACATAGCTCTTGAATGAGAAAGGCCAATAGGCAATTGGTGGAATATATCCATTTTTTTCAGAGACCCGAAGTCGGGGAGAAAGCAAGAGACAACGTTATGCATTTAATTTTCACAGGAAATTTAACAACTTGGATATATCAGCCCAAATAAAAAGAGGTTGTATGAGATTGATGTTTACACGATCACAGTATTCAGCGAGAGATCGGTATGCAAAGAAATTGGAATCAGGGGACTTCTTGATATGGTCTCTCTAGTAAATATCAGGCCGGGTTGAATTAAAGTTTAAGGTTAAATACGCGCGAACCGGCAAGTTTTTGCAAAATACCCGTCGTCTGCTTGATATGCAAAAATCCAGCACTTCAGATCAGAAATGTTCATCTATATTCAAGCTGACCCAGTAGACAAAGTACACTGAATCATACATCGCGTAAACTGCCTGGAAGTCATTCAACTTGAGAATGCGAAGTGTGTTTGCTTATCTAGATGGGTAGATTACAAACCCCCGCCATGTCACCTGACATATCTTTTTTCGACGCGTTTTTCTTTCTTGCTATTAGTCGCCTAATTTAAAATAAAAGTCATACATCTTCTTTTACGAACCCCCCAGGGCGGAAAATTCATCTGGAGATAAGGCCTACCATTAACACCCTGTGGTCTTTTATTCGAGCTGGGTAGACTTAAAGAGCACCCAAAGACTTGAGCAAACGCTAACATACATACCCCGCAGGAGGATTATCACGATATATCACACCAGGATCACATCCACAACCCCTTTTTATGAGCCTTCTGCTATCTAGGAATTCAAGATCATTTGGTTCTACACAGACTAAGATGTCGTTCCAACCCACCCCAGCAGACATCCCCGTCATCGTATCCGTTGCTTCGGCTAGCGGGGGTGGATCAGACGGCACGCAATCGTTCGCCTCAGAACGCCGCATAACCCCAACATGGACAGTCTCGCAGCTAAAAGGCAAATTGGAGACTATGACTGGTATTCCCCCGTCGAGCCAAAGACTCAAACTGAAGGCTCCTGGGCGGGAAGATCAGTGGGTTGAAGGGGATGACCGCGTTGTGGGAGACTGGGGACTTGGAAGGGGATGCGAGTTCGAGGTAAGGAAGATTATTTGATGTTTGAAGTACCTCATTTCTTTGATTGTTTCACGGGATGGCCGATGTTTTTACCCATGGCTTCGTTTACAACCTGCCATAAGTCTGGGCAGCATCCCCCCCCCCCACCCATCCCGCATGGCTGGAGGTTTGCTTTGCGTCGAAAAACATTGTTCCTTTTATGAAAAATGTAGTACGATGGAGCTCCTGTGGAATCATAAGGGCTTTGTTCGCTCTTTCAGAGGCCTGCAGCCGAGCCAGTGATAGTTATCATTTTTGTGCCAGTCTTTCCTACTGTTGGGATCTACCGCTGTCTATTCTCATGGCGGTATTGTTCATGGGGGGTTTTTTCCCCATCCTCTGCTACTAGTTTTATGAACAAAAATATCCAATACTTGCCTCATTCATCAAGCTAACAGTCAATTAGATCCACGACTCCCGCCCCCCAGCCGCAAGGCCGAACTTCAGCGACCTCTCCTCAGTACAAAAATACACCCTACCAACCTCAACCTACGAGTCCCTATCAAACACAGTCCTCTCATGGAAAAAGAATCAAAAACTCGGCCGCTTCGATCCGAACGCCCTCTCCCCCGAGCAAATCTTGGAACAGCAGGCTAAGAAGGACCAAGAGGAAATTGGACAGCGAGGTAACGTAACGTCCCAAAAAATATATATATATCTCTTTTTTTCCATTCCTCCTATATATGTACTTTTTGATATTTATTTTTTTTACCCGATGTTTAATAGAAATCCAACCATCCAAGCGCGCCATCATCCTCCCTTCCAACCCACCACACATCCGTCGTGGGACGATCCGCTTCATCGGCCCGGTACCCGCCATCCCCGTCCCCGGTGTAAAGCCAGGAACAGAAATACCTGACTCGGCAGCCCCAATTTGGGTTGGGATTGAGCTCGATGAACCGACTGGGAAGAACGACGGTTCCGTTGGTGGTCAGAGGTATTTTACCTGTCTCGAGAAGCGAGGTGTGTTTGTGAAGCCGGAGAAGGTTGAGGTTGGAGATTTCCCGCCGTTGGATCTGGGGCTGGATGAGGATATGGAGGAGATTTGATGTGTGGATTTTGAATTGAGGGGGGGGTTAGTTTGGGTTGCTGTTATGCATTATTTGCCGTTGATAGTTGATAGTGGAACAGCTAAAGGGGATGATGGAAGGTGTGCTGCAACTCTTATGTGGGATACGAATGATAATGAAGCGACCTCGTAACCTAGGTGCACTGAAATTATATTACCAAATATACGTATTTGTGATTAGAAGTGCGCAAGCTTGGAGAGTTATCAATGAATAAAATCAATTGCTTTTTTCCTCTTGATATTCGTAAGTCCGAAAAATAAAAGCCGTCTAATAGTTTCCAGGGGGAATTTTTGTGATATACGGAAACAGGGAAATACGTGTGTGACATAGCCCAAGGAAATAAGACAAAAGGGGGAAATTCCGCAATGGATTCAGAAACAATAAGCGCTTTATTTTGGCACCCCACCACGTCCACCCACAGCTCCAACAGCCTCCAATTGAGCAGCACTGAGGTTAACCTTGGGCAGTGGTCTTCCTTTGCCCGTGGGTTGGCTCACGAACTTGATCTCTGACAAGTAGCTCAGATATCGGCCCACATCCACTCTGCTGATACCATAACCGCCGCTTTCGTCGACTCCAGTCCAGTTCTCGGCATCGGCCTTTAGAATCTTAACAGCATTTCTATCATCAAGCTCAGGAGCCCGTGTCGTAGCGGGGAGGTCGTTGACACAGAAGTGATATAGCGGCATCAGTGCATGCTGTTCTTGATCCTTTTCTTGGCCACCAGCGGACACGTATTTTTCGAGTTCATCCTTCCAGATGTCGTAGTCGACTTCTGGGACCTTGTAACCGTAAAACTCGAGAAGTGACAGGTATTCGTTCATACGAAGACGTGGATGACCTGTAACGTGAACAACGTGCACGCCACCCTCCAGAGGGTTGAGAGCAGAAGCTACAACCACACGAGCAACATGCTTCACTGGAACAGAATTGACAGTATTGACGATGTGTGGTCGGGTTCGCAGCTGAATGCAGCCCTTCAACATCCGGATCAAGAAGTCATCGGTATTGCAAACGCCCGTCTCTGAATCGCCCAGAATATATCCAGGCCGGATGACAGAGCCCAGAAGACCTCTCTTTCCAGCAGCGCGGACGAGCTGTTCGGAGACCCATTTAGTTTGTCCGTATCCAGTGCCGAGTCCGGTTCTGCTGCCCTCCATGTCATCATCTTCAGAGATGGCATGTCTACCAGTGCTGATTTGTTGGTCTGAGAGTTTGACATAGTGGTCGGTATCAAGCACACTGGTGGAGCTGACAAATGTGAAAATCTTCGGCTTCCCTTCATTGCAAAGTCTCATAGCATCGACGGTGGAGATGACGTTGGAGGCCATCATATCATGATATCTTCTAACCCAGTGGACCGAGGCGCCGTTGTGGATCACCAAGTCGACTTCCTGAGCCAGATTGTCCCAGGTCTGCAGGTCGATACCGAGTTGCGGCTTTGATAGGTCACCCACAACAAAACTTAATCGACTCGACCACTCGTCACGCCATAAGCCATAGCCCTGCAGGGAGCGTCGAACTCGATCAAGGGCAGCCTTTGAATCCTTAACACCTCTCACGTGGACAATCAGTTTGACGTCACGAGTAGTTCTCTCAAGAACGTCTTTGATGATATAGGAGCCTAGGAATCCAGTTGCACCGGTAAGGAAGACTGTCGGTTGGGCTGATTCACGAATAGCCGCAGGGTCAGCTGTTTGATACTTGGCTGGCAACTGCTTGACAAGCTCGTCCAGGGACCGAGCATAGGCAGAATCTTCCTCTTTGACGCCCTCTTTAACAACACCATTCTTCACTGCGAGCCGCCTGTCAACTTGGGCGCTGAAGCCAGCTAAGCTAGGATATTCATAGAGAGTGTTTATAGAGACATTTGCTCCAGTGTCCTTGCGGATGTCCAGTAGCATCTGCTGGGCCAGAATACTATGTCCTCCAAGATCGAAAAAGTCATTTTGGGGTGCAATAGTTTTCGCATTAAGACCGGGGATGAGGTTGGCCCACTTGGTTGCAACTGTTCGCTCAGTTGCCGACATGGACTCCCATCTCTTCAAGTCTTCGTCGGAGGCCGGTTCTGCCTGTTCTGCAATATCGGGGAATGGGAGATTTTGCTTGTCCACCTTGCCATTGGGATTAAGGGGTAGCTTGTTGAGGACGATGAAAGTAGTTGGAACAGCATAACTGGGCAAGCGAGTCTTCAAGTGGTCACGAACTTCGGTCTGCATTCTCCTGAACCGCTTCGAGTAAACCTTTGTAGGGCCGAAATCAGTTCCTTCGTCTTCAATATCCTCCAACCCCTGAGCCTTGAGAAACTGTGGCCATTCTTTCAGCTCTGGAACTATGTAGCTTGCGAGCGTTGGCTCCTCGTTTCTATCCCTTCGAACGAGCGTCTTGCAGTCTCTAATTAAGGGATTCTGGCGCAAGTTGTTATCGATATCGTTGAGCTCGATTCTGAAACCACGGATCTTGACTTGGTCGTCCGCACGACCCGTGCATTCCACATCGCCAGACTCCAGGTATCTACCCAGATCACCAGTTCTATAAAGTCGATCCCGTGGACCCTTATAGTACTTCCTCCACGGCTCGCCCTTGTCGTTCTTCTTGTCGGCTTCTACCCACTTTTCATTGTCGACAAACCAATTCATGAGGAACTTCTGGTCGTTCAAAGCCTGGTCTCCCTTGTAACCCTCAGCAAGACCAGCAGCACGGACATAAATCTCTCCTACCTCCCCCACCTTACATAACTTAGTCCGATCCTCCCTGTTTACAGCAAGAAGCTGGACATCCTTCATGCCCTTTCCTGCTGGCACGGTATCCTTGAGTTTGTCCAAGAAGTTAGGATCTTTCGCCCGGCTGGGTATCTCATAGTAGCTGACTGCTCGCTGGGTTTCCGTGGTACCGTACATGTTGACAATGTTGACATTAATGGCAAGTTCCCGCAGACTCCTGCAGTCTCTCGTTGTCAAAACATCGCCGACGAAGAACGCCCTGTCCAACGATGGGAATTGCGCTGATGCTCCACCAACAAGGATCTGACCCATAGCAGGTGTTAAATGTGTGACAGTTGGCTTGTGCTCTCGCATCCATTCTGCGAGCTTCTCGTGTTGAATGTCTTCCTTGGAGGGCACAAGCAATTGCGCACCGAGGAAAAGAGGGGTGAAAATATCTCTCTGCACGGGGTCGTGTGCAATACCCGATAAAAGTGTAAACCGACTCTCTGAATTAAGCTGGAAGCGTTCCGCCATCCAACCGAAGTACTTCGCAAGACTGAAATGGCGCCCAAGCACACCCTTCGGTCTCCCTTCACTGCCAGAAGTGAAAGACAGCGTGGGGGAGCTGTCAGGACCCACAAGCGTATCTGGCGACGACGACGCTTTCCCTCTGACCTGAGCAAATATATCCTTCCCATCAATTTCGCCTCCGGACAAAAAGCCGTCGTCACCAAGGCGCAGCGAAGGAACCTCGGCCTTGAGTGGGAGCTCCTCGTCAATATACTTTCGTACAATTGGCGCCAAAGGTCCAGCTTCGTCAGTTGCTCTAGCAATGTTAACCAATGCGCAAGGTTGGGAAACTTCGAGATATATCTGTTGTCTCGTTGGTGGGTAGGCCGGGTCCAGAATACTCATAGTTGCAGCGGACATCTATGTGAGTCAAAAATACAATATTAGCATGTCAATTGGTCAAGGAGAGCAGATTTAAAACAAAGAAATAAAGCATACCAGAGTACCCATGATGCTGACAACCAAATCAACTGAGCGGTGCGCCCAGATCATAACAACATCTCCATTAGTCACCCCGGCATCATGGAGGTAATGTGCCAGAGTATTCGCGGCTTCATAGATTTGCCGGTAGGTAAATGTCCTCTCCGGAGCTTCTGAAGACTTCGTTTCTACCACGCATACTCGATCCGGGTGCTTCTTTGCCGCCTCAATGAAGTGTGACTGGATTGAACCAACATAGCCGGACCAGTCAAGGTCGATGGTGGGGTCAGGAAGCTGGGCCATTGCGATGGATAGCTTAGGAATTGATGAAGGGGAGGGGATTTAAATAGAGAAAAGAGTGCCTGCGAGCTTGATAGATATCTGCCCGAGCAATTGGTGTCTTTGTGCAGACATGGGCAGCTAATTCATGTTTCCAATCGAACTGGGGGCAAAACATCCCTTTTAAGGCGGAGAGAAGTGCGGTGTCGGAGTCGAGTCATAGTTGATGACTAAGCCCGAAAATTTCCCTAGCATCGCCCGGATGAATATCTAGTCAATTTTCCATAGTATTGCATTTAAATACTCTCTTAACTTATAAATGGTATATCGCACAAACAGATACGCGCGGCTATGGTATAGTAAACTCAGAATCCAATTTAGATTCAACAGGAAAGTAAACATTTCCTCCTAGACCCCACATCATTCATTCCGACAGGACACCAATACGCCATTATACATGCAAGAACAGTAACGCTGCAAAGCAAGGCACACAGACAGAAATGCAAATGGAAAGATACGAAAAAGGACAGAAACTGCCAAAGTGAAAGAGCACAATGGATTGACCTCAACCCAGCAACCAAGGTATAGTAGAGTAGACTAATATATTCGTAACAATTTAGTTTTGTTTCTTCCTCCCTCTCTTTTTAGGTGCCTCGGCCGGCGGTTCCTCTGCAGCTGGTACTTGATCTGAGGGAGGTGGAGGCGTGGGTTGGGCTGTATCCTCCGTTTCTTGGGGTAAAAACCCCTGTGTAAAGAAAATTGCGGCGTCTTTATCATAGTCGTTTGAGAGGCTATAATTGTTTCCTAGAATTAAAAAAGGAGAGTTATTACTGCAGTTCACATACTTGCACCAATGACCTCGATTGGGAATATTGACTAACCTCGAGGAACTTGAAAAACGCTCCCCTTCCCTGCGCTAAATTGAAGGCCTGCTATGTCGACATGTATTCGGCCACGATATACAAAAAATATCATGTGCATCTTCTTGGAGTTCTTTTGCCTCTTTACCGCGCCAGGAGGCATGTCAACAAACCCGGATCCAAGAAACTCGCTGTGAAACACTTTGGCAAACCGAAATGTAGAACCTTTGACCTCATGCGTTGTTATGGCTGAAGGGGCCAAAGCAATGTCTGGATTCATTGTTAGGAAACAATTTCCAACACAAGGAGTCAAATCCGGGGCTCATACCTGTCATCTCCTCCTCTTCCGTAGCTGCTTGAGTTTCTGGGTCCCATTTCTTTACTGGGCCAACAAATATACCATCTTCGTATTCCCAAGGCTCAGCATCATCCATCCCCTCATCGTCCGATGAATCGTCTTTCGCTCTTTTGGACTTGGACTTCTTTTTCCCTCCCCTCTTAGATTTCTTGTCTGGCCTCGTGTCTACCTCCTCGGTCCTGATGATTTCCTTGATCGTAGATAGGGGGAAGCGCTGTCCAACTTCCGCCGATCCGTCTCCGTATACACACCGTTCGTTACGCCAATATGCCAGTGGTCGGACCGATACTCGACCAGAGCGGGTGTGACGTGCACTTTCGTCCGAAGGTGTTTCCCTTTTAAGGATGTACAAACTTCGGCTTTTAAGGGGGCCATTTCGACTTGTAATATTTTCCACAACCGAATTCAACTCTTTCTCTTGTTCGGCCGACATCTGTAAATTTGTAGCTCGACCCTTAGAAACGCCGGTTTTCGTTCTCTTCGGGGCTCTAGGATTTTCGGCTTCCGCTTCATCGTTGCTATCGGCAGGCGCTTCTGTAGTCTGGGCTTTAGGTTTTCTTCCTCGTCGCTTCGGTCCGGGATTATCAGTTGACCCAGCGGCTTTTCCTTTCTGGGCAGTTGGTTTGGGCTCATTGGCTGGAGGGTTTTTGCGCTTCGTTCCTCGGGTAGCAGTTTTTGCAGGGATTGGCGGCGGCGAAATTTCATCTTCAGGGTCTTCATCCGTAGATTGAGGTTGGTCATCAGCATCATCGCGATCCTCCTCCTCCTCTTGATCTTCTGCAGACTCGAGATTTGCATTTTCGTAACTTTCGTGATAATCTCCATGCGATTCCATGAAGTGGGTATCCTCCGCTTCGTCCAAGAGGTGATTTCCATCATCGGAGAAATCCGGGGTATCATCCTCCTCCACCTCCGCTACTGTTCTACCTTTGCCTTCGTCCGCAATATCCGCTCCAAGAGCCCCTAACGGTGACCTTCCTACGGATTGTTGAGGCTGGGAAAAATTAAGCGCTCTCTTAGCTGCAGGTCGAGAGGAAGTCGGACTGGAGGATTGCTCATGGTGGGGGACGGAGGACGAACGGAAACCGGGAGTTCTACGCGGCGATCCGGAGAGAAGGGTTTTCATGGGGGAGCGAGAGCGCGGAGGCAAAACGAAAGGGTTCCTCTGGCCACGCCGGCCTGAAAGTACGTCAGCTGGTTCCGGAATACTGCCTGGAGCCAAAGTAAATATCAACGACATAGATGGGGTGAATTCGACACCTACTATCTCCGGTTTCCATATCTTCCGAATTCAACGTGTCATTCGCAAAACCATTGCCGTTCGTTCTAACGGGGGATTTCTCCGGCGATGAGAACATCCCGTCAATCTCTTCCATGCCATGCTCGTCGAGCTTCCCTTCTTTGAGGGTGATACCCGTGCGCCTGTAAGCAAATCGCATTAGTTTTCCCATGCGCGCATTGCCATAATTGTGAGGAGAGCCTTCAATTGAAGGAATACATCGGATAATTAACAATCGCTGATAGTATAGATATTACCTTCCCGCTTTCCCCACATTGGAGTAGTCGAAGTCGCGCGCTTTTGGTCCTCGGTGCGCCATGATAGCGATGCGGACGTGGCGCTGGTTAGGGTCACAAACAGGGCAACACGCGACGTTGGAAGGGGTCGTTGAAGAAATAGGCGCACTCAGCCGCGATACTGAATGGGACTCATCCGAGGTTGTATTGTTGTTGCGAATTGTCCTGGGGAGATTGTTGATAAAGCTATCACCGCGAGGGGAGAAGCCGCATGCGCCCAAGCTGATGGACCAAGAAGCAGTATGCGCGCAAGTCGAGCACTGCACGCCCCGGTAGTTGTAAATAGGAGACTGTAGGCCTTCTTCGACAGATCACGGAGTAGTTGTCTGAGATCAAGGAGTTGATGGAGGGGATGGTGAGTGCATCAAAACCTCAGCGCAACCGAGTCGGCGGCGAGGCGTATGGGACGCGAAGAGGCAATGGCTGGTGCTAAACCCAATCGGGGCCTGACGCGTGTTAGGTAAGCAGCGTCACGTCTCCTACTCTCAACCTCGACGACACCGCCAGAAAATTACATGCTCGGGTCCATTCATGCACAGAATATTTGGATAACTAAGAGAGTACTATATCTCGACCATCTTGACTTACTCAACGGCGAAAGAGTCACCCTTCAACTGACGCCCAAATGGGTGACCAGGAAACCCCCAATGACACCGCCTTCATCCCGCCCTCAATACACTATCCCGCCCTCCTTGCCGGAGACTCATACGCACACTACTCCCCGTGTCCAACAGCTATAACCCCATC
Organism: Emmonsiellopsis sp. PD_5; assembly: GCA_032988985.1. Classification (NCBI taxonomy): domain Eukaryota; kingdom Fungi; phylum Ascomycota; class Eurotiomycetes; order Onygenales; family Ajellomycetaceae; genus Emmonsiellopsis; species Emmonsiellopsis sp. PD_5. The sequence goes on along the minus strand of JANTQI010000093.1, from coordinate 51,558 downwards.
CCCAGCTTCACAGCCGACAGATGACCCAGTCGAGCCTACACCATGCGTTCTCGGCGTCGACGAAGCTGGACGAGGCCCAGTCCTCGGACCCATGGTCTATAGCGCATTCTACCTCCCTCTTGACCTCCATCACTCCCTCCTCGCCAAAGACCATCATTTCGACGACAGCAAAGTCCTGACACCCGGTGTCCGCTCAAACCTCATGCGCCTCCTCTGCACCCCCAACCACCCTCTACATACATCCTGCGGCTGGACCGTAAAAGTGATGTCCGCCCGCGATATCGGCGCCGGAATGCTTCGACCGGGAGCTGCAAACTACAACCTCAATGCGCAGGCAATGGATTCAACCGTAGAGCTCATCCGTGGCGTTGTGGAGGAGCGGAGAGTCGCTGTGAAGGAGGTATATATCGACACTATCGGGAACCCACAGACATATCAGAAAAGGCTCGAGCGGATCTTCCCTGCTTTGAAAATCACGGTTGCGAAGAAAGCCGACTCGCTTTATCCATGCGTTAGCGCTGCCAGTGTTTGCGCAAAAGTGACTAGGGATGTGGCATTGGAGGCATGTTACGAGGCCTTGCTGAAACAGCGTGGAGGAGACACGGAGCTGCAGAGTTCGGTAGAAGGCTGGGGGAGCGGCTATCCGTCAGATTCCAAGTGTGTTGGGTGGCTCAAAAATGACAAGGATACTCTATTTGGATGGGGAAATGAATGCCGCTTCAGTTGGGGAACCGCAAAGGAGCTGCTTGAAACGAGAGATAGTCTCAAGGTAGACTGGCCAGTTGATGAAGACGAGGAGGCGCAACGGTTGACTGATTTCTTTTCATTTTCGGCTGCCCAGAACAACGAGGAAGCTGATGAATTGCGTGATTGGTACGGCCAAAGGCCACAAGAGATATTCTGAATGCAAATGTATATTAATAGTTCTATACCCGCTGCAAAATGGCAATGATGATAACGATAATAACATAAATAACCCACTGTACTGTAACCGATGATTCCAAACATTTCGTTATTATACACACTTCTCCTGGTTCCCCCAAAATAAACCTTAGGACAGAAAAAAGACGTAACCGTAAAGCCAAACGCTGATGGGGGTAATAAAACACAGGGAAAAAAAAGACTCTATTCGCTCAGAGCGTCGCAGTCGAAAAATAATAGTTATCCCAAAGGTATTCGTAGTCTTCAACAATACCACCGATTAAGCCGAGCAGAGGCTTGCCTTGCATTTTGCTCGTTATGCTTTGCAGCCAGACCCTAAATTTGATATTAGTTTCCGGGATTATTTCGATCATCGCTGCCGGAATGAAACAGGGGAACATACTTTGTGATATTTTCATAAAATGCGCCCCTCATCGTCCACCAGCCCATTCCCCAACCTCGTTTCCGAAGTTCCTCCCTCTCCAGTGCAGTTAATCCCCGCAAACCACCCGCAACTCTCTCCCTAAAATCCTTCTTCGCCAGTTGTCTGCATCCGTACTCCATGCCAAAGCCAATAAGCCACGGCGTCCAATTGTTCTTCTTGCCCCGCCATTTCTGCAGCGCCATAGCATAGAGCAATGGTCTGATGATATATAACACCTCCGCAAGTTGGCCTTGGCCCGTGACACGGTGGAGAAGAGTCTTGGGGGGTTTAATGTCATCGGCAGTAAGGACTCTGGATATAAGGTAGTTCGATATGTCGCCTACGTCTGGTAGGGTGGGCAGCGATAGTCCGGTCCTAGGCATGGTCCAGCTTAGATCCGAGGATCCGTCACTAGGAGGTTCTGGATCATCCCAACTGGCACTTTCCTCCTCTTCCTCTGGGCTCCTTGGGTCCACTTCTCTCTCGGGCAAAGGTGGGTTGACCAACGGCCGGGAGTTTGTGAGACGGAGCAGAACTAGTCGACACAACGCTTTCACGCCTTCGATGAAAACAACGACGCGCCAGCGGATTTTTTCCCCCCGGCGTCGCGCAATCATTTCCCAAAGTAGTTCCGTGTATTGTATCATCTGTAGTGTCAAGGCCACGCGCCGATATAGTGATGACCGCGCGGACCAGTATTTTGTGTATCGCGCATGAGGGGTAGGGTTGGGACGGGAGATGGTGGCAGGAAGTCGTGAAATAACGCGCGCAACGAGGGAATCATGGTATAAGGAAAGGAGCTGAACGCCGGAGTGAACTGCGTGCTGGTGTTAGAAGTGTAATGGATTCGTTGCCGTTGGTCAGGTTAAGGGGGGTGTTGAGCTTACGGGATTCTGAAGCCAGTTCAGATTCTCGGAACCGGCCTGATGGTTAAGCAACTGATATTAGCGCGTGGTGCAATCGATCATGAAAGAATGAAATCTTACCAGGAATGATATATGTCAACGATCTCAATGCAGACTCGATCTGGCTGACAGAGCTGGAATTCTTGGTGACAAACTCCTCGTACAATCCTACTAGCTTTCCCGGCTGGGATAACGCTGCGGGAATTTGTCCCTTCGCCTGCTTTAAAGACTCCATCATGACGTGACAATGAAAAGGCCAAAACAGACCTTATCCTGTCGACGAAGGGGGTATATGGATAGCGAGCGAGGTTGTTGGTGACAGGGCATTGAGCTGGACGACATCATGATTCCCACGTGACGTGGCTCCCGATGCCGAGGCTCTCGGTGGCCCGCGATGGATCTCACCTCCTTTTTATGAAGCCAAGCAAAAAGCATATCTAGAAACATTGAAAACAAGGAGGGAATTCCCAATCAGCGCTATTAGCACTAAAGGAAGACTCTGCTGTGAATCTTCTTCAAGGAGATGATTTATTGCATAAGTGAGCTTTATGATTTTACGTTGTTATTATAAAAATCAAGGGTTGTATTGAAGCACAGTCACAATAATCAAATCAAATAATAATGTCCAGCAATATACAGAGCACACATTGCAATATCCAACAGAATGAAAAACCCATCTACTCATCCCACAACTCATTCATCCGCAAACTTCCACAGCCCGTCAGGTCTCATGGCTTCCCTATATATCTCCGTCAACTTCTCTTGTTCGGCCTTCTCAGCTTCCTTCCTATCGCGCTCCAACTCTTGAGTACTGGGCATATCCGTGCGCCAAAATCCAGGGGGAGATCGAGCTCTGTCATGAGCATGTCTATGCTTGCCGAACTGATTGGCAAAGTATCTCGTTCTCGCGTCGAGAAGTAATTCTCGTAGCTCCTTCTCCGTCATCGTTTTTAGTACGCCTTTATTGTTCCCGAGATATTCGTCAAGAACCTGTCGGTCTTCCTGATCCAAGTATTCCAACGATACGGTTTCTTTACCGTCGGCAGTCCCAAACCCCTTGAGCCTTGCCATAGCGCGGAACCCTTGTCCACAGCATTCTGGACGTACACAGCCAGGAAGACATTTTCTCAGGCTTTTCCGGCGGACTACTTCGTCAAATGCATAATCAAGACCCTGGTTCCTGTCTGGATTGAGCTTGAAGTGCTCAAAGCCGAGTCGATGGAGTGGCCTCGCGCGAAGAGGTTCATTCTCTGGCGAAGGGAAGTAATCGCCTGCAGGAGAGTTTCTTGTGGGTATGGAAGCACGTAGGCCATCCGAGAGAGGCGTTTGTCGAGCGGATACTTCATTAATCCCATCTCCCTCTGACTGTCCCGGACGTGGGCCACGTCCTCTTTCGGGCATGGGCGAAGCAGGTTTAGGTGATGGAGTACCAGATCCCTTTTGAGGGGTTATGGAAAGTCTGGGCTTTGGGCGGGGAACACTTCCTAGGAGATCTTCCAAGCGGCTGTGGGCTGGAGATTTGGCGTTCTCGGATTTTGAATTCACTTGCAGTTTTGCTGGAGTTAGATGGCCCTTTGGCCGCGAATACCTTTCCTCCCCAATGTCCCCATCTTCCGCAATCAAAGGTACTGCCTCAGCCCCGCGAGGATCATACCTCCTTCGTTTCGCGGACCGATTTGGGGTATTTTCCCCGGGTCTATGGGCAATAACGGCGTTGTTATCCACTGGCTGGAGAGCCGCTCGACGCTTGGTTCCGCTTGTCAGTTGCTGCTCGCCCATGCCAGAGGGTCCTGATTTTGAAGCATCTCGATCACTGAAGACGGCAAAACGGCAATTCTGTGGGCGAAGAGGGGTATGGCGAATCGGTTCCCGTGGTGCCATATTACCATGGTTTTCAAGCTCGTTCGACTTCGACTTCGCTTGATCATCATCAATCATGCTCAGGACGTTCTCAGGGGGGCTGCTCGACGGAGGCTCGCTTTTTACAGCCACTGGTCGATTAAAGCTACCAGTCTCGGTAGGCTTTGTGAGGGTAATTATGGTCGGGTGCAATGGCTCCCGATGATTTCTTCTCCCTACCCGTCTCTCTGACACAACAACCGGAATTCCAGGAGGAGAAGAACCCGGGAACACGCGTGTTTCAACAGCACATCTGGGATCCTGGGACTGGGTCGACGCCAAATCTGAGAAGTTCGATGGGGAATCGTCGGGTTGCCGTTTGGCTCGAGAGTTTTGAGTAGGTAGAGTTGGTGATTCAGGATCTGAACCTCCATGTTGCGTCACATCCCCCTCAGACGATTTAAATTCAGTTCCGTCATCCGACGGCCAACTCGTAGTTGGAGCGGGCTCGGACGCCCTATCCAGCCGTCCAGGATGGGATTGGTTCAGCGAAGGTTGTAGAGGAATGCTATCGACCCTTTGAAAAACAACCTTCTTTCCATGGACATGTACATCAAATGCATCACGTTCAAAGCAATTATTCCACGATGAGACCTTCTCCTTGCAACTTTTTAGTCTCTTCTTCAAGGTGAAAAAGGACTCAATAAGACCACTATTTTCCGAGAAAAGCTTCTCATATCGCTTTGCCAGGTGAGTATAATGTTCGTAAGGGACAGACACGGGCTTCTCTCCGTTCTCTCTATAGTCGCGGATAACCAAATGCGGTGCATATTGGTGTCGGCTCTCGAGTAGTTTCTTCTCCAAGCCACCACCACCATCCCCTGAGTCGACGCTTTCGAGATTCTGTCGCAGGTCCGAATTTTCTGCTTCCAGGGCCTTAACCCGTGATGCCTGTTCCTCAAGACTCGCGCGAAGAGCTGCATTTTTCTCCCTCAACTGTCGACATTGGCCGACAAGGCGGCCAACCTGCTCTGCTATGTTGCTGAAGTCGGTGTCCTCCATTGAGTACTGCTTCACCCACAGTAGAATATCGAGGCAAGGACCATGACAACCAAATAATCAATTCGATATAGAATACCCCGACGGCAAAAATAAAAATAACAAGATTTTATACACCGTGCTGCGACCATATAACCCCAAAGACCCCTGGAGTCCATCGATGGTTGAACGGCAGACGCGTCAAGACGCGATACTCATACGAGTCACGTGGAGATAAGAGGTGCTGATAGATCTAGGGCTGCTGGTCATCATTCTCCGCTCCGGTCTTGTCAACCGTGTGGAATTGAACGGGGAAACAGGGCAACGAATAACGGTTTATTTTTATTTTTTTGGCTCCTCATCTGAGTAGTATATGGATATGTCATCTATCGAGCAATAATTCCAATTGATTTCACTTATCGAAATGCCGAAGCGCCATCACCCTCATGATGTGCCACCAGACGCTCCGCCTACCAAGCGGATGCGACCCGATAAACCTGCATCGCGAGATCTTCTATCGGGGTTGAGTGACGAGCTTGTACTCCATATTCTGAGCTTCCTTCCTACACAGACCCTGAGTCTTTGCCAGAGGTACTTCCATACTCTCCGCGGGAGCTTTGTCCAATACCTAGTAATCTCACCTAGCTTATTCTAGACTGTCACATCGATTATACGGACTCGCAGGCGATTCGGAACTCTGGAAACAAAAATACTACTCACGCTGGGTATGGCCCCGAGCGCGGCGAATCCGACATCTCAAGGCTTCTGGCCTTGCAACAGCAAAATCCCCCAGCTCCTCGTCAAGATCAGCTCGGTGGCTTGGCCATGAACACCTGATTGAAAATCAGGAGAATACGGATTGGAAAAGACAATATCGCCTCCGACACAACTGGTCCAAAGGCTCCTGTCGAGTTACAGAGCTTGAGGTCGCTCAACCTTCGATCCCGCCTGTTTTGGTCAGGCTATGCAAAGGGGTAGTGTTTACTGCCGATGCGAGTAACGGGCTTCGGGCGTGGACAACCAAGGACACGAAATCATGTTTAGCCTACCTCTCGTTCTCTGACGAATCTGGCGCAATTAAATCGAATTCAACGCCCACCTCGATTGCGGTGGCAGCACAAGGTGATTCTGACTGTGATTTTGAGGTCACCGTGGGGTTCGAAACTGGGGGGTATACGATATACTCCTTGAACTCTGAAGATGGACACTTTATTTCACGATTCACACATCCTCCGTTATCGAACGGAGCCATTATAGCTCTTGCATCAGCATCGTCATATCTCCTCACACTGTCCCAGAACCAAACGCTGTCGCTATATCACTTTTCTTCTGAAATCAACCACACGAGACAAGGAATCGATAAGTCGGCAAAACTAATTGCATCTCTCAAATCCAACAACATTTTTGCTCCAGTTTCCTTGTCAATCCGGCCGTCATCGACTGACATCATCGCATCTATTGCGTATAGCTTCTCACGGATTGGCTGTGGCTGGTCTGTTGGACTACAAGAACTCCGGATGGACCAGGATGGGGAGAGTCTAGGGTCTCGCCTCGCGACTACTGTAGATCTCCAGTTCAACGGGAGCGCCTTCGATTCCCTGGCAAGGGTAAATGGAAAACCCCGGCAGCGCAGCACGATTTCGGGACCTATAGATCGACCGTTCATTTCTATGCCGCTCAGCCCGTCGCTTTCCTACACACAGCCGCCAACATCACTGTCATATTGCCATCCCTATTTACTCACATCTCACGCCGATAACACATTGACAATGTACCTGGTGGTATCTACATCGGATTCACTCGGAATCAAAATCGGGCGCCGGCTATGGGGCCATACATCATCTGTGTCCGGTGTCCAAGTCAGTGATCGAGGAAAGGCGGTGTCAGTCAGTTCGCGAGGGGAGGAGATACGGATCTGGGAGTTGGAAGACATGATATCGTCTAGTTCAGCTTCACGAAAAGCTGCGTTGCGGGATAGTAGTGTCCAGGTCAGTCCTGAAAATGTTGGACGACGGCGGTCATTAGACCTGGGACTTGTATCTGAGGCGATTGAGCGACGAGGCGATGGTTTAGGGCTAGCATTGGAGGACATGTCCGATGAGCTCGCTCTGATGCGAGGATGGGTAGGGTTTGACGACGAGCAGGTGGTGGTGCTCCGTGAACGGGAGCTGGGGACGCAGCTGCTGGGCTGTTATGATTTTACATAGTCTCCGTCTTATCAGAAATGGATATGGATATCCAATGCACGTGCTGTGTCTAATAATACTCACAAATATAAGAACAGTCCGTTGAAGCATGCCGCAAATATAACAGCATCGCATGGTATGTAGCAGGAATGAGGGGATAATACACCCATTCTCCGCACCAACCTAAAATATATTTAAAATTGATACAAGCCAATATTTATGCCGGACGCCATGCATGTCCGTGAGGGGGTGCTGGCGAATGGTCATGAACCCCGACCTGGCCTCCCCCTCCCCGCCTGTCCCCAACGGCGACTTGCCCGATGCTGTCCTCTGTACGACGGGGTCACAATGCAGGATGGGCCGGCCATGACAAGGGAGGGTGATGGGCAGTAGGCAATGGCAATGGGCAATGGGAGCTGTGTGGCGTGGACCTTGGGGACGGGGATAGGGATGGATGGATGGATGGGGGGACCTTGGGGGAGGGAAGCACATTATGTATTTTATTATTATTTTATCTGGCTGGCTCTATAAGAACAGACGTGTGTCCCGCTTCTCGGGGATAAAGTAATATTTCTCTTTTTCTTCCTTGACTCTGCCTTGTGCTTCCCCGATGCTTCTGTCTGGGTTAATAACCTTGTGCTTCCCCGATGTTTCTGTCTGGGTTTATTAACCAACTGTTTGCCCACTCCTTGGACACTCACTCCCTCGCATACATGTCTCAGGAGGCGGATGGAGCAGCCGATCGAGTCAGCGAAGGGGGAGGATTGCATGGAGTTCCAAGGTTGCCAGCCAGTGTGCAGCAGACACTGGGCCAACAGCAGCGCCATAGTAGATTTCAGCAGAACAAAACCAACGCCAGACCGCTTGCCTCACAGACACTATGCCAACTAATAATAAGCAGCTCCTGAAGCCAGCTCGCCCACAGCAGGCGGAATTGGCGTGGTAAATAACTGGTGTGTGTGGTTGGGTTCGCCTCCCAGCAGCCTGAGGCAGGTGACTTCACTAGGACAGTGGGCAGAGCCGCCAGCAGATTTTTCGCAGGTCGACCACCCAAACCTCACACCTCGTCTCTTCTCCCTCTTCTTCCATCCTCAACCTCTCCTCACCCCCGACTCCCCACCCCATCCCGTCTCTCAGTCCTCTCAGTCCTGGTACGTGTGGCCTGCTCTCCGTCTCCTGTCCGGGCTGGCTGTGGCTGTTGTTCTCCCTGCGCAGAATGGCCCCTCGCTTCGAGCCACAACGCCTCAAGCTTCCCCGCATCGCACTGTGCTGCATTTTTGACATTTTCCCTCCCACCGTCTCCCCCCCCAGCTGACAAGAACAAACTCCCAGAACCCGTTAACCAAACACCCTTCCCGACCCTTTTCAGTCCTTATCTACACTTCCCTCTTCTCTCCGTCAAAATGGATTACCAGTCCGGTGGCCGTGGATGCTTCAACTGTGAGTTTTCAATCCTCCGCCTTCCTTGCCGCCTGCCCTTCTTCTCCCCCCCCCCCCCATGTCGCCCTGCCCCCTGGGCCTGTCTTTTCCTGCGATAATCTCCTGTCTGCTGCTCTGTGTCTCCTGTTGTCCTCTATGGGCGCTGCAAATCTGCTTCGTTTGGCTTCAATGCCGTTGGAGTGACTCCGTTTGGCAGTTTTGCTACACTTTCCACCACCATTTCTCCATAGTGCTTTTTGCCACTGGGTACATTTTTTTCTCCCTCTCTCGTATCCCTGTGGTTGGCTTGACTGTCGATCAAACCGCCGTCGCTACATTCGTCCAAGCCTATTATGTGCAGTTGCTAACATTGTCACAGGTGGCGATGCCTCTCACCAGGTTAATATGTTTTGCGCCCTGTGGATTCGTGGATGGCATTGATTTGTTTTTTTTTATGTTTTCATTAGGCTCGTGACTGCCCCAAGAAGGGAACCCCTACCTGGTATGATCCTCCCACTGTCTTAGTTTGCTATATCGCCGTCTAACTGTCTTGTTTAGCTACAACTGCGGTGGTAAGTCGCCAAACTCTAGCTCAATGCCCTCACATCAGACATAGAGATTCTAATATGGCCCTTTCGCGCTTTAGGACAGGGACACGTCAGTAAGTGCACCACGCCATACCCTGATACACATCGCAGTGGGCTTAGCTAACCCAATCCCCACTTTTAGGCCGTGAATGCACTGCCGCTCCCAAGGAGAAGTCTTGCTACAGATGCGGACAGGCCGGGCACATCTCCCGTGACTGCACGTCTGCCCCATCCGGAGGAGATAGCTACGGTGGCAGCGGAGGTTTCGGAGGAGGTGCCGGAGGCCAGGAATGCTACAAGTGCGGCCAGGTCGGACACATCGCCCGTAACTGCTCCCAGGCCGGCGGATACAGCAGCGGTGGCTACGGTGGCGGCTATGGCGGCGGCTATGGTGGTGGCCGCCAGCAGACTTGCTACTCCTGCGGTGGATACGGTCACATGGCTCGTGACTGCACTCAGGGACAGAAGTGCTACAACTGTTTGTCATCCCGTTTTCACATTTCTTTCTCCCCGTTTCTGCAAATATCTAACACCTCATTCTTTTAAAAGGTGGCGAAGTTGGCCACGTCTCCCGGGACTGCCCAACCGAGGCCAAGGGTGAGCGCGTCTGCTACAAGTGCAAGCAAGCCGGCCACGTCCAGGCTGCCTGCCCCAACTAAAGAGAGTTTACGGGAAGCGAGGAAATTGTGTTCCTTCCACCATACCAACGCTGGAAGGATCGCTTGGTCATGACCCGGAGATGAGATTTTCTTTTATCATGAGATATGCCTTTACTGCAACGTTCGACGCACACACAACACCGTACCTGGCTTTGGTTACGTCAAGGAAGAATCGATAGGGAAAGCGCAAGAATTCTAAGGGACGAGTAAAAAGGAAAGCAAAACAGGCGCTTATTTGCATGATCGGAATTTCATGGTTGCATTTTTTTTGTATTATGATCAAACATACATCATCCCCTGATATCTTTTTTCTTATGTTATCCGTTTTTCCTTTTTTTAAGTTACCCATAGGGCTCCTTACGGGCGAGAGAAAGAGAAAGAAAAAAAGGAAGAGGCTACCATTAAATGGGTGCACATTTTTTTATTTTTCCTGTTGCATTCTACTTTTTACAGCTCTGGAACTAGGGCGGGGAAAACATCATCGGTTCGTTCCTTATTTCCTTTCTGTTTTTATACCGCCCATCCCACATCATTTAAGGGAAGTAACATATATTGTGGGGTTAAGTTCAAGTTCTCTTGTCACATTTATTTTCTCTCTTCTTCTTCCTTCCTCTGGCTCATCTATTCATTCCCCTACGGCCGGCCCGGGCCCCCTTTGGCAAAATTTATGGGTTTTTTTCCTCCGTTTGCATCGGTATAGCTACCGGCATTTTTCATTTATTTTTTTATTTTTCTGGCCATCAGAAAGCATGGTATGGTATGGCATGGTATATATGACCGAAATTGAGGGTTCTTTCTCTTTTTTTTTTTTTTTTTTTTGAAAAATAATAATAATATAGATGAGAGTGGGCTGGCTATATTATTTCTCTTGAACTGATATTAATTGCTAGCAGCTCAGTAGGGGGGTTGGTATGTACTAATTGAAAACGTAGAAAATGAGGCCGTTTCTGTGCATCTTGGGCAGGAATGTCAATGGGATTGACTGTTTTTAAGAGGATGGATGGATGGATATCTTACCCTCTCTCTATTTTTGTTTATTCAGTACCTGTAGTATTAATATCATGTCACTACACTACACTACACTATCGGACGGGCTGTATACTACGTACGTCACGTTCAATGTTCGGGGTAACTCTTGTGGGGAAGTAGGAGGATACCGTTATTATGTTCTTGCATTTGGGGTATTTTAAACAAACTCTCATAAAAAGGAAGTGAAGCAGGCCAAAGTGATCCGGGGCAGAACTTGGAAAAGAAAAGGGGGGGACTTGGCATGGTCAAAGGGAAAGAAAGGAAGATGGTTGGAGCTAATAATAGGGCTCTCAGAAGCAAAGTGTGACAACAAATATATTTATGCATTTCTTTTTTGAAATTTCAGATATATTCTGAGTGGGTGGCGGGGGTAAGGGTAAAGGGGTTAGTTAGATCGTCAGGGTGCACGCAACATTTTGATTGAACGGGAGAGAATGGTCCATCAAACAAGTTGTAGAGGAGACTTGGGGTTTCAGGGGGGTAAAAGAAAAGCAAGGGAAAGGGGGGGGAAGAAAGAAAAGTAGAAAAAATGGGTCCAAATCGTTACCTTTGCTCCACCCAGAAGGGGGGGGGCTTAATAGTCAAATATGATGCAGATGTCAATGAGGAATGCCATTGCCCTCCCACTCCTATCATTTCCCTACTGATCGTCCGAGCCGGCTATCCGTACCTCCATTCGCAATCTTAAGCGCCACTCCTAAATCCATATCCCCTATAACCTTCATTGTCACCCCGGGATTACCATTCTCCCCCTCCAATGTAACGGAACTGGGCCCCTGGAAAACATACTTCTTACCGCGGGGTGCTTTGTACCGCTCCATCGCGCACGCCTCCTCGTACGTCGGAATGCCGCGGTTTCGCTCAATGGCCTCTTCCTCTTCATCCCGGCCCTGACCTGCTGACTCGTTTATAGCCGCTTGCAACTGGTGGTGGTTGAATTCCTCCCCTTCTTCTGTGAAGGGACCCGTGGGGAATGCCTCGCGTCGGCTGCGGGCGAGGACTTCCTCCTCGTCATAGTCTGATGGTGGTCTGGGCCTGGGGCGACGGGGGTCTGTGGTTCGACGACGTTGCTGGCGAGGGGGGGAGGGCGAGCGTGTTGTACGAGCTCGTTGCGGGGGGGGTCGTTGTCGAGGGGCTCGTCGAAGGGGGTGAAGGGCCCATGGCGGACACGACGGTGGCGAGGGGACCCGTTGTCGACGGATTAGTTGTGGGGGGGTCCTTCGGTCATCATCGTCATCATAATCATCATCGCTGCTTGTACTATCATCATCGCTTGATATACTGCCATCATCGCTCTCTGGTGGGGATACCCTGAGTGACGACCTTTCCGGATAGGTTTCGCGGCGGGTGCTCGCTGTTTCTCGTGGGGCCCGTGATCGAAACAGTTCCCCAAATGCACGTTGTCTCGGCGGACAGCTTCGAACACTTGGGCGAGTTTCGTCTTCTGACATGCGCTGGCGTGGGAGATGGCTTTGGGTTCTTGATCGAGAGGATTCCCCTGAAGTGAGCTGACGTGGCCGGTCTCTTCGACCAGTTCCAAGGCTATTGGCTCTCTGCGTTGCTTGGTCAGTCAAAGAATAGTAAGGTATAAAAGGGCAGGGGTTTCTTACCGTTGCTGCTTCAGAAAGGGCCCTATGAAAGCCGCGTCCTGTACGAGAATTCGAAGGGCGCTGACGCTGACTCCGCACCCCTATACTCCCTCTTGTGGAGTCAGAGCCATATTCCTCAGGCTCCTCACGCAAAGGGCGGTCCTGAAGAATGCGTTCGTTTCGGGGACGGGCGTCATCCCGATCCCGAGAGCTAGTTGAGGCTCTAGCTGTGCCGTTTCTTGATCCAAACCGAGCCTCTCTCCTATGGAGTTCTTCTAACTCTCGTCTCCTACGCTCAGCCCGAGCTTCTTCATCGGCTATGCTTTGCCGTATGACTTGCATCAGCACGTCAGCTTCATCATCCTCGGTATCCTGTTGAGCGGCAGCAGCAGTAGCCGTCGCCTCCGACTCTCGAAGAACCCTTTCCTCGAGCTCCCCGATGAGGCTCTCTCTCCTCCGGTTCGAACGTTGGTGAGTCTCGTGCAGTCGCAGGCTCTCTTCTAGAGCCTGTCTGAGCACCTCGTCGTCATCATCCATAATCACCGATCTTTGCAGAAGCTGCGTTAGTGGGCTTCAATCTAACTTTTCAAGGGGAGAATCGACCAAAAAAATTGACAGGCAGATTAGCGGAATCGTTGTTCGTGAGAAGCCACGGTCAAGGGTCATGGAAGGGTCAGTATTGTAGAAGCCAGTGTCGTTCTTAATAACCCCACTGCACACTGGTGAATAGATATCCATGTTCGTGAAATATTCGACAGCTGGATATCTCCTAGTCTGGCAATGACAGAATCCGGGGGCAACAGAGTCTTGGATTTCTAGTTTCTCAACATACAGACAAACAGCTTCGATCAAGGCAATAACCAAGCATTGCAGTCAAATGAGCAGAGATTTAATTCGTACATGTCTGAATATATATGGGAAATAAAGCGCATGAAATCGGAAAGAGATATATACCTCGCAGCAATTGGTAAATGCGTATAGGATGATTTATGAACTGCAGCTGCACATGGTGGCTCTCTTGTATCGCGGCACGTCCCCACAGAATCTATCTTCCTCTTCCTTATTTACGTTCCACTCATCCTGGAACGGGTGAAGAGCCATGTTCATCACGCGGCCAAGGATACCGCGGTCATCTTTGTGTTCGACCCTTTGGATTACTTCGTCGAGAATCCAGGATCGTGGCAAGAACTATAAGAAGATCAGCGGGGGGCCTTTCCGACAAACAGATGCAATGCAAAACACTCTCAATAATTTTTCACCGATAAGGCTAATCCACCCATGGGAAGCATGGGGGGAAATACTAACCTTTGGATTGACTGCTTTCATAGACTTCTGCCTTTCTACGTCCCCTTCCGCGCCCCAGTCTTCGAGAACCCGCTCTCTCCAGGAAGCTAGCCACTTTGCAATACGCTCTCGAGCCGAGGTTTCGGTATTCCCTATACCACCAACACCTTCTTCATGGAAGAAGACACTGGCGATAGCCTTCCTTTTCTCATCACTCTCGATATCGGCAATGGAAAATCCGGAAAGCAGCCTGAAAAAATGGTTGAAATCCAACTCGAGAGCCTCCAGAGTATCGAGCATTTCTGAAAACAGCACCTGAAAATCGCTTTCCTTGGATGTTTTCAAACCTAGTCGGGCCGACATTAGGCGTTTGTACTCGTTGAGGAATAGAGTTTTGAATTCCTCCCCGGTTTTTTCAATGAGTGTTTCCGCTCTCTTCACAAGTACTTTGCCAAATTCTTCGGTCACGCCTTTGGAGACGAAAATTTCATCGTCTACATGATCGCCGGCACCCATCAGCTCACCCAAGGTCTCTCCAAGGCGAACCAGATTCCACCAGATTACACTGGGTTGGTTCTTGTATGAATATCGAAGCAGTTGGTCGTCGTGGTTTGGGGTATATTGAGGATCGAAATTGTCCATGAAAGCGAAAGGACCATAGTCAAGAGAAAGTCCCATTATGGAGGTATTGTCGGTGTTTAACACTCCATTCATGAAACCATAAGCCTGCCATGCAGCAACGGTCGTCGCGTTTCGACGTACTATTTCCCGATATAGACGGGTAAAACGGTTCTCCTCTGCCCCTTCTTCTCCTTGAATTTCTTCCTTTGGGACGCCTCGAGAAGGAGTGTCAACAGATGACAAGGTTTTCCCGTCAGGTTCAACTGGTAAAACTGCTGGAAGAGATTCCCAACCGGAAAATACGTCTTCTGCAACATACGTTGCCAACTTCCGTATAAGATCTCTATCATTGCGAGATCGCAAAAGATCGAAAGTCCCAATCCTTATCCACGATTGCGCGAATCGTGTCACAATGGCCCCGGGCTCCAGTCGTTCTCTTCTCACTTTGGAGTTGCGTAAGAGTACCAGTGACAAAGCACGAGTTGTGGGGATTCCCAATGCGTTCAATGCTAGCAGTGTAGTATTAGAAGACGGTATCAACTCCATTAAACAACTACATCAACACTACTCACCTTCGGAAACTATGTATTCCCTAATGCTAGATCGTAGAACCGCCTTGCCATCTGCGAATCGAGAATAAGGAGTTATTCCTGCCCCTTTGAGCTGTACTTCATATCGAGTTTTTGTCGCCGGGTTTGTAGTCTCGAAAAGACTAATTGCACGCTGTTGGGTTGTATTAGAATGAAAATACTAAACAAAGGAAAAGCACAAATTATGACGAAACATACCCCGTCTCCTAGTTGCCCCGCCCATGAACCGCTATATAAATTTATTAATATGTGAAGTTGTGGCAGGGAACGTCAAGCATACAATTGCCAGCCTCAACAGATATTAGCTCATGGGTGCCAACGAGGGTGCAATAGTTTGGAATTGGACGGCAAGTATAAAGAAAAGAGGTATTCTTCCTCACCCCCATAACATTGTGCCCATGGGTATACTCCTCCCTTATCCGGGTTCCAGAATATCTTATTGCCCGAGACGAATTCGCGGAACTGCGGGGATTTCTCCTCTTCTTCTCTGAGGCCGATGTCTTTGAGGGCTCGCGGGCTCACGCTTAGGAGTTCTGGCCTCTGTGTCGGTTCCGGGCACACATATGTGAATAGTGCCCCTTTCACAAGGCGGGGGCCTAATGTTTCGCGCGGAGCATTGTGGGATGATTCGGGGGTTTCGAACGCCGGATCTGGAGGTAGCTTCGAGGTGAAGTTGTTGGTTTTGGGAAGCTCGTCCAATGCCAGGCCAGTAGCGCCCTCGTTTCCGGCACTGGAGTTGGACAAATGAGCTGCCATTTGCGCAAGACGAAACCGAGGAAGATGATGCGGGCGGGTGTTTCTCAAGAGCATAGGGTTAGCGGAACGAAAGCGGGAGGCAACACGATAGACTATCTCTAAAGATCTAGAAACTGACGACAAACAAGAAAGCAACTAAAATAGAGAAGATACCGGCAAATAGAAAGAGTTGGATGAAGTTGGGGTGGAAGTTGGCAGGATTTGGAGGCTATGATGACATCGCTGATTAACCCCCCACCCCAGCAATAATTCACATTTTATCCCCAGACATTGCATCCAGTCCTGGCATCTGAGAACTAGTGCTTACTCTGCATAACAAAACCTCACTGCTAGACCGCTTTAAGAGCGGATAGATTTCCAAGCTTTATTAGAGTTGCGATGCGGCTGAAATGTCTCTTAGATTCATTATAAATCTCACCTTGCTCAACATCAACCTCATTGATATAAGTAAATAACTGCCCCTATCCTGTTTTGCAAGCAATGGAATCCCTCACTGTTCAGCTCTGGGGCCAGGCTCCCGGCCATTTCCCCTAATATAACTACTACAATTGCCCATTTTTGGGATTCTTGTTAGCGCACAACGAAGGATCCACGGCAGAGACAGGATAGCCTGTTGATGAGTGACATTCGAATATGACAGCGATGTTAAATACTTCTTGACGGCTCGCCTCATTGGGCTTGCCAGAGCATCTACAGAAATACATGGGATGGCCATCCTTTAATTTACGTACACGAGAAACGGACCTCGGGAGCCCAGGAGCGTATTGCTTGCTGATAACAATCACGACACGCAATAATTCGGTAGTCAGTTATCGTTCCTCGCCATCCCCACTTACGGTTGAGTGATGCAATCTAGCTAACTTGTTGCAAGTCCTCTCTCAACAACCAAATTTCCTTTCTGCCACTTTCCCGCTATCTCAGCACCATTTCTCTATCCCAAGAAAAAGAAATCAGAATACCTGTTCCAAAATGGCCCCTATCCCAGAGAAGACTCTCAACGATGGCACTTCTGTCCCCGTGGTCAGTAATTCTCCGCTTGGTCCTATGTCACTCGCCATGTAGGCTAACCTGTGAGGGGTCGGTAGCTTGGATATGGAACCGGAACCGCGTGGTACAAAAAGGGAGAAGACACAGGCCTTGATCAGCAATTGATCAGTTCAGTCAAGGAAGCAATCAGTTTGGGATATCACCACATTGACGGCGCGGAAGTCTACCAGACAGAACGAGAACTCGGAATCGCAATCAAAGAGAGCGGGGTAGCCCGCGACCAGCTTTTCGTGACAACAAAGGTTATTACGAACATCGCGGACATCCCCAACGCCATCAACTCGAGTCTGGAGAAACTTCAGCTCGATTACGTCGATTTGTATGTCTTGTGTAGCCTCTTTACCTGCCCCGAGATCTAATCGATTTCGGGGCGGGGTTTCAATCCTTGGGGTTGCCTCGCTTTACTGATTGATTATCCCTTGTCTTTAGATACTTGATTCACGCCCCTTTCTTTGCCAAAACAGACAAGGACCTGCAAGATGCGTGGGCTGAAATGGAGAAGGTCAAGCAATCCGGAAAGGCCCGTTCTATCGGTGTCTCGAATTTCCTCCAACATCAGCTGGAGGCCGTGCTGAAAACCGCCAAAATCATCCCATCCATCAATCAGATCGAATACCATCCCTACCTGCAGCACGGCGGATTGATCCCTTTCCAAAAGGAAAAGGGAATAGATATCGCCGCGTATGCGCCCCTATCCCCCGCGACAAGGGCCAAGGGTGGTCCGCTTGATGATATCCTGGCCAAGTTGGCGAAAAAGTATGGTGTTAGCGAGGGAGAGGTTTTGCTACGGTGGTCTATTGATCGTGGTGCCGTGACCATCACGACTAGTGGTAAACGGTCGAGATTGATGGAGTATCTTCGGGCTGTCCAGTTCGAATTGACACCTGCAGAGATCGAGGAAATTGCCAAGATTGGTGAACAGAAGCATTTCAGGACATTTTGGAATGAGAAGTTTAGCCCTGATGATAGATCCTAAGCAATATGGCTGCCGCAGAATACTAGCTAGTAGTTAGTTGCTTGACGCTAGCCTACTCAGCATGGATACATGGATGAAGTGATATGAATGAAATCTGATTGAACCTCTGATTAACATCTTGGAATATCCGGCTTTAGCCCACCAGTGAATATTAAACTGAAGTCCGCGTCCTTTCTCCATCCCTACCTTAGGAGTTCAACCGGGATGGTGTGAATGGACTTTATTGCCTGAAGGATATGTACTTGGTCAGGTTATATGATATCCAGTCACATCAGGAGGGGGAATTATGCCACTAGATCTGCCCAAACGGCAGCCAACCGGTCAATCGAATGTGCAGGGAAATACGGTGGACTTGGGGAGAGATATCTTTGAAACTGGAATCCTGGGCATTGATTCACGAGGAGAGCAGACCTAGCAATTACCCAAGGAAATACAATGCCACGTTCTCGACGCCGTCCAGTCTGACTGGGAGCTTCTGTAGAACAGGCTGGTTTATTCCCATAAGATGGCTAAATAAAGAGACGTTGTGGGTTGCCGAAACATACGCCGTTCTGGATGAGAAATGATATATATAGAGCATCAAAGTCTTAAAAGGCTTTGTTTAGCAGAAAAACAATGGAAGCCCGTCACCCGTTTGCCATACTCATTGCTGTGCTTTGTGCTTCCCGTGTACAAAACAAATACTTCCGGCACCCGCAAAACTTGCGGGGGAGCGAGGTAGATAGCCGCCGTGTGGACAAACATCTAGTTAACAGTAAATAATATCTGCTTCTTTGCGCCCAACGGTTTGTCTGCTCTCCACACCCGCTCGGTTGATAATATCTAAATATCCCGCCATGTTGTGTAGTTGAGATCGCCTCATCGTCACTGGCGCCAACCATCTCCACCGTCCCGAATACCAAGCTCTCCGCCGCATAACTAACTACTCTCCCGCCATCCACGCCCGCCTTGACCGCAACGGCTGCACACAACGTTCTTTCGAGGCTTTCCGCCCGCCATCTCCCCCCGTCCAACGGCCGATGCTCCATGGCCGCGCCCATTCGACCTCTGCTCTGCCTGCTTGTGCTCGATCGCCCGCTCAGCCAATCATAGCCTGCGAGAGGCTGGGCCGTATCGCCAACTCACGAATCACCACAGCATCCAGTCCTCCCCCGCCGCATCCCCTGCCCTCCAGCTGGGCTCTACGACTTCAAGTTCCCACCACAAAGCCTCCTGGGTCAAGATTCGCGTTGCTGCGAGCACCGGCCGGACATCCGTGAATGCCCATTCGTAAAACAATCACCGCTTCCGCAGCCGCTTGGTGTTATGGTTTCCTTCGCTGGTGAGTCGAAAGCGCATTCGCATCCCCTCTCGCGCATGTATTTATTATGGACCCTCCGGTTTCTAACTAGAGATTTGTTTGATCGTGTAGTGAACAAGGACGTCTGAATGTTTACCTCGACGGATCTCTCCAGGTCGTCTATCCTTCCATTCGCTACATCCAAACCCCCCCACCCACCTCTAGACCCTTTACATGGGCAAACCCGCT
This sequence comes from Emmonsiellopsis sp. PD_5, assembly GCA_032988985.1. NCBI lineage: Eukaryota > Fungi > Ascomycota > Eurotiomycetes > Onygenales > Ajellomycetaceae > Emmonsiellopsis > Emmonsiellopsis sp. PD_5. The sequence continues at coordinate 32,160 of JANTQI010000093.1, read as the reverse complement.
ACAGTACTTTCAGTCAGTGAATAGTCATTGCGCTGCTTCCAAACATAGCGATCTGCCATGTCCGGTGAGCCCCAAGCTTCACATCGGAACCAGAACACCAGCGAACCTACGTCTAGTTCGACTGCGAAAGGACCGTGTTCGGAATATCTGAACGGTATAAACACTCGCTTCAAAAACTTAACCGACAACGTTTTACCTACTTCGCCTTATCTCCTGACCGTACCAACCGAAAAACCGTTTCACCTTGGCTCTCGGTTTGTGAGCAATTGGGCCGTGGGAGACAACAAGCCATTTGCGCCAGAGGAAGAGCATCTTCAGTACATGACATTTTTATCCCACCAAGGCGAGGATACCCTGCTTGTCGCTGTGGGGGGTTGGTCAGATGAGCGCGGAAACATCATGGAAGAAGATACCTCAAAGGTTCCAAATGCCCTGAGTGCATCTGCAACGCCCAAGAACGGACTACAGAAAAAGAAGATTAGTCTAAGTGATTACAAGAGGAAGGCAACCGAAACTCCTAAATCGCCGCTTAAAAGCTCAACAGAGACGGATCGGAAAAGAGATGCGCCTCGTGCAACATTGGATGTGAAGCCCAAAGTACAAGAGCCCCCATCAACAACTAAGAAACCGGTCCCATCCCCAAACACGAGGGAGGCTGTTCCTACAAAGGAAAATCGAACAGATAGTTCCAGCAGAAATGCGCGTCATAAACCTGTATCTCAGCGGAATTCGAAAGTTTCTCCGTATAAGCCGCCGCCTGATCGGGACTCGCCTCCTCCCAACAAGAAACCTCGACTCTCAACGACAAACCGGTCCACGACTGATTCTTCCGCAAAATCGAAAAATGTGCCCGTAGTGGTCCCTGCTTTGCTCTCCCCGACTCTACCCCCAACCAGTATTCCGCCGCCCAGACTTCCTAGACTTCTATCACCAACACTCCCCCCAGATATAGAAGAAGAACTGGCTAAAATAACTGACGAATTCCCTTCCAATACCAAGAAATCGCCGTCCTCTAAACCTGAGCGGGCAATCCCCAGGCCCAGCGAGTCCAGACCTCATTCTAGCTCTACTTCTAGTTCGGGTGGTAAAAGTGTCACCCTCAAATCTAAGTCATCATCTGCTTCCAAACCGGTAGGGAGCCAAGCAACCCGAACTTCCGAAAAATCTTCACATGGCCACGGTTCAGTGGCGAGGGCAGGTGGGACTAGTGAAACTATCAAACCGAAACTTATTGTGAAGTTGAGGTATGGCAGGGCAAATCGAAAACGAATTGAAGGTCTTCTCCGGTTTTCTGGCAAATACAGGACTTCCGATAATCTGCCTTCGAAGTCTAAAGGGACCCTGGATGCTAGTGCTCGGAAAAGGGAACCCTCTTCTTCCAGAATAGCCGACAAGCATCGTGCAGAAAAGCGTTCAAAACCAGTTGATGAGGATGATAGTCACGGACCACCAGCTTCCAAGCGACAGAAACCCAGTGCAATTTCTGCCTCAGCAGACCGACCAAGGACCCCAGTCACAGCTGCGTTCAAATCCCCTTCGGTTCAACCAAATCCAACGACTTCAAAGAGCCAGTTCCTCACCCCAAAGAAGGATTTAAAGGGAGCAGCAATGCGCCGTCTAGGGTCTGGGGATAGTGATGTAAAAACTCCAACGGGCATGGACCGTGCGATGAATACCAGTACTCCGGGTAGTGCGGAGAAAATCACCAAGCACTCCCCGCCTGCATCAACGGATAATGCGCCAGGAAGAGCACGGGACACCGAATATCGACAGTGGCGGGATGAGTTCCAAAAATATGTCAATCTGGGCCGAGAACTAAAACATACATCCCAAAGATATACAGGCCCTCAAGCGACAGAGACAGACGACAAACTTGGAGTGGCAATTGCTATTGAAGCCGTCCTCTGTTTCATTCTTGCGTTTATCCTTGACGATAAGCACAAAGCCATGAGTCGTCGTCTGGGAGATTCGACCGGTTGGCAATCGATCGTGGCGTACTGGAACGCAGTGAAACACATGACCGCCCCCTATCCGCATCTCCATGGCCTATGCTTGCTCCTTGGGGCTATATCTCGGAATGCCATTCACGGGCTTGACCTAGAGCGTCTTTCAGTCATAACTTTACCGAGCGAGTACAGTCCAGCCCCCACTCCAGGCAGTGACGGAAACACAGTTACCTCTGAGGAAACCAAGAAACATCAAAAGGAGTTTTTGGATCTCAGAACACGGCTTGTTGAATCCTACAGGGAAGCCAATCGACTTTGGCTCGAAGGGACGCGGGAACTGTCGGATGAGATACTATCCCGACAATATCCCGTCACTTGGTCTAAACGGTCAAGGAATTTTTCCCAAAGGGGACGAGAGAAACTACAGCTTGGCGAGTATTCGGGGGAATACTTCTTACCTTTGGGTGCCCCAACGACTCCTCTCGAAGCAGTCCGGTTTGGGTGGTCGTTCCTGTCCGAGTGGACCGAGAAGGAGGGGGTAAGGTGGAAGGGCCGGCTGGGGCTATGATCTTAATGGTCTGCTCTCTATGCCACAACCGTTAGCTGAACATCCGTGCTCCCTTCCGCCAAATCCGTTCTTCTTCCAAGTCAAACTTGTGTATTATAGAGGACCACGATGAATACCTCCTCAAACTCTCCACCATTTCATTTATGTATTACCCTTCCCCTCTGTCCGACTTCCTCTATATTCATTCCCTTGAAGACTATTATCATAATATTTAGTATATCTTCCCTTCCCTCCGGTTTTTTTCCTTTCTATCTATGTTATACCGCGGTCTTCTCCTATTTTATGATACCAACGGCCCACTTCTATATTTTCCTTTTCCTTTTCTTCTTTTTCTTTGTGGAGGGAAACAGGAGTCGTGCGCATTACGGATACATGTTCTCCTTTGTTGTTGTTTTTATATATACCTTCTTTGTCATTGTTCAATTTTTTTAATCCGCAATTTCTTATACTGTTGTTCGTACGTTGGAAAGGGGTCTGCTACAGCTACGGCGATCTCAACCGGTGCCGAAATCTAGGTAGGACTGGAGATTGGCGCTTAGGAGGGAAAAGAGAAGTTGGGAGAGGTGGGGGGGTGTTGAATTTTTGTTTACCTATGGGGCGGTTGGAAGAATCTTATTTCCCGCCCTTTCTATATCGTATTTCGATTTTGCCCATTATAATTCTTTCTGCTAGCTAGTTTTGATTTTTTTTTTTAGCGATATGAGAAATGTACGTGTACACGATGTGCCTGTCTGTCCTCTCCTTCCTTTCCCCTTCCTCCCCCCCCCCCAAAACCCCCCTTTTCTTCATTCTGAGATACAAATTTTTATTAGACCGCCTTTTTGTCCTTGATATGACCTCCCAATTACATAAATAATTATACAATGAACTCTTTCATAGATGGAAGTTTCAGTTAAAACGAAGATGGATGTGAGATTTGACGACTTAACTGTGGTATGAAATGAGCTCCTGTACGGATTTATTACCTCTTTCATTATTAAGCATCGAGCCGTCTTCACCAGACAGATTATATATATCCAAAACAAGGGAATGATTAATGGGTAATAGGAAATGGGAAGCAAGGGTGAAATAAACTCCTTTCACCCAAATAAGAACAGAGACATATATGAACTGTTCAAAGAAATCAGTACCCCCCCAACAATTCATACTCCAAAACGAAAAAGGGACACTGCTTTTTCATCTATTCCCTGACATTAAAACAGAAAAACAGGGTGAAATGCAGTTCATTGGCTCATAGTAATGGGAATAAACTGAAAGCAAAACACTTCTTCTATCCAAAATGCGCCATACACCAACCCCCTCCCCCCCCTCCATGCAACCTTTGTTAAGATGTCTGCATGTTTCGCTAAAAATAAGTGTGAACGTACTCCAAAAATGTTTCACCCATCCATTGTTTCAGACATCATTCCAGTCCTCCCGATCAGCTCGTGCGCCGTTTCGTCCCCCGCCAAACAACCAGCCGGCTTCCCGACAATATCTCGCTTCCCTCTTGGCGCTGCCAACTTCACTAGCCCAGCAGACAACGGCTGCATCCACGACGCCTGCCAGCACACCTTCCATTGCCCCAAGAACACCCCACCCAATGGCTCCTGCAATCAATCCAACGACGTAGGCGTATAAACTTCCGCGTATTGTTGAGCCTCCATTAGATAATTGAAGATTGCGTGCTGTCGATACCCAACCCCCGAATCCAAGTGCCAAAGACATGATAAATCGAGTAGCATGTAAGAGGAGCTTTGCAAGACGATATGGAAGCAGTGATGTGGAACCATTGTTGTTGGATCCGGAGAACGAGCGTGGGTGAAAGGATGTGGCCGCAGTCGAAGGGGCAAGGAAGGTCATCTGGCTAAGGCTGCGAGCAGATACGCCCAGCGGCAACGAATGGACGGCCCCATAGGTTAACGTCAAGGGATTTGTAAGGGCGGCAATGGGTGTAGGGACGAAAGAATAGGCGGCTAAGGATATAAACGAAGATAATCGTCTTGGGAGGACAATCAATGGGAGGCGAATCACCAATGCCAATAGCGTAGAAAGGCAGATGGTTCCAAACAATGTGCTGGCGGAATGGAGCAGAGCTGCCTGTACAATCTGGCGGGATGAAGGGGATGGAACAGTCAAACGATGGAAGTACCATTGACTAACTGTCGCAGCAGTGACTGTCCGTTGAATACCTGCGATCACTCCTAGCGACCAGAGATAGACCAGGATGAAATAGACACCCAACCACCAGCTTCCTGCATTGATGATAAACAGGTTTTTCGAGGCGGATAGATGGCCTCCAAGGAACACACGGGTGAACATGAGCATCCAGAGCCACGTCCAAGATGCGACAACAGCAAGCGTAATAAACCCGAGCGCCAGCAGCGCAGGGTTAGCTGCGAGTATACGGCATGAGAATTCCAGGATATTAATAGCTTTCCCAGCTGCATGGCGGCCTTGGATGACTGAATATACCCAGGCAGTTGCCATTATTGCGGGAATCAAGGAACCCCAGCGCATGGCCTTGTCCTGAATGCTTTGACCTTGCCGGCTTCCACCAAAGCTAGCAATAAACGGGTACAGAGCAAACGAGTAAAGGATCACCGGTACAGCGATCAAGATGGTATAAACCAGAGGGCGCACGTAGGAGCGGAGCAATGCTAGCCATAAGAGCGACACCAGAATAGAAACCAGAGTATAAATGGCGAGGAGAAAAAATGACGCATGGAGAGTGGAATATATGGTATCGCCCAGGGCAGGCTTGTCGGCTGGCAGTGATGTATGGAGATATATAAGAAAAGATGTGGCAAAGAGGCCTACGAGCGAGATCAAGAATAGATTGCCCCAAAAAGCGTCGTGTTGTGGGGGTTCAGAGTCGGGATATGTCACTGATCCCGGAACCGATGATTCGGCGGTGCTTGGTGGGCGAGGATTATCTAGGAGAGCACGTCTGTCGGTTTCTTTGGGCAAAAAGGAGGAGCTGGTTTGAAAGGTATCTCCTCCAACGTCCGGCTTCTTTCGGAATTGCTGAATAGCGGGAGGCTCCTCGTCACCAAAGTCAACGGGTTCGTTGCCTTGAACATTGACCATATCACTCCTGAGGGTATCTTCCAGTCCCACGTCGACCATCACGTCCTTGCCACGAGAACTACTGGTGGTACTCTGCGTGTCACCCAGGGCGTCCTCGTCTTGTTCGTGGAAGGTCTCGCCTCCTGGAGCACGCGAGGCTTCAACCGACCGGTGAGCTCGCCACGAACTTCTTATCCCACCAGGCCTACCGATTCCATTGCTGTTGCCGCTAGGGCCATCGGTACTGTTTTCTGAACCCCTACCATCATCTTCAATCTCAGAAGACTCCTCTAAATGACTGGTGCCAAAATGTCGTCTTGATCTCTGCAACGCGTAGAAGTCTGCTGCTTCCCGTTCATGTTCCTGCTCATCATCTTCCTCCCTGAATTCATCGGCGGCACTATAGAAGAGAGGGGCGTGGGGTATGGATGCGCGGGAGGAAAACGGGAAGTGGGAGATGTGCGAGGAACTAGGCTGATAAGGGTTCCCTATGGCGCGGTGGAGATACGACCTTGAGGCAGGAGTGCGAGAGGCAGCATGAGGGTTGAGTCTCCTTTGGCGATCTGGCCCCGGGCGTTCGTTGTTGTCTGGGGCGAAGCCTATTCTGGACTGGGATTGTGCTAAGAATCGGGATGCATCTAGTTTTGGGTAGAGTTAGACGATGACGTCCTGGCCTGAGATGTGGGGAAGAGACAGTAAACACGGGCGATAAGCAGACATACATTCTGAGAACATGGCTGGCTGGTATCCAGACAAGATAATATGGGCTGTTTATTGGAGATACAGAGGGTATGGGATCACTGGCACACGACCAGCGACGAGTGAAGGCGGTTGTCTGCACGGTCGACTCTGGACTACAGAAGCGGTCAACACACAGACGGAAACAGCGGGGACAGCAGGGCACGCACGAGAGCAGCAGAGCAGCGGGGCATTATGGGGGCAGCGAGTAAGTAGATGGAGAGACGAGGAAGACAAGAAGAATAAAAGGAGGAGGAGGAAGAAGAAGAAGAAGAGAAGAAGATGTGAGGTTGAGGATGAGGATGAGGTTGATGGACAAATGACGCGGGCGTGGAGTTAGCGGTCACACCCGCATTAGGTCATACTGCCACCCCCGTGATGCTGAGTCATGCGCCGTAGCTTAGTAAATATCAACAACTCACCAGTGTATGACAACAATTACAGCAATTACAACAATTCCCATGATTAATGCAATAATATCACCGACCTCTTCATCTCTCCTCTTCGCTGTCTTCTTATTTGCCACTGGTTTGTAGCTAGCCGGGCACTGGCAGGCAGAAGTAGACATTGTAGCACCTAAATCGTCCCGGCCTTGGCATACATAGTCCTATCTTCCGCCAACAAACAGCTCCGCCCAGCGCATAACTTGCTTCATCTTTTTCTCCTCCACCAGCTGGACTTCTACTCTCCCCAGCCCAGATTACCTACTATACTCCGGTTATATAGCTAGCTGCCTTGGATCCCCCAACCGAAGCACTGTCGTTCGTGCCGCAGAGAAGCTCCCAACGCCTCCCCTCCCGCATCCCGCCCACGTCACCAGGGACATCGAACTCGCCCGGGAAATACCAGAAATACCACTCCTTTCTCACCCCGTTGCGTTCATGTCGCAGCCATGGGACTACATCGCAAAACTTGTCTGTATTGGTGACTCTGGGACCGGTAAATCTAGCGTGTGCTATGCCCTTTCTTTCTTATTCTCCAATCTACCTCCTCCGCCTAGCCTCCATGGAGCTCGTTTCCGGTCCGTAGCTGTGCATATGTACTGCACGGCCATAACCATGTACCAGACCAACTTTTTTCAAGGAGCAAAATACTGACGCCTTCTGCACTGCACAGCTTACCATCCGCCTCTGTGAAGGCCGATTCTCCGCAACTCACGATGTAACTATCGGGGTGGAATTCGGCTCTCGAATCGTCCCTGTTGGCCCGCCTGCGTCGACCGCATTGCACATCAACGATGACCCTCCCCAACTCGAATCAAACCCCTCCCCTTCCGTTTCCATCTCTGCCCCAAGCTCCAACAACCCCGCCCCCGCCGGACATACATCGACATTGATGAATGGAAATGGCCCAAAACCAACTCCTCCACCACCCGCGGGCCTACCCTCCCCGCCACGAAAACAGACAACCCCCCCAGTCCAGAAGCGAATGAAGCTCTCGCTATGGGACACCGCCGGCCAGGAAACTTACAAATCAATCACACGCTCGTATTTCCGCGGCGCCTCCGGTGCGCTTTTAGTCTTCGATATCTCACGACCGGCTACATTCGCTTCCGTGACCCAGTGGCTGCACGATCTACGACAGATCGCCGAGGACGGCATCGTGGTGATACTAGTCGGCAATAAAAGTGATCTGGCCAGTGCCACTACTGACCAGCCCCGCGTTACCAGGGAAGAAGCAGAGGCCTGGTGTCGGACAAATAATGTGTCCCGATATGTAGAGACGAGCGCAAAGTCTGGTGAAGGGGTTGAGAGGGCCTTTCTCGAAGTCGCGGAGCGGATATACCGTAATATCGAGGAAGGCAGATATGATTTGAACGACCGGCGGAGCGGGGTGAAGGGCTTTGGAGCCACGGGCGGCAGTGGCGGTGGTCGGGTTCCTAGAACTGTGACTCTTGGAGTTAACGATGCGATGGAGAGAGGGAAAAACGGCTGGACGGGTGGATGTTGTTGATATATCTGTTTTTTCTTCTTGCTACAATTTCTGCCCACGCCAGCCGATCTTTGTCCAGTGAGACAATTCGGGCTTGCACTGTGGCCTAAATACCTAGTTTCTGATTATTTTCCGGGCAAAGCACCGTTGATGTTACTCTGTATATATCCCCCCCCCTTCTCTCCGGCTGTCCTCGTTTTTCCTTCCCTCTCCCAGCGTGGTGCATGATTAGGCGGAATGCATTTTTCCCACCTCCCTTATTCCTGGCGTTATATCTTTATTGATCTTCTTCCTACTCTGTAGTTGGGTTTTTAATTTTACTCTACATAGTAATGATACATTCTCATTTCTTAAAGGGTATACGCTACGGAGAAATAGATATAATGCATTCTCAAGTAGTTGGATTGTAGTTTATGCCTCTTTTGAATAAGAAATTAATACGTAGCACGAAGCGTCATTAGGAGGGAGGGAAAATGTCTGCGATGATACATATTTTATAAAGGAAAAAGCCGCACATCCACCACCCCAGTCTACTTTTTCCATTTGAAATCCCCAGTTGAAAAAAATGCGCTGCATATGAAATAACGGAGTGGGGGAAAAGTAAAAAAAGAAAAATATAGTATTCAACATTATTATTAAAAATCCCTCCAGGACCTTTTTTCTCAGCCCAGATCTAGAGTGGGAGTGGGAAAATACTGAGAGAAAAAACCACATCGCCTTCCGCCTTTCGTCTAAGGCCTTTGTCAAAAAGCAATAGAACACCTCGAAACTAACCATCATCGACACCACATCGGCAGACGTCCCATTCTTCTAGATTCACTGCCGGTTGGCAATCCGCCACGTGCTAAACCAGTTCAAATGAGACCATTGCTCGTTGGAACCTTCCATGCCGAAAACGATGTCCCGGAATACCAAAAACAGTCCCACGACGGCAGCGTAAATAAGGGTATAAAAAGCCCACTCGATTGTCCGAGGGAGTTTCTGTGTTACCCAGTCCACGCAGAATCCTAGCGTCAAGATGGCGAAGTAGAGGGCCGGGTAGTAATGATGAACATAGGTGACGCGGGCCATGGCGACGAAGGGAAGGTAGTGCAGGAACCATCCGACGACAGGGTATAGACCGGAGTAGTGGATGTGGTCCATATCCGAAAGGCGAAGTTCGTTGAATCCGCGTTGCCACCGGATCAGATACCAAGATAGTATGAGGCCAAAGCCAATCAAGCTGGCCGTGCTCCCCCAATATACAATTGGGTTACCAAGAAGGAAATACTTCACAACACTGTCGTCCCAAGAGCACATTCGGAGGCCGACATGAAGGAGGGGCCACTGCCAGAACTGAGACGCGAGATCGTCCTGCTTGTCAGGGTCAGGAACAAGAGCATTGTTAGACGTCATCATTGCAACATTAAGATGGATGAAATCCTTGAAGAAGGGCGACTTGTAAGATCCTGGATCGCCTGGGGGCACTGTGTGGAGGGCAAAATCAGCAAATAGTCAGACAAAAAGGCCCATTTAATATGTGCTTACGTTTCTCGTTGACATGAGATTCTACATTCCAATGAGTGTAGACGTCTCTAGGCCTGTTCTCCTTCACACAGGTGGTCTCAATCTGCTTAAAGCCCCACTGAGGAAGGTTCACATTGCCAGCCCTAAGATAGCAACCAAGCGAGGCATGGCGGAGACGGAATGACGTAGTTAGAGTGCGGATTTTAGACCTGTCTTTTGATGCCGCATCGCTGACAACTTCAACAACCCAGTGATCCTTCTCGTCTCCGACAGTCGTGTTTCCGTAGCATGACACTTCGTAGTCATTCTTGGTCACGGGTGCTGCAACCGCGTGCGAATGCAAATTACGGCCCGTTTGCGCATGGATGAGCCGGATCGTGTCCTTATCTCCGACAAATCTCAAGGGGGCTTCAGCGTCGAATTCAGGCTCGTGGCGGTTGGGGTAGAAAAACCAGTCGTTGTTGGCATCCTTGTGGTGGTAGCAAGTAATCTGCTGCTGAGTGGATCCTTCTGGATACGTCTGGACGTGCGAGTGAAGGAGACCGCCTCCATATCCCATATTTTTCAAAGTAGCCCTTGAGCCCAACGCAATTTCGAGAGGGCTGTCTTTTCCAACATTAGTGCCTTTGAGATTAGCTTGAAACAGGGAGCTCATCTGAGCATCGCCGGGCCCGGAGTTTTCTAGTACGAGGAAATGTATATAGAAGGAAAACATGTATACAAGTGTTGGAATGATAATCAATCCGAACACCCGAGCAGCCAGGTGCTCTGCAAGGACAACCTATTTCGGTTTTAGTTCTCGTTGACCGCATAAACACCGTGCAAAAAAAAATGCTGGACCCTTACCTTTGGCATTCGCAGATCACCAAACTTGTTCCACAGATCCTCGATAGTATAAAGACCAACCAAGGCAGTGCAAAAGAATCCCACCCACTTCACGCTGCAAACACAGCCAATGCTTAGACCGGTCAGAAACAACCATGTGAACCATTCTAACGAGAAGCTTTTGTTTTGCAGTCGGTGGAAGCGCGCCCAGCAAAGAACAGTCGTAAATGTAAAGCACAGAAGCATGGAATCCAGAAGAATAAATCTGGAGATCGTCGCGTAGGAATTCTCGAAGAGCACCATCATGGTGACCAGCCAGACCGCAGGCCGACGGAGATTCAGCTCGCGGGCAGTATAGTAGGCCAGGGGCACACAAACGGCGCCGAAAAAAGCATTGAATATACGCATGGACGTATAGTTGAGCTCATCCGGGTATTTCTCTCCGGATTTAAATTCAAAGGAGCCATTATAACCAGCAAGGTATCCCGATAGTCCAACCAACATTTTCCCCAGCGGCGGATGCACGTCAAAGTAAAACTCCCGCTTTAGGTAATGAGAGCCGAACTTGCCGAAGCTATGAGTGAGTGTACAGAGTCAGTAAGTAGGCCGCTGCGAATAAGCCTATTCCAGGCACTTACTGAGCCTCATCCCAAGTTACAATGTTTGACCGCCCAATCTGCCACATCCGCGTGAAAAAGGAGAGTGCCGTAAAAATTAGGGGTGCAAGGACGACTTCCCACTTGTCGAGAAGATCAAGGAACGTGGGCTAACGATAGCACTCTATCAGCAATTGAAGCAAGTAATACAAGCCACTCCGGCAATTAAAGCGGTTGACTTCATAGCAACAAGCAAGCCCTGGAGAAGAATCATTAAGGTAAATACCTTGCGTGGACCCTTTTTCTTATCGCCTTCGACCGGGACATTTGTGACCCCACCAGCAGGGGTCTGTGAGCCTGCAACATTTCTTCGACGAACATCGGAACTCTGGGAAGCGCCCGAGGCGAAAGCGGTCTCTGGGGCTGCCATGGCGCGCGCGGGATGGTAGGGAGGAGGAGGATTCTTCGTGTCGGAGGGAGAGGTGGAGGTTTATGAGGAGAGGACACGGTTGAGAATGGAATGGCAGCGAGTGTAACGACGGATAGCAATATCCATCAAAGCCCGGAGTGAGAAAACAAGAGAGCTAGCCCCTTCAGCAGCTCACAGCCGAGCCACGAAGAACAATAACGAACGGATTTGATGTTTCGAAGGAGAGGGACCCGGAGTAGAGAAAAAACAGGCCGGAGAAGGAATGAATCGGCTCGGAAAGGTCCCAGTTTGCAGAACCAACGGGCAACGGACCCCCCGGAGAAAGGGGAATTGTATAGTGTAGGTAGAAACGACACCGGTGAAAAGAAAAGAAACAGAAAAGGAGAATTAAAGTGGCGTGGAGAAGAAAGGGAAAAGTGAGGTGTCGGGGATGTCTGGGATGCAGCAGCAGAAGAGCACGGTGTCTTTTAGGTGTGGCGCGGCGGGAGATAAACATGGTATCGTTGGTATGGTACTGCCGCCGTATTGAGGGCTGTTTTGGCGCAGCGGTGGCTCCGAGGTTGCGTATTGGCCGCGTATCCTTACAAGCTCAGCCTCATCGCCTGGCTTGGGAGGGCTAGGCTGTCTCTGAAACATACAAAAAGGGGGAACAAATTCTACAGAATTGCACATTGGCGTCACAGTATTATCTCAGCGCAAGTGGGATCACTAAAAACGAGGCTCTGCTTGGATATTCAAGCTTGGTCTTATCCATCTATTCCGCCTCGTCTCCAACAAGAGACACGCCATTCTTAAGTATATACATACATACACCCCTTCCCTTTCCCCAGTAGCCAGCCCTGCCAGGGCAAAAACAATTGACCGTCTAGAAATAAAATATGAAATCCTAAAACAAACCACTGGCCCCCCACATGTATATGGACCAGCATAGTGTAGCAGTCTCGGACAAAAAGGAAATTATTACAACAATAGATGATAAATTCACATGTAAACCAATTCTGCGACCGAGCAGCGAGATGTATCTCAAAATAGAAAAGATTACATATGAAATAGGAAACAGGACACGGGAAAGCGAATCTCAGATCCCAGATGTAGCACGAGGGGAAAGAGAAATAAGGAACCTTTATCGCGAAACAAGATGTATGAGAAAAGAAAAAGGAAATAGCCGTGCCGCTGCCGCCAGAAGGGCGGGCCATGGGCAAACTGATTATCAAAAAAGGAAAGAGAAAAAAAAAGAGAAAAAGGGCGGGAAATAAAGGAAGCATCAAAGAGCCCTGAGCAAGGAACAATCAAACACCATTCTCTAAATTGCAACCAATAGAGCCGCACAGAAGTAGAATCAAAAGGGATGCGCAGTAGCAATTATGGATCAGTCGACAGTCGGCGCAGCATCGATTCAAGGAGCAGGACGTCAATCTCTGTCTTTCCGCCAGGGCACTATCCGTTCGAGGACGTCCTCCTCTAGCCTTCCTCTTCCTGGTCAAGACGACTGTACCGGCCTTGGTCGCCCTTATCCCCGGATCCCCTTCCTCGACCAACCATATTAGATATCCATCCGCTAAATCCTCCGCTACGGCCAGACCGGCCTTCATGTCCAGAAGGACTCGACTGGTTTTTGTTGTTATCAATATTGGGTGGGTTTATGTCTAGTCCTGGAATCGCGTACTCAGCCGCAGAGTGTGCTTCATGGGATCTCCGGATGTCAAGGGATGGGACTGGAGACCCAACCCCCATAAGAGCATCTCGTTCTGCGGGCGTTGCAGGGGTCGGCATTGCCGTGGTAGCATCGCCAAAGATGGCGTCCATATCTTCCAAGCGGACACCACTAGTCTCGGGATATAAGAAATAAACTGTAAATAGGCGATTAGCATGAAAAATATGTAACCAAGAGTCAGGCAGAGATAAGGAGGATAGAGAAATGAATTGGCAAGGAGAATATGTTGTGTTTACCGATAACGAAACTGCAGGCGCAAAAAAAGGCATGCATCAAATATAGACGCCATTTAATCACTTCTTGTAAAATAGGAGTAAGTTCTCCAACCAGCCAGTTAAATGCCCAGTTTGAGGCAGTACTCAAACTGGCGCCTTTCGCGCGAATGCTGAGGGGTAGAATCTCTGGTGGGTATAGCCACGGAATGGGGCCCCATGAAGCGCCAAAGGCAGCGTTATAAATCATCACGAAAATAACGGTGAAGACGGGCGTTCGCGGAATGTCGATATAGATGAAGTATGAGATGAGGGACAGAGATATGATCATGGCAACAGCACCACATAATAAAATGGGTCGTCGCCCCCAGCGGTCGACCAGATACCATGGAGGGATAGTAGAGGCCAGGTAGGTCAGTGAATTTACTCCGGTCATGAGAATCGCCTGTCGTCCCATCCAGCCTGCAGATTCAAAGACCAAAGGCGCGTAATAGGAAATGACGTTAATTCCGTTTAGCTGGGCAAGCGCTTGTGCAGACATTGCGATGAAGACACGTTTATAGTAGCGGCGGAACATCTCCGTATATGTTCTCTCGCCTTCTTGCCTTTGGATTAAGACTCCCATTTTGATATCACGGTATTCTTGACGGGCCTTTTCGTTGTGAATGTCACCTTCTCCATAAAGGTTGGCGATGACAACCATTCCTTCTTCATCGTAGTCATTGTCTAATAGCCATCTGTTTGTTGCCGTGAGAAATAAGCCACAGGTTACGATGTAAAACAGCAAGAAGAAAAAAAGGTAACATACCGCGGAGATTCGCATATAATGAGAGCACCAACGCCTAAAAGGGCGCCCATAATGCATTGGCACAGCAGCGGGAGGCGCCAAGCCCAGTTATTGGGGATATAGCTACAAAAGTAGTCCACCCAAACACTAGCAGCATATCCGCAGATGTTTCCGGTGAATTCGATACAGGCCAGTTTCCCGCGATTATGGGGAGGTGAGATCTCAGACTGATAAACAGGAACAATAGTGGACAAGGCACCCACACCGAGACCAGCAATGATACGGCCAACAAGCATCATGGGGATCCCCGTGGCGCAAGTCTGAAAGGCACCCCCGACGAAAAACACCATGGATCCGTAGAGAATGGTGCGTCTCCGGCCTATGATATCACCAAGTCGTCCGACCATCAGAGATGAAATAAATGCGCCCACCTCGAGAATGGCAACCATTGTCCCGATCTCCGCCTTGGTGGGCTGGCCAAAGTAGTCTTTGAAATATGCACCTCTAATAAACGAGTTAACACTCCGGCCCATTCTCCACTAGATGGCTAATATGAAGTAAAATATGAGTACGTACGTGATAATGCCTGACATAACACCCTGATCATACCCAAAAAGGAAGACGCCTAGCGAGACGAAGACACTGGTAAAATAACTAGACAGCGAATGTAAGCAATGTGACATGAGGTATTCAGCAAAGGGAGCGGGGGGACCTACAGCAGTGGCTTGCCCACCAGGCCCTTGGACCTAGCCTTGCGTCTGTCTCCCGGAGACATGATGGCGGCTAGAGTTCTTTCTGTTCGGGAAATAGTCCGCGGGGGAGGGTTTGGGATCTGGATTTCCTTGACGAGGCCACCGTCGTCGTTCTCGCGTGTTTCCTCCTTGGAGTAGTGCACCCGTTTTGACGACCTGCGGTGAGAGCGGGAGCCAGCTCGACCCAAAACTTGGCGGTCCAGGGAACGGCGGAGATGTATTTGAAGGGGATCTTCTTCGTCGGCGAGCTGTTCGGCCAAGTCACCGGTATCAGACCAGACGGAGAAGTTGGAGTCGGTGGACGGGGTGGAGGGAGGAGAGGAAGAAGAAGACCGCCGGTTGCCCTCTTTCTCGCGTGAGGAATCTAGCAGCGAGGAAGACGGATCGGACGAGGGCCGGGAGTTAGGATCAAGGGACCGGAGGGGGATGACGGTGGAGACTCTGGGGGGGGTTGAGGAAGAAATGATGGCGGTGGTACAGGGCTGTCGGGAGCAGCCCTATGGGGGGAAAGGGAGAGGTAAAATAGGGTCAGGAGCCCGGGGAGAATCGTGTGTCAGGTCAGGTAGGCGACAACCAGGGAGGAGAAGCGAAGAAGGGCATCTGACGGCAACGGACCAGACGGGTCATCGAATGGATGCAGACGCAGGCGGGACTAAGGTTGGGGTGTGGTTAGTTGGGAGGAGAGTGGTAGTCAGGTAGCCAGCGTGGAGGGAGTCAGTCGGAAAGGCGGTTAGTACGGTAACGTAAGGAGATCGCCGGGTACTTGCTGCGTGGTCTCTGCCTGCCACAACACGCGGGCGGGATACCTGGCTACAAGTCACTGCTGGCCCCTAACTTGATTGGATCTGCTCGATGACGCCGTCACGGGGCGGTTTGCACCGCTGATTGATTGATTCTTATTATGTCTTTTCTTGTCGACAGTCATACAGAATATATTTATACATCTCTCTATCTATCTATATATACATTGCCAGCAATACAATCAGTCTATGGAGGACAAGCCAAGCCCGATTCAAAGAAATTGTACGCTTCCTACAGTTGATTCCCCAGGCACAGCTCGCATTGCGGGTTCAAACCCAAAGCCAGCCTGCCCGCCAAGCACCACCGGACCCATAACTACCAAGCATGGGGGCACATTGGACAGCAACAAATCTGAGGAACCGTGTATGGTAAGGCTATCATCCAATGTTTGTCGCCATGTTTAACTTAACATTCCCAGCCAGCAACCGGACCATGGCGGTAACTCTACCAGATATAGACTTTTACCTCTCCGCCAACATCCACAGGGCCTAATTTTCCGTCTTGGTTCACCTGCAGTTCTACGTATCCATCCGTATGAAGTTAGCTGTAATTCGATTACACCGTTACAATCTGGGTGCGCTGTCATTCCGCCCACCCAACCACCGGATAGACGTTTAGTTGGTATTAACGCGACTTGATTGAACAGAGCGCCCGATAGGCCCCGTATTTTTGTGGAGTCCGCAAGCCGATCTGCGGGGGAAGTCAAAGGCGGCGCTGGTCACAAGACTTTGATCACAGCATGACAGATGGATTCGGCTTTATCTTGGGAACCATCGTGATAGCGGGGGGGCAAAGTATTTGGCTAATAAAGGACGCACTGCTGCTGCTGCTGCTGTACATACATCAACTTTCTAACGTTGACCTGAAATAAATCGAGGGACAAAAGGGCCATTTGTATCCAGATCTTTCTCAAAGTAGTCTAGTAGAACCAAATCTAACCAATATCAAGGGGTATATACACGCAGAAATAACAAAGTCCTTCCAAACAGCTCGTTCCTCACCAGATTATTATGTGAGGATTATGTCATACCCATCCTGCCGTATATGCACTGTCTCTGCATCGACGCCATATTTACGCCTGACCAGTTCGAAGATGATGAGACCAGCACTCGTGCTGGGCACCTGGCGGACCGCATTGCCAAAGAATCCCTTGAACAACCAAGTGCGCCATCCTCCCGCCCGCAAAGCCCGACGCTGGCATCGTCTATATAACTCCTGATATGCCTGATAATGATGCTCCATCATCTTCCGGCCGGAATGATCCAGGCGGGCCATGCGATCAATGTGATCTAATCTTTCGTAATAGACATTCTGCATGATTGTGAGGGGATGCTGCACTAGCTGCTGTGCTGCCGACGCGGTGATCCCCGCAAGCATCAGAAAACACGGTTCTAATGCATAATGCGGCCGGATCGAGGGGACGTCGCTAGAAGACCTGTCCTGCGAGGATAGTTTTTCCACAAGGGCGGGGTGAAGCGAGCCGTAATAAAATGTAACGAATGAATAGTATCCCTGGGCTTTGATCGTTTCGAACACTCCAAAAAAGAGAGCGGATCCAAAGGCGTCCTTTAAAAAGGATAGTCCCCAACCAGAGAAGATCCCACGGATCCCTATTTCGTGCAACTTGTGTTTTCCATACTGCCACACATTCCTGTATTGACCCTTCAAGACATACTTGGTCCTGAAGCGCACCTGAAGGGCGTCCAAGGGCGCCGCGACTATGGATTGTATTGTTCCCGCAGCAAAGCCAGCTGCGAACGTCAGCCCTGGATCAGGGGGTGGGTAGATTCGTTTGGTAGCTTGCAATGTCGGCTGGTGCAATCCACCTAGTATTTGAAGATATGAAGTATATAAAATCGCCCCTACCCTATTACAGAGATACTTTCAATTAGCTACGAACATGCTAATCAATTGACGAAGTCTAGGTTGAATGGAAACCCACCCAACATTCGCCATAAGCGGCGGGAGAACTTGATCCGGTAAGAAGCGCCAGCCGTATGTGCGGACGGCGTGTGCAAGTAAACCTGGCGTGGTCGTACGCCATGACCAACCCCCCTCCGCTACCCTTGGGTTTATCGCTTTGGCTAGCGCCTGAGATATCGGCTATCAGTTTTCGCAATGTTTGTGCAAGAAAAAGCAGCAAGAGACTCGTACCATGTAGCTGGAAAATGTCGTCAATAATCCAGCCATCACAAGGGTTAAAGCGCTTTTGAAAAGACCTACTCGACTCGTGTACGAAAAAATGCCTTCGCAGGGGCCCTGAAATAAAAAGCCACAGCCTGGGCGCTTAGAGCGCGCACTCCTGCGGCCGACGCGCCAGTTGCAGCATTGGTTCGAGGTTTCCGGCGAGCCGTGTCCTCTGGATCGGTATCGACAGGAGACTCTCCATCAAAGCTTGTACTGGGTAAATTGCCAGAAATAATGGACATATTTTTAGGACAGAAGGGATCGGGGATGGCTCCATGAGGGTAGCGAACGGGCGGATAAGCAGCGGGAATTCCAGACTAGAAGTGAGTGACACCGGTATGCGTCGCCTTTATCGCAATGAATAGTATCATGATCGCATTCGCATCCTATGAAAACGAAGGTAAAGAAAAGACGGCGACAGCGACGGGGTCAACAGACCAACTGGGCTGCCGAAAAAAAGTCACGGAGGTCGTCGCGGGCAGCCGAACACCAAGCAAACAGGACAAACATTCCATTAACGCACAGCCGGCGCTAGGCCCAATCAGGCTAAAGGCCAAACGCGTTTACGCTCACCTCCCAAGCGCGCTCAACTTCTTCTCGTCGTGTTCCTTTCGAGCTCTCAGTCTGTCTTCACCTCACCCCAACGCTGTATCAGCTCTGATATCAGCTCTGAGAGTGTTGATTCTTCTTTTGTCCTTGTTCTATAGGGACATTCATTCGGTCTTTTCCCTATCCTCCCATCCTCTCGTCAAACCACCATTCTAGTCCTCCACAGCTCCCATCCGCCAACATGGGGGAGGAGATAAAAATCGACAAGGCGACGTTTTCCAATCGCCTGTCATCATTCTATTCAGCATGGAAGGCTGACAAGCGATCGTCAAACCCCGTCTTTGCTGGCGCTGGGTCGATTGTAATACTCATGGGTAAAAGTGAGGAGGCAAATTCGTTCCAGAAGAATAATGCCATGCATGTGAGTACCATTATCCCGATTACTATCATCTTCAGTCCCGTATCTGACATGTATTACTCGATGTTTTTAGTTCTGGCTTCTGGGCTACGAATTCCCCGCGACGCTCTTCGTTTTCACCCTGGAGGCCATGTACGTGGTGACAACAGCGAAAAAAGGTGACTGGCATCTCTAAACCCCTACGGTATCAATCGCCAGATCACTAACACCTTATAATTCCAACAGCGAAACACCTCGAACATTTAAAGGGTGGCAAGATACCAGTTGAAATTCTAGTTACGACAAAGGACGCCGAGCAAAAGGCTAAAGTCTTTGAAAAGTGCTTAGACGTCATAAAAAATGCTGGCGTAAGTGGTTGGCCATTGATAGATGACGAGCATGAATCTAATACGATTTATAGAAGAAAGTGGGAGTCCTTCCCAAAGACGCATCTACAGGTCCATTTGCGGAGGAATGGAAACGAGTGTTTGGCGAGATATCAAAAGAAGTGGAAGAAGTTGATATTGCTCCCGCTCTCTCCTCGGTTGCCTTCTCTGTCAAGGGTCCGGAAGAATTGGTGAGTGATGTCAGTTTGGCTCTTTGCGACTACCATTTGCTAATGCGGCTTTGATTAGATTTCCATTCGAAATGCGTCTCGCGCGTGCAGTGGCCTTATGTCGGAATACTTCGTCGATGAAATGTCGCAGCTTCTTGATGAAGAGAAGAAAATAACGCACAGAGCACTTGCGGCTAAAGTTGATGCAAAGATCGATGACTCCAAGTTTTTCAACAAACTCGCCAAACTGCCCCCTGAGTTCGATGCCCACCAAATCGACTGGGCTTACGGTCCTGTCATTCAAAGCGGCGGAAACTACGACCTTAAACTCACCGCCGTCTCCGATTCGAATAACCTTCACACCGGTATTATCATTGCCGGGTTCGGTATTCGTTACAAGACCTACAGCTCTGTCATTTTGCGGACATTTTTGGTCGATCCTAGCAAGGCACAAGAAGCTACCTACGCTTTCCTACTAACCATCTATGATGCGGTCATGAAAGACGTCCGCGATGGAGCCGTGGCCAAAGACCTATATAACAAGGCTATAGGGATGATCAAGGCCAAAAAACCTGAACTGGAAAAACACTTCCTAAAAAACATTGGCGCCGGGATAGGAATAGAACTCCGAGACCCCAATATGATTCTCAACGGCAAGAATACGAAAGTTCTCAAGAGCGGAATGACCCTTTGCGTCATGATTGGTTTTACCGATGTCCACGACCCCGATCCAAAAGACAAGAAAAATGAAGTCTACTCGATGGTTATTTCGGACACTGTTCGTGTCGGTGAAAGTGGACCCCACGTTTTTACAAAGGATGCCGGTATTGACATGGATTCTGTCTCTTTCTACTTCGGCGATGAAGAAGAGACACAGAAGCCGAAGAAAGTAAAGAATGATACTGCGAGGTCTAGTGCCATAGCAAGTAAGAACATTACCAAGACCAAACTCCGGGCCGAGCGGCCAACCCAAAGCAATGAAGGGGCAGAGGCTCGCCGGCGCGAGCATCAAAAGGAATTGGCCGCGAAGAAGGTAAAGGAGGGCCTGGAGCGATTTGCTGGCACAACAGGCGATCAGAATGGGGTTTCGCAGAAGAAGTTCAAACGGTTCGAATCTTATAAACGGGACAATCAGCTCCCTCCCAGGGTCAAAGACCTAGCGATTTACGTCGATCATAAGGCCGCGACCGTGATTGTCCCGATTATGGGCCGTCCCGTCCCTTTCCATATCAATACAATCAAAAATGCCAGCAAAAGCGACGAAGGAGAGTATGCATACTTGCGCATAAACTTCCTTTCCCCTGGTCAAGGCGTTGGGAGGAAGGACGACCAGCCTTTTGAGGATCCGTCTGCCCACTTCGTGAGGAATCTAACTTTAAGATCCAAGGACAACAATCGGCTCGGCCAAGTTGCACAGGATATCACTGAACTTAGGAAGAATGCACTGAGACGCGAGCAAGAGAAAAAGGAGATGGAAGACGTAGTCGAACAAGATAAGTTGGTTGAAATCAGAAGTATGAAAGACACATTGTATCCTTTTCTTCCGCATCTACTAACTACTTGTCGCAGATCGCCGGCCGGTGAAACTTCCCGATGTATATCTTCGACCACCACTCGACGGGAAGCGTGTACCAGGCGAAGTCGAAATTCACCAAAACGGTCTCCGATATCAATCTCCACTACGCAGCGAGCACGTCGATGTTCTCTTTAGCAACGTGAAGCATCTATTCTTCCAGCCATGCGCACATGAGATGATCGTTATAATCCATGTGCATCTGAAAACCCCCATCATGATCGGTAAACGGAAGACGAAAGATGTTCAATTTTATCGCGAAGCAACAGAAATGCAGTTTGACGAGACCGGAAACCGCAGAAGGAAGCATCGCTACGGAGACGAAGAAGAGTTTGAAGCCGAACAAGAGGAGAGACGACGTAGGCTTGCATTGGATCGAGAATTCAAAGCATTTGCTGAAAAAATTTCGGACGCGGGGAGGGACGAAGGAGTTGACGTCGATGTTCCGTTCCGGGAAATTGGTTTCAACGGCGTTCCCAACCGCTCGAATGTTTTGATACAGCCTACTACCGATGCCATTGTGCAGTTGACGGAACCTCCCTTCCTCGTAGTTACTTTGAGCGAAATTGAAGTTGCTCATCTGGAACGGGTCCAGGTATGTGATATCACCACCCTTCGAACGCCCAGATGAATTGCATATGGATTAACAAGCTAACAAATGTGTTAGTTCGGCCTCAAAAACTTTGACATGGTGTTTGTCTTCAAAGATTTCCACCGCCCACCGGTTCATATTAATACCATCCCAGTGGAATCACTAGAAGGTGTTAAAGACTGGTTAGATTCTGTCGATATCGCCTTCTCCGAAGGCCCGCTTAACCTGAACTGGGGCGCCATCATGAAAACGGTTACCAGCGACCCTCATGGCTTCTTCGTCGATGGTGGTTGGTCATTCTTGGGGGCTGAATCGGATTCGGAGGAGTCTGAAGAGGAGGAGGAATCCGCATTTGAAATGTCCGAATCCGAAGTTGGGGCTTCTGATGAGAGTTCCGAAGACGAGAGCGAGTTTGATGACGATGCGAGTGCTGATGCCAGCGAAGGCTTCAGTGGTGATGAGGACGAGAGCGGTGGTGAAGACTGGGACGAACTCGAGAAGAAGGCAAAGAAGAAGGACAGAGAAAGTGCGTTGGATGACAGCGAAAGAGGCAAAAAACGAAAGCGGTAAATGTGGGTTCATCTGACCCCTATACTGTGCATATGCTGGATCTGCAGGTTGGAAACCCCCAGGTTAAGGCTTATGGTTTCTATGTGCTTTTTTTTTTCTTTTGTCATATCATTTTAGGTTTGATTGTTACGATACGGAGGATAAAAACTAGGAGCAAAAAATGCCCGATGCATGTTCATAGTCATTACGATAATTTTTTACCACGTAATTGACCAGGGTTACTTTTTCTTTGATCAGGTACCACCACCCTCTTCTGGGCTCCTCAATTCTTTAGTAGCAAGATAGGCGGAGTACGTCTGATCTATGAGTCCCCTGCGTAACTAACCCTGTATTCTCCGCTCAATATCAAATTCCCTTTCACTCCCTAATACTGCCAGCCTGTGAGCAATAACGTGGCATAGGAGGAGGCCATTAAAGGTGGTATTGTCAAAGAACGCGTTGTGAGATACCACAGACGGGATTCGGAAAGCCATTTCTGTGGTCCTCCTTCCATTAATCTCCTCCAGCTTTCCATCGATCCATGATGCGATGAGAATTCGGCAGCGATATGGTATCGCACTGACTCACCCATGTTTAACTGCCCCTATCCAAGTATAAAGGAACACCCCTGCTGCTAGTTTTACGATTGATCTGCTTGGCCCATGGTATATAGGATATCTCCCATTAGGGGTTTGCATTGGTCCATTGTAAGTAATAAAAGAAGCCGACAGCCCTGACATTGGGAAAAGAAAAGTAGTCATGAAATTACTCCTATCAAACACACCAAAGGCAACCCAAGGTATGAGCAATAGTGTATTGGTAAAAACAAATGAGTAATTGTCCAAAAAGAAAAAGCAGAAATATAATAAACATCAATAAAAGGTTGATACACAAAACGCCAGTTTCCACCACTCCATAAGAGAGCCATTACAATAACAAAACAGAAAGATAATTTCTGTAATCAAGCATTGCCACCAAAACGAGTATCTCGGCCTGTTGCCGTTGCTGTACTTGGCTGCTCGTTATTCCATGTCAGGTACGTATGATCGCCGAGTTTCCTAGCAGTACCATATCAGCAGTGAACAACGTGAAAAATGAGCAGGCGAATAAGACGAACCGTGGTTTGATCAGATGAGCAAAAGTGAAGATGGCACCGAGAACAATGCAAATACCACCCACAACCACATATGCGATGCCCATGAATGGGTTCTTACCCCCCATTACGGTCCTCGTAGATATCACTATGGACTTCGTCCCTCCATATACAGTGACCGGGAAATCTATTGCTTATGTATTAGCAAGGCAACGAGAAGAGTGCGAAACCAGATGGACCTACAGTCATCTATCTCAATTTCATAGTCCCCCTTTTTCAAAATATCGTCATCATTCCTTCTAGCCAGCTTGCTGAAGGTAGGTAGACCGGCCGTCCTCATCCAAACCTGAAATTCTTCGTCCTCGTGTATATTTGGAGGGGGGTTGTCATGGGTGTAGCCATCAGGGTATCGGTCGCGCCAGTTAGGGGG
Organism: Emmonsiellopsis sp. PD_5; assembly: GCA_032988985.1. Taxonomy (NCBI): domain Eukaryota; kingdom Fungi; phylum Ascomycota; class Eurotiomycetes; order Onygenales; family Ajellomycetaceae; genus Emmonsiellopsis; species Emmonsiellopsis sp. PD_5. The sequence goes on along the minus strand of JANTQI010000093.1, from coordinate 8,379 downwards.
GGGCCAGATCTGATAGGGGTCATATTCGGTTTTTTTGTATAATTCCTTGTCGCTGCTCCATGAAATCCCCTTATTGGTCATTTCATACACCGGGTTATTGTTAACACCAATCATTCGAGGCGAAGAAAAACTGTCGTTGAACATAGAATTGGCAATAAGCCCGCAAGGGTAGTATGCCTTGTGTGTCTCTGGGTCAATCCTAAGCGGGTCGCAAGTGCTCCCACTTATCGTGCTATTTGGTAGTGCTTTGCCCTTCAATTGGTCCAAATCCAAAGATTTAACATAGCGGCGGTGGTTCTGATAGAAGTTGGTAAGGCGGTAATAAAGGAATACCCGAGGGCCAATATCGTTCGGGATTCCAAAGGTCAGCCTGCATATAGTGGTGTTCTGCTTTTTGACGCCGTTCGGGAGGATTCTATCGACATCGACGTCGCGCTGCCAAGTAACCTGCACGTCGTTCGAAGTACGGAATGACGCATGTACACGTTCAGGAATAGATTCCGGGTCCTTTGGGGACACTGGAGCTTTCGAATTGCAGTCTGAGTAATCAATAATGAGTTCCTCCACCTGTTTCATTTCATAACGCAATCATATTAGCAGGCGAACATCAATCGTTTGGATATCGACACCCCCAAAAGCAAACGCTAAGATATTTGGCGCACCTGAGAACTGGCCCAAATCAACAGACCGCCGATTGGGGCGAATATGATGCCAACTATAAAAAATAGAGGCAGAACGGTCTTTGGAGTTAAAATCGGTCTATTGGAATGGCCATATCAGTAAAATATCCACCAAAGATAGGAGAAGATTCATGGCCGTCGGAGCAGGGGCAACATACTGCCACGCCTTCAACCGCTGTTGCCGGAACGCGGTGTCTGTAGGAGGTTGGACCAGAAACTTGTCAGCCAGATCTGCTTTCCACGGACATTACGCTGATGTTGCGTTAGGGGAGAATTTGCGCACTTGCTGGTTTCCGGCTTTTCGGTTTCTTTTCATCTTTGGCGTTGCGAGGATCCTGTTCATCGACCGAGTCGGTTTCTGACCGCGCCATGGAGAACGAAACTGCAGCAGCGGCTGCGTCCCAGGTGCGGCGGGAAGAATAGATACGGAAAGGTTGCTGATCTGGCCAACTCCGCCGGGGAATCTGGCAGACGTAAATTGAAGACCTTTTTGTTACCCGGATGTTTGTTGGAAAGATGATGATGGCGGTTGCGTACGGAAAGGTGGCTGATCGCCAAGAGCCAACTTACATAATCAGTCTCCAGATTCGTCAGCCCTCCGAAGCTGGAGGAGAATAAATCTGAAAAACCAAATGATTTGTCTGGGAAGTATTCGCCAATTAATTTCATTATTTCATGGACATACCTAGGTATGTGCTAGTCCATAGTCAGTTATTATTTATGGGGGACGCAGTATGAATATTGACTTCAAGGTTGATACGAAAGAAACCATTCTAAATTTAGATCATCAATCAGCCTCTTTGAAGACGCCCTGGTCAGCCCAACCATATTTTAATTTTATCTCAGGACCATTAATTTTCACAGTAAATGCTAGGAGAACAGGAGCTGCATACGGAGTACAGGTACATGTAAGGGGAAGATAAGAAAACTCGTGGAGTCATGGTCAATAAATACAAAATTAACAACAGAAATAAGGCATTCTGTACGGAGTAATCTCTAGCTCAATGCCCAGGTGAACAAATAGTATATCTGTGAAAAGAAAAATGATATTGAGTATATTAATAATATATGTATTAATCATGTCTGGCCATAGTCGTGAGAATGCTAACTAAAATCAAAGTGTGTCATTCTGAGAATCATCAAACCATCCCAAGCAGTAAATGTAAAAGATAACACCAGCCCAATGTAGCAAAAGCCAAAGGAAAAGGGGGAAAGACAAAACTGGATGAGCCATGAAAATTGTGAAAATACCCATAAGTACCAACCAAAGAAAACGCCAAAGGAAAACGTCAAAAAGGGGAAAAATGCAGATTTCGACCCATGCTTATCCCAGACCACCATCAAATGCAGTGCAACCACGCCATGAGATACAAAGCATAGACCAGCTAAGACTTTCACCAGGCAGCATAGAATAAAACTGGATCCAGATTGATGGATTAACAACTGAAACACCCCCGTTGAACCTGTAATGCAATAAGAATGAAAGAGACACAATCGTGAATTCATAAGGATTATGACATGGGCAAAGAAGATCCGTGAAAGAGCCCGATAATAATCAACCGTTTTGCGGGACGGTCAGAAACAACAGTCTCAGAGATACTGTCGAAAATAGTCTGGTTTGAACCAGCCGACCTTCTCGTAGGCAGTCCACAATTTGCTAGCCTTGTTGACATCAATTTTGCAGGCTTGCTGAGCATCAGTTTTGCGGAATTCCTTTCCGATGCGAAGAGCATTGAGACGCGCTTCAAAGATGCGACGTTTGCTGCAAAGATAGGTGGCGCAAGTAAGACGAAGAGTGGCGGCAAGACCCACTTCTGCGGGGTCAAGGACATGAATATCTGGGTCGTCGCTTAGATCCAGCATCTGGCCTTTCCAGTCCGCCTTCAAGCCTTTCGTATTTCCCCGCAGAGTCTCGATGGGAGGGCAGTAGTCGGGCAGGGAGTTGTAGTCCGTATCATCTCGGTTGGTGCCAATAACCCGGATGGGCTTTGGTGTCGGGGTGGCGCCGTCGAAAGAATCAAGCACCCGCTGTTTGGGAGTCGACTTGGGAGTCCGTTTTGCCCGTGGTGTTCTCTGAACTCGTGCGCCACCATTTTGGCTTCTTTTTGTCGGGGCTGGCGCGATCTTCTTCAGCTTTGTGGCCACAGCAGGAGAACGTCGAGCCGTCGAGAAGAGTCGTTCCGACAGCTCCCATTCCTGCCTCGCCCAGGCACCAGGGTTCCGGTTGTACTGTGTCGAGACAATTGGCACGCAAGACAAGGCAAATAGATAATCCTCGCGGCTGGGTTTGTTGACTTTGTTGCCGAACATTTGCTTGTGTGTGGCCATGTGTTTTGTGACCAAGGCCTCCGCAGCAGGCTGCTGCAATTGCGGGCCGAACAGAGGCGCATCGGAGAGAAGGTACGGCTCGTTGCGTGGAAAGAGGACTGGATCCCTCGAACCCACGTCTCGCTCGTGGTGATCCTCGATGCTGGACTTTCTCTTCTTGTGTCCAACATGAGGGGTGACGGGTGGCGAGGGTAGATCCATCTCGGACTGCGTGCGTTTTCTCTCAGCAGAAATGGGGGGCAGCTTATTATCATCAAACGATGGCTGTTGTGAAGTGTAAGGAGAGAGCGTAGAATTGAAGCTGTCTAGTGATTTGGCCTCTGGGGGGGACATGAGGCTGGACACAGGTGGGAGGGGCCCCATATTGGCAGGATGGCAAACTGCGAATGCAATAAGGGGATGGCAGAATTGGAGGGTGCAGAACAGTGATGGCTTTGAATGGTGTTTCAGCCAGTATCAAAGGGAGCGGAGAGATAAAGAAGAAAGAGAGTTGGAACGAGATATTAAAAGAATAAAGAAACAACAGCGGGCGGCGATAAGCCCCAAGGCAGAAAGAAAAGACGTGGGAAGGCGACAGACGACGGGCTGAGTTGGATGGCTCTGCCCAACGCAGGTGGAAGTCAATGGAAGTTGGCTCTTGGCGGTTCCAGCACGAATGCGCTGCTGATTTGTCAGGCTCCGCTTTATTCTGACAGGCAGCGTGGCGAGGGCAAGGGGCCGATTCGGGGATAAGCAGCAGCCTCCGAATAGGTGGCAGGGTATGTGAGTTTGGTTTGTCTGGCGATGTTTGTTGTGTTGGGTTGGCGATGCAGAGGAAACACGGAGATCGACGTAGTACGGGCGGTCAGGTCAGGTCAGGTCAAGAGAAGAGCGATGTTTGAACGAGGAGAAGATGGGGGTGGAGGGGAGGCGCTCAGCGGCGGGTTAAGTAGTGATCTAAGGTTTTATCAGGGACGGCGGCGGCAGGGACCGAAGTTTGGTAGGTTGGGACAGGCGGAGTCAAAGTTAATATGGCGAGGAGTCATCAACAGTCACTGGAAGTGAGGGGCAGCGGTGGGCAGCGGATAGGTTGGGTTGGAAAACTAGAACTCTATGGGCTCATGGTTTGGCCGTTTGGTCGTTGCCTAGCGGAGAGCTGGGAAGCGCCGGCGGGGATGGTGATTCATGAGAGGAACGAGGAGCAGACAGGGAGGGCGTCGGAACGATATATGTGTCATTGACCTGGATTGGGGGGTTTAGGCAAGCAAACACTGAGCAGCTGGAGAAGAATGACGGATGAGAGCGGCTCTCTAGGTTGGAGAGGGCAGAGGGAATCAAATCGACAATGCTGTTATAATTTGGCACGGTTGTTGCGCCATCAATTCTATATCTATCTATCTATCTATCGTTCTATCTCTCCCCCACCGGGCCCAAGTCGCGTCTGGATGATGAGGTCACTTGCGCAGACCCCATCAGCTGCTCCCCCGCCGCCGTGACCCTGTCGCGCGCAGCCCTGTCAATTGATCACCGTCACGCTCGGGTAGCTGTATCGCCAAACTTTGTTTCTCCTGGCTTTATGGTTGTTTTGCAGGATTGGAAGGTTCTGAACGACTCATAACCTTGAAATGTTGGCCCGACCCGTGGAATGCTGCACTGGGTTGAGGCGAGGGCGCCAGACACGGCCGCCCGCTCGATAGGGCTGCCAATGGATCGTCACCAAGTCTGAAGTTTAATGCAGCGATACCCAGGGCCCGATTACCGGTCCATGGGTGGGTTACCCACGGCCTCGCCTTGCCAACACGTTGGAGAACGCATTGAGATGGAGTGAGTTGGGAGGTGTTTGCCAGGTGATATCTGGATGTTGGAATTGACAATGGACTGCAAACAGCCCAGAGCGAACAGGCTGACGACTGACGTCGACGCTGGTGTGTGCCCCAGCCTCCCCCACACGGCGGTTTCTATTCTTGGCCACTCCATGGCTGCTCCTGCCCAATCCAGCCATTGGCCAATAGGCTCCTGCCAATGCCCGGGGTCGGGCCCACTGCACGCCCCTCGCTGCTGGCCCCATCCGTCGTGGCCAATCACCGCGCGCGCCGGCTGGTCATCCGCTGACATCACACTCCGGCTGGCCCCCCCTCGTGCAAATCAACTTGGCCCGTGTCGTCCGGCTCATGACTCTGCGGAATGCCTGGTGAAACCTACGCGAGGATTGACTTTGGCGTGTCTTGGCAGCACACCACCACCACATCCGGGGTTTAGTTATGCCGCTCCGACGGATAATAGTAGCACCTTGCCAGTGTCCGCGCCCATTGTTGGCAGTAGGCCGACCTTTCCTAATGTAGCTTAGTGTATCACATGACCACACAGAAGACAGTATTGGCTGTAATTGTGGGAAGGCTGAAAACTCTCATTTACAGAGCATTATTATTATTATTATTCTTCATTTAAGGTGTATGGCAGTCAGAGACTATGACACCTACCTAAGTATAAACTTAGGGTTTACTAATTAAATTAATCTAACATACAGGCCTAATTTGCCCTGTGTGTGTGGCTTAATGGTATAAGCAGCTGGCAGCCTTAGCATCTCTATAGTACCTATATGTTATAGGGGCAGGTTTGAATCCTGCTGGGGGCATTTGCTTTTTTACCCACCAAGAAAGGTGTAAAACATCAGGTAGATTAGGGTCTATTCTCAACTAAAAACCTGGGTGGTTTTGGGTCTATCCTCAACTAAAACTTTTAGCCTTTAACTAGGGAATACTTTTAAAAACTATCTGATTAGTAGGGCCCTATGAAAGGCTGTACTTTTATACCTCTATCTTATAGCTTATCTGAACCTTACAGCTCTGATCATACAATTAGTCTGATCTTTCTCTAATATTTTACCTGACCAATTAGAGATTTCTGGGCCCAGGGCCTAGAAATTGCCTGGCCAATCAGAGGCCACCATTCACTCAACTATCAGATTGGGAGAATGTTACCCTGCCTAAAAATTTTTTATATTATACAATCTTATATTCTCTTTTTCCTTTTCCCTTTTCTGTGATTTAAAGGTGTCTGATTGTATGAAAACTATGAGAATCATATAATATATACAGAAAATAGGTGAAATGGTAGTATAAAAGAGGTATAGTATATAATAGCACCAGCTGGCATGATAGAGCTACATATGGTCATATGACCAGGTTATATGATTCTGAAAACCACATCCTTCTCCACCAAATCCAGCTTTACCTATAAAGGTGGTTACATGATGGTAAATTATATAATTTACTAATTATGCTAACCTAATTTGGCCATAACACTGTGCAACCCCTTAATGCATAAAATAAACCTTCTACCACTTATCCTCTTAAGAAAAACAACCTTATAATTGTTTATCTCCCACAGCTCCTCTTCTCATACAATGCTTATTATCACTCTGTACATGCACAGTCATACTTATTAGCCTTTCTCACATAAGAATGTTAACTCCCAGCAAGCACCTAATGCCCTGCTTTTCCTCAGTGGGTTCTCTAAATAAGCATGTAAAGACCTACAAATGAGATCACTTGCACCTCACATTTTCAGAGTAAGAAAAGCTTTCTCTGATGGCCAGTACATTACCTTCAGTCCTCAGACTTTTTTAATAAGTATGAAGAGTCTGAGACTCCTCATTACATGCAATTTAATTTTACTGAACACTTACTTTTTTTTACTAATAACTTTGTTTTTTACAGCTGGCTCATCAAGCAAGCCTGCATGATCTCTGACCTTCCTCTTGTAAATGCCAGTGACTCCACTATTATTCATTTCTTATATAAAGTATAAGCCCAGCTCCCCTACTATGCAAATGATGCAGAGCTGCAGGACCTACATAATCTTATTAGTAAAGACATTAATTTCATGTGTAGAAGCCTCTTCTCTTTTCCCAATAATAAAGAAGACACTGATGTGATTGTAGAGCTCAACCTCTATAAGTACTATAATCTCTCTTTACAGAAACCTTGCACTAACTTCTGTTTTTTAAAGATGTCATCTTATAAGATCATTGAATTATAAAGGCCTTTAATGCTAATCTCTCTTTCTCTTGCCCAAATGTAGGCCCCCCAGCTTTCATGCCAAGCTCTTATTATTTCATCTGGACCTCTCATTGTAAATATTCTGTAAATGAATGGCCAGAACCTTACCTCCTATCTCACCTAATAAGCCCTTTTCCTTTAAAGTTTGATCTTAATAAGTTGAATGTTTTTGTGTGATATAACAGCACCTAATTCCCTGACTGCACCACTGCATTACATATATATTATTAATTCTATAAGAGCCCTGCACTGATTTCTAACAAGGAGGGTCTTAAAAACTTTCACATAATGACTGGGCTCCATAAGTGTCCCCACATATCTGATTTCCTCATTTGTGAAACCATTCCCCACTGTGTGAGCCTACTCAACTATTGCAGGCCATTCATTAACTTGAAGTTCATTCTTAACCCTTACTGTAAGAAGTATGGCTCCCACCTCCTTTATCTATTATAATGAATTCTGATGGAAGACCTCATCCTCTGGTGAAAGCATTTTAATAATGGCTGCTTAAACTCTAATGCAGTACTGACATACTATTATGATAATAAAGCCAATGTCCCATGTGAATGCTGTATAAAGGACCAGGAACCCTTCCAGTTGTATGTCTTACTACCTTCTGTCTGTAATGGCATATATGCCTGTGCCTGCTACCTTTAAAACAGTTAGGTAAAACATTACAAGTCTTACTGTAAGTTTACTGCCTGTAAACTCCTATCTCATGTAAATACTAATTTATTAACAGATTACTTACACAACCAGAAGATACTGGCTAAGGCAGCTGTAATACTATCTCTTTCTCTCACTTCTAAAGCCTCTTCTTTTGCTTGCCTAACTTTCTCTCTCACCTTCATATAAACCTCAGTTCATACACTTACTGAGTCTATTATTACTCTTATGATGCTGGCTTCCACTTCTGTAAGTACTCTTCCCTTAACCCCAGCCTCACATGCTGTCTCTGACCCCCATGTAACCAAGCTGGGTTCATCTCAGCAGATCCATTACACATTCATTATATTAACCACCTTCATGCAGATCCTCCTGCTCTCTTTGCCCATTACTGTGACCTCCTCTTGTAGAACTGCCTGGAATCAGTACATTATTTTATTTAAACATTTACCCACTAATGATCTGCAGAAAGTTGCATGCACTTTAGCTGAAGCAAAGAACATCATGCATGCTCTAAAGCACTATTATAAGACAAAATTCCTTTGATTCTTCAAACCAGCCTTCCCCTTTGAATTTCAACATGAAAATACCTGCATTCAAAAGCCCTCATTGAGATCTATTTGCCATACAAATTTGGTGAGATTTGGACCAGAATTGGGGGTGTG
>JANTQI010000092.1:91123-136678 GCA_032988985.1 Emmonsiellopsis sp. PD_5 | reverse complement strand
AAAAAAAAAAAAAACTCCAAATCACCCCACAACATCAACCTTCCACAACCCATCCCCCAAATAATGCCCCTCATCCATAACCACCCCCTTCCCCTTCTTCTTCATCTCCTCCGTCCCCATCTTCAACACACCAACCAGACAAACCTCCTCCTTCCCCTCCGCCGTCACCGCCACCACCTCCCCAGCCTCAAACTCCCTATCACCGGGATTCTTCGCTGGATCCGGTAACCTGCCTCCCGCAGACGTCAGGCCGGGGGCCATTAGGGTAGCTCCCGAGAGCACGAAGCGGATGGCGCCCCGGTCGATGCCGATGGTGGGGATTGCGTTGGGGAAGGCGTGCAGGATGCGGAGGTGCGGGATTAGAGGGCTGTCGAGGGATTGGAAGAGGATTGGGCGGGAGTCGATGGTATAGAGGGAGACGCGGTCGGGGCTGGTTATGTGTTAGTTCTTTTTGCACGTTTGGAGGGGAATGTAGGGATAGGTGGTGGTGGTGCCCACAGTTTGACAACCTCCAGCGAGGCCTTTTTGGGTATTATCTCCTCGATGTATGGTTCGAAGCCTGGGTATGTTTCTAGGAACTTTTGGCGGACGGCACGCTGCACGGAGGATTTGACTTTTGAGCGCGCCCCGAGGGATATACTGGATTTTTGTTAGTTTGATGCTCGTTAAAAAGGGTTTGTGCTGGGGGGGTTGGATTGGGAGGGAAGTGACAATAATCAAAACAGCAAGAGACACTGAAGGATACATAGGATATCCGTCTTAATATCTCTTCCGTGCACGGAGAATACCACTGTCTCTATATCCTGTGCTGGGTGAAGCTCACGGGTGCGGGGCAGGATTGCTCGATTCAATTGGCAAGCGGGAGGGCAGAACGGGAGCGGGGATACTCACTCTTTCTTGAACATGACGGCTGGAGGGAGAGGGGATCGTGGTATAAGCAGAATGGGTGGCTATCCTGTTGTATAGCCCACGGCTGTTTTGTGTCTGTCGTTGTTGATATTGATATTGACGCCCGCCGATTTTGTTGCGCAAGTGGCACAAACCGGCAGACGCGGGGGCCAATGACGTAAGCAGGGGATAGCCTCCTAAAAGGGGTGACATGATCGAAGTGACTCCTACCGCTGTGATGCACTTGGAAGTGACTGGGCATGCTGGAGAGCCTTAACTACTGCACTCAATTAACAAAGATCAGTTACAGTTTAATTTCGACAGACAGAGGCTGGACCGCTTGAAGGCGACAGAATCCCGTTTGACCTCGAGAACAAACGAAAATCATATCTCTGGTCTTGAGAAATCAGTTGCCAATCTTAGAGATGCCAGAAACCGATGCATCGGTACATACAAGCGTGGCATACTTGGCAACGACACAGAAGCAGACAAAGTGATCATTAGGAATGGGGGGGATTTTGTAGGCCTCAATTGACAAAGATCAGCTACAGTTTACCATGATCAAAGGGCAACCCCCTAATCACGAATACACGAGCGCTCCAATACGGAGAGTCACATTTCGACAGACAGACGTTCGAGGACCGCTTTAAAGCGACCGAATCCCGCTTGAAGGCCACAGAATCCTCTGTGGCTGACCTCCAGAACAATCGAAAATCAGCAGAACGTCATATCTCTGATCTGGAGGGATCAGTTGCGGATCTGAAAGACATTAGAAACAGATTCATCAGCACGTACAAGCGTGACATACTTGGAAACAACACGGAAGCAGACAAAGTGATCATTAGGACGGGAAATCGGTTCGTACATGGGGGGGATTGCAAACGAGATGCATAATTATACAAACCTCCAGCCCAACGTCGGGATTTTGATATCTACACGAAGCTGTACGGTCTCCATCCGGGAATTGTCCGGACTTCTATCCGTAAGTATCTCTGCAGTTGGGATACTGGTTGACTAGTGCTAATAAATTTAAAGTATACCATCCAACTATTGAACTCCTCGATAGACACGCTGCTGCTGTCGCTGACAAGATGGTCGAGCTCCCTACCAAGTTTAACGACCTGTTTGCCAACTTCATACAGGCGCTCGAGGCTTCGAATTTCGACGAAGACTATCTTCCCGATCCAAGATCAAGCGTTACAGTTGCATATTGGGCCTTTCTTCAGTACTGCCCCTAGCTAGTAGTGGTCTTGCTGCAACTATGATGGCTCCTCGACAACGACACCGAAACTACTTTTGAGGGACCACCAATGTTGACCTATTCTATTCTTGCATCATTATTGTATGTTAAGGTACACTCTTTCATGCCCACCTTGCATGAATTATGCAAGTCTTGCAGGGCATTTCTACCACACTGCTTGATGGGGTATGCCATCCTATGCAAGTTCATGACCTTGCTCACTGTGTATTTGTATTAGGACTTGGAGTGCAATGAAGATAAGATATTGCTGTTTTCTTCTGGGTAGACCATCTTCCAGTCCCATCGGACTTTGTTACTTCCTTGCACTTCACATCCTTCGGCTTCAGGTAGCTTAGTGACAACTCCTCTGGGGAAACAATCTGAATGATACTTCTTTGACTAGTACCAATACAATGTTCATTATCAGCTGTAGGAAGTAACTAATAAGGCAGCAAACATACTGAGAGCCATATGTATGAACTAGTAGGCATAAAACAGCATTGAAAAAGGGTTGCGCTGAGTGGTCCCACCCCCAACTTAACAGAGTATAAGTTTCAATGGAGAAAACGATGGAGAGTCTCTTGTTCATAATTCATATTATTCTTGTATTTGTTCGTCCGACTACTTAGGAGATCGAGAGCAGCTAATTTAAAAGGAAGTAGTACGCTAGTTTTAAAACAACTATTCGCTTATCCCTTGGCAGCACCGGCCTTGATCAGGATGATATCGCCGTCCTCGACAACATAATCCTTGCCCTTGGTAAGGACCTTGCCAGCGGCCTTGACGGCCGCTTCGTCGCCGTATTCCCGGAGAACGTCATAGTTGAACACAATACATTGGATGAAGGTCTTCTCAAAGTCTGCAGTTTTACCCAGGTTAATAAATGAATCAGGGGACAGGAGATTTTATGTATGACTTACCAGTGTGGATAACACCAGCGGCCTGAGGAGCTTTTGTCCCCTTGCGGATAGTCCACTGTCTGACCTCGTCCGCACCAGTGGTGAAGAAGCTGCCCAGGTTAAGGACCTGTCGCATAGTGATAATGATCTTGGGGAGGGCGGATCTGGTGCTGAGGGTCTTGCATTCCTCCTCAGCCGCGGCATCGTCTTCGAAGCGCGTCAGTCTGTCCTCGAAAGAGACAGATAGGGGGATAATGGGATCGCCAGCGGAGTTTTCCTTGATCCACGCCGCAACCTTGGGCAGGTACTTGTTCTTTTGGCGGATGTAGTCCTTCTCACTGAGATTGACCAGGTATACAACTGGTTTGGCAGTGAGGAGGAAGAGAGGGTTGATTACTTCGACCTATTTCGTTTGCCCATTGTCGTTAGCAATTGATCTTACCAAAAGATTTGGCAAGGTAGATAATGCATGAAATATAGGAATGGTGACAATAGGTATCAGGGTTGGAATTTCCTCTCATACGGCCTCAAACGTGAGATGTAAAACGAGACCTTCGACGAGCTGGGATTATATCGAGCATTGTGCTCTTGTTCATCATGGTAATCGCACCAGGGGAGAAATAGAAAACATAAAATGGGCAAAATCGAACATACCTCTTTAGGATTCCAATCACCCTTTCTTACATCCTTTCCATCCTTAAGCCATTGCAGAATCTTAGCAACGGTAGCCTCCTCTTCCTTCAGCTTCTTCATCTCAAGACTCTGGCCGCCTCTTCTTGTCTGCTTGCCAAGAGCTTCAAGAGCCTTCTCAACAAATTCAATATCTTTAATCCGCAGCTCCTCGCTGATGATGTTCAGATCCCGCACGGGGTCGACATCACCTTCGACGTGGATGATCTCTGCGTCGTCGAAACACCGAACGACTTGGAAGATGGCATCTACGGCTCGAATGTGTGACAAGAAGGCGTTTCCAAGACCAGCACCAGTCGAGGCACCGCGGGTGAGACCAGCGATATCATACACTGTCAAGTTGGCGGGAACCTGGGACTTGGGCTTATAGTGCTGGCATAGCCAATCGTACCGCTCATCGGGAACGATGACACGGGCCTCTTCAGGATCGATAGTGGCATATGGGAAGTTCGCGGGGTTACCCAACGAACATTTTGTGATGGCCTGGAAAAGCGTCGATTTGCCGACGTTTGCTAATCCAACCTGATCGAGCAAGAAACATTAGTAAAATGGCACAGTAAATATGCATAGAGGAGGTTACGGGTTGTCCATGAGTGAAAAACGATGTGGAGCAGGAGGGGCAAGCGAAGGAGAGAGAAAAAAAACACACAAAGAAAAAACAAGTACAGCAAAATTGACATTGGTAGCTAGTCCCCACGTACGATACCACTTTTCAAGTTGTTCCCTGGGCGTCCAAGAAGGATTTTCTCCTCCTTGACTTGCTTTTTGGGACCCATTTTCTTCTTCCTACTGGCAAAAGTGCGAGAGAGGATAAAACAGGGTGAGGGGAGAGCGTACGTCGGCTGTTGGCGTAGAGAGGGGTTGGTGAGGCGGGAGGAAAAAGCAGGACCAGCTGCGAGTCGTTCAAATTGGAGGCTAAGAGAAGCAAAGGGAGACCGGGAGACCACGAGGAGCGAAATGGTGGCGGATTGCGGCCTGACAAGGCACGAATAACCCTGGCGTCAAGAGAGGGTGGGGGAAGAGGGTGGGAGAAGAGAAGCGAGGGGAGCAAGGAGGAGATAGTTCAGGGATTGCGCATTAGACGAAGAAAACAGAGAGAGACGGCCAATTGCGGGCGGTTGGGCTGCTTTTCTCTCTCTGGTTGGAATTTTCTATTCGTTGTTGAGTTTTTTTTGTTGGAAGAAGAAGATGGAAGAGATTTTAGCGGCTCTGCTAAGTCACGTGCACATCGTACCCTAACGACACCCCTAGATCTCGTCTGGGAGGGCGGAGATTGTTGCATTTCTCGCTGCAGAACAAGTATATCGCCTAAATCATGGACTCAGCTACTGAATCACTGGCATGCCGGTCTTTGAATTCCAGGGCCATGGTTCTCAATCACCGACTCCTGACGTGGCAATTCTTCGATATCCGCCCAATCTCCCAGGAGGCACAACAAGGGGAATTGTTTCATCCGCCCGAGTCCCAGGTGATATCGATGCCTATTGAGGGCCTTCTCGAGTATCCTCTTGCTAATAACAGATTCAGATAGGGCGCCTCAAAGCCTGTCTGCTTCCACGTCCACCTGCTCACTTGCCAGTCTCATAGTCATCCAAATGCACCCCTGACGTCCTCATTCAAAACCAGACCAGATAACTTGAAAATGTAAACTAAGGCCGCTGTCACATTGTCCAGAAATTCGGAAACTATGGATCTGAGCTACTCATCATGATTCGACGCGGCATTGCGTCCGTTTCCGCCAGAACAAGTTTGGAAAAATAGACATGCATTCCAAAAAAGAAAAGAAAAGAAATCACTCCTCCCCGCGAAAAAGAACGAGCCAGTGTGCCTCCCATAGTGATAGAAAAAAGAAACGGCAACAGAAATGTGCTGTGAAGATATTCATATCAGACCAGCTGCCATCGGCAGTTAAAGGGGAAAAAAACAGAAACTGATATGAAAATGAAAATGAAATGAAAATCTCATGCTAAGTTGCCCTCCCCGTTTATTTTATTCCCCCCCCTTTTCTTTGGTTGAAAACAGAACTCCCTCCCATATATCATCATTATTTTTTAACAATTGCATCCAGGAAACGTCAGCGAGGCGCTCTGTTGCATCCGGGCAGCTCATTGATCGGAGGGCTTAAAGCTGGCTGGTGGCTCTGGCGGCTGCACAATATGGCCCGTTATCTAAGATCTTCGTGGACTGAAGGCTTCTCCATGGCGGAGAAGAGCAGGGAGTATCCAGCCCGAGTCCATACCTGAACACGACTACCGGGCAACGAATGGCGTTCGTGTTGATACCGAGGATTGAACAGTTGTCTTGCATATCAACGAATGCGTCGTGGATCGGCTCTCGTGTTCGGAATGTTGACTGGTAACCCCCGGATATATCAGAAATTGCCCGCACAGAGAAACAGGAATAGAAAATTGCACAATACAGAAGCACACCAGGGTATTGAGCAAGGAAGCAAAAAAGCACTCACCTGAAGTGGCCCTTGGATCGCCATGTTGGCCCTCACAATCAAGAAAATTTCTTTACAATTTCTTCTTGCACTTATCATGCCTGGAAAGCGCTGCTCCTCCCACCTATGGGCTCACGATGGATCCTTGACTTGCTAGCACCAAGTTGTGTGTATATCCTTTTCGATACGGCCATTGTTAGTTCGGGCTATTTTCCATTGTTGGTCAACCAGAGGGTAATGGAGTGGAATGGAAGACGAGATAACCCACCATTAAATGTTCTGTCGGATCAGATATGTGCAAACTCATCGCACAACAGACTCCTTCATGAAAAGCATTCTGATTCCAACTCCTTCAGCTCCAGCCCACATAGGACGACCATCACGAGCCTTGCCCTAAAGATAAAGATGATCCGGCATCTTGGGCCCATCATACTTCTTCCTTCTACCCACAACAAGTACACTTGCTGCTAGCATATTCAGCTCCTCTCCATCATCCCAATTCCAGCAGATCCACGCTATGCCATGCCGGGAGAGTTGGAACTGTCCTTCGACCACTGTCCTTCGGAACCGATCGATGGCCCCATCTGTTGAACATATCCATCCCATCGCCACACCATCCGGATATCCAACTTCCAACCGCAATCACGCCCACGAGGGTTCCGTTCTTCCCAAACCACGTTCTTTCTTTTCATCCCAAACACCTCCAACAACTGGTAAACCCCTCTGCCTCCTCACCTTCCTTCCGTCCCATTCCCATTCCCATCCCCGTCTCCAACCCTTCCTCTTCCTCATCCTCACCCTCACCCCACCAATCCAACCATCCATAACACCAACACCCCTATCAAACCCCCAAACAACAGCACCCGGGCCTCAAAAAACCCAAATCCATCCTCCTCTCCCCCCTCTCCCCCCTCTCCGGACCCCAACCCCTCACGACTCCTACTCCATCCATCCCTCCTTACCGTCCTCACCACCTTGGCCTGACTCTCAACCAACCCCCCAGACCCAGACCCAGCTCCATCATCCGCCATCAGCGTCTCCGCGTACGGCGACGATAGCGGCCGCAGGTTAGAGTCGGCGTCAGCATGGAGGTCAAAGGTCGACCCGTCGCCGCGGGTTGGGAGCGGGGTGGTGAGGGTGATGTTTGTGAAGCCTAGGCGGTTCAGTTGGTGGACGGTCCAGCGTTGGAGCTGGTGTTTGAGGGAGAGGGGCATGAATGGTTGATGATGGATTCTGAGAAGTAGGATGGATGGATGGATGCGAGCACAGAGGGAATGGAATGAATGTTTGGTTCTTTGTCTGCCTGGCTGGGTGATGGATGTGCAGATGGGACAGAACAGACACGATGAATGAGATGGGATGAGGCGAGTGATCCGGTCAAGAACGGGGGAGGTAAGGTGAGTGTATGTATGTGTGTATGGGCGTGTTGATCAGATGCCGCGAAGGGCGAACAAGGTTTTGTGTCGCTCAGTGGCACTAACAGGAGAGGGGGGTAAGGCAATGTAGAGATGAGATGGCGGTAAGCGGAGGTAGGTAGGTAGATAAGTAGCCAGATGGGAAATGATAGATATAACGTGCGTATTTTCCTTCCAATGACAAGATTCTCGAGTCAAATTGCCCATAAGCATAAGCATAAGCATGAAAATGCGCAAGATAAAAAAAGAACAAGAGCCACAATGCTGTCCTGATATCGCACTTTATCAGCCTTTTGTATATAGAGCACCTCACTTCAATCAGCACGGCACCTTATTTTTTTTTAAATCACACTCACAGAGTAAAGAAATAAAAGAGAAACACACAAAAAAATACCTCCCAATCCAGCCAGACCCAGACCCCCCCGGAGGTAGGAGGCGAAAACAATCCAACCGGATATAGCAGAGACGAAAATGGCCACGGGCAAATCAGAAACCTCCATGCGACCTTCGGCTGGTCATTGGAGCAGCTATCCTACCTGGATACGCAAGCGGTCATAGGCCGAAGAAGAGTAGGTAGATACCTCAGGTTTACATATACAAAGAAGAGCTTAATTTGGCCGGGATTGGGGGGTGGTGGAGGAGAGGAAGTTTAAGAATGAAGGTAAGCAGGGTTTGAGATAAAGAAGAGAGTTTAGTTCTATATAAAAATAATTGTTTTGAACTAGGGTTGGGCTCCTGTTTTCCTTTTATTTTTTTTATTCTTTTTTGTTTTAATCCCGACACTTTGGAATAATAGGAATAGGGGTGGAAGATTCTGCTGCATTAGTTCACTCAATCTCTGGTCCACGGGTCTATCCAAACTTTAGCCATGAAAGAGAGTTAATCTTTTCTTAGTGACTAATCTCCTGAATTCTGAAGATATCATTCATCTCCTAAAGTGAAGAGGTTACCAATTCCCAAGTCCATTTTTCATTCCTACTAGGTGAATACTCTCTATCACAATGTCGAGTAGAAACCAGCAATCTCTCTCTGAAGACTCAAACCCCTTACATCGAACCCAGCCAACTTCAGACTCCGAGCTCCGCCACCGTGAAGAGAGCAGACGCCCTATATTTTGGACGCATGGTGATCGTCCTGGCCATGATGGAGTAAGGGACAGGCACAAGAGGCGCAGACGCCTCACCCAAAGCCTCAACCTTACCCCAGAACAGCTTCGGCATATTCTTCTTTTTATTTACGAGAATCAGAGCGGGGTGTCCATAAATTGGACACCCGAAATCCTCTATCAATACGTCCCTAGGACGTTTGAGGGGGCCGATGTACCCGAGCCTCTCGCGGCCTACACCCTAAAAAAAGCGATGGGCAAAGCCCTCTTCAAACAAATCCCTGGGTTGGTTAACCTCCCTTGTTGAAATAAAACTCCTCCTACTCGTTATCTGTGGCGGTATCAGCTAACTCTCAACCAATTTTATTTTTTTTATAGTGTTTACGAGGAGACTCTCCGCTCGGACGGGGGCCATATGATTTTCGAGTTGCACTGGACGGGAGTCGAGCCAGAAGTGCCAATCGAGTTGCGTGATCTCCCAAACCTGCGGATTGTTGAGCAGCCACACATGGAGTTCACGCTCGATTCGATGCAGAGGAGCAGTGGTATTTAAATAAGATCTCTGGCCCTCTGGCCTAGGTGCGCTTACCGCATGCCCTTTATCATGTCAGGAATCCGGCAATAGCACGTCGGGACCAGGCCGAGTCCTTGTTTCCCACCGCGGCAAGACTCGAGGCGTGCAATGAGACCATGTTGCTTGACTTTGTCGTCCGGAACGAAAAAACGACCATCAGAGCCAGCAACGTCGGATTTTATTTGACATACAACAAGTTGTTGAACTCCACAAGGGGGATGTTGCCTTGGACTGGATTCAAAAGGAGGGAGTTGTAATACCCCGGGGCCATCAAACGCCAGGCTCTGTATCTTATAATGTCCTTGGTTTTGCGGTCACTCTTGATAATCTTGGTCCCTCCAGACATGTAATAGCAACGGCTGGTCAATCGATCCCAGTGACGGATTTAATATTGCCTTCTCCCTTGATGAGGTCGAGCGGGTTAATCCTACCAGGGTGCTTGCCGGGATCCGAAATTCAGAGAGCTAGAGAAGCTTCCGAGACATTGGTTGGACTCACTGTCTATACATTAACTGGCTTTACTACTAGTAGTATATTTTTCGATATCAAAGGGGAACAAGACGAGGTGGCTGTCTACGAACTTCAGATTAGATAGAAACCAGCAGGTAATCATAGCTAGCTGCAATATCAAGCCCTTTTTTTAAAAAAAAAATGCATCCTAGAAAAGCTCAAAAGAACAATCAATGTAACAACTAGTCAGGGTCCACTGGAGCCAGCCACGGCGAAAAGAATCTGATAAACAACAATCTTAAATTAAAGAATGGACGCATCCTAAAACAATACTGCCCAACAAGAAAGAAAGAAAGAAAGAAAGCAAGGGGAAAAACCCAAGAACCAGGACCTCGGGAACAACGACAAAGAAGCAGAAGTAAGCTATAAAAGTATAAAAAAAAAGCTAGCTAACTTAACTACCGAAGGAAAAAAGGATTGACCAGATTGCAAGCAACGATATATAATATAATACAACATAGAAAAGAGCTCACACACACACACACACACACACACATATGTAAACTAGCTAGGATGGAGAAAGAACAGAACAAGCAACATAGCCCATATTATGATGAAACAGGGGAATAAAATGGATACAGCCCAGATTTCTTTGCCTCCTCCCCTTTTGCCCTGCTTTAAACTACCTGCCATCCATCCATCCCATCGATCCTTGAAAAACAAAAGAAAAATCCGGTTCCCGTTTTCGCCCCTGCATACCATTCATTTCCAACGGCCTTGAAGGGAAAAGGAGAAAAAAAAAACAGAGAAACATAGAGCGAAAAAAGGCAGAAAGAGAAGGAGACAAGCAAGTGTAAATAAATCAATCATGAGAACCCAAGTAAAAAAAAAAAACACATAGCACTGCCGAACCCATTGCGAGATCACTCTTTAAAGTGTAGAATAAATAAAAACACCAACCCATCTCGAGAAACAGTTTTTTTTTGAAAATAATGTAGAGAGGCACATCACGTATCCGCCGCATCTGTCATATTCCGATCCTGATCCTGACCCTGATCGCCATCCAGGATCCCTAGCAGCTGGGCGTAAGGGACGGTGACGCGTTGAAGATCTCGATGTTTTCCTATGATCACACAGTGGAGTTAGCAAGATGTAACAAGGTCTCAGAAACCAGAGTTTATAAATAACGTTTGACAAAGGAAGGCTAAATCAAATGGGGGGGAACTCCACTTCCCCCCTCCATATGGCGTATGGCGGTGGACGAGAGAAAGCAAAGAACAAAGAGAACATAAAAAAATAAATAAAAAAGCTTACCTAGAGCCAAGACCACCTCGTTCAACAACGCCATCCGAGACCATCCACAAAGTAACTTGTCAGAGCCGTTACCCCAGGTACCGGATTCAGAGCCTGCAGCAGCAGCAGCAGAAGAAGCAGCAGTAGTAATCTCCTTTGGCTTCACCGCTGCCTCCCTACCATCATCTCCATCCCCATCGTCAAAAATCCCTCCCAAAATCCCCTCCAGCAACTCCTCCGCCTTCATCTTGGCCCCCTCAGCCCCCAACCGCTTCGCATACATGGAAAGATACAATCGGAACTCCTCCTTGGCGCCCAGCGACAGCGCAGCCGCGACTCGATTTTCCAGATGTGCGATGGAGACGCCTGCTTCGAAGCTCTCGAACCCTTCGCGGGAGAGGAGGACCTTGATGAGTCGCTGCAGGAAGAAGCCACGGCCACGTATGAGTGCTTCATTTGTCGTGTTACGTTCGAGGAAGGGGATGACCCCCGCCGACACCGGGGTTCTGGTATCACCACCACCACCGCCGCCGACACCGTCTTGCCGGTTACCCGATGACGAGGACTGCAGGTTGCCGACTGAGGAGTCTTTGGTGTTCCAGTACTGGCTGCCGGCGGCCCACCAGGCCTCGGACATTCTTTGCCAGACGTATAGAGAGGGCGAGTAGCTGTAGCCGTCCCCGTTCGAGATGGTGACTACTATCCGGCCTTCGGAGGTTAGACGGGCAGAGTTGATGGCGGCGACGGGGGAGGGGGCATCACCCATGGTGTGTACAGCTGCATCTAGCACCGGCGCCAGGGACACGGGGGGGTGAGGCGAGGAGAGCGTAGTTACATTCCACACGTAGCACATTCCCACGGCACTTATACACAAAACCCATGAGTCGTTACATTCCAAAATCACAGGCTGGGCTTCCAACACAAGCGTGTTGAGTAATCGCCGTCCAGATGGTGTCCAGATATAGACAGACCCATCTTCAGACGCTGCCGCCCAGAGCTTTTGGCTGCCAGTGACCAGAAGCACGGGTCTGGGGAGGAAATCTTGCCACAATGGCTGATCGCCTCGTGTAAGAGTAATTCGTACAGGTTCCCGGGCAGACGCTGGTCCGGAGTTCACCGGGTTTCGAGCTTCGAAAAGGATATCTGCTTTCGGTCTCGCTGGTGCTCCTGAGCCAGTGCTAGCATTAGACATGACCGCCTCCGTAGGGTTCCCGGACGAATCCAATGCCTGCAATATATGGTTTCTGATCTTCGGCACTGCCAACCGTACCTGACTGACTGTCATGGCAGGATTAACCACAGCAGGCCTAATAAATTCTGGAGTTGTCAGCAGCCCCTTTTGTGAATCCCCTCGTTGCGCCGGCCGGAGTCCTTCGGGGGTATTTGCAAGAATCGGCGTGGCCCCAGTTTCGCTAATCGCTGCTACTCTTTTCTCAACGGCTTTATCATCGTCGCCTTCAATCTGTGCGAATTTGCGTTTATTTCCGAATAAGAGGGCTGCCAGACCACCTTTTGGAAGCCCATCGAACGGCTTCGAGAGATCTAGGATTGAATCCGGTCCCTCAGCCTTTCCGCCCTGGCTGTTCATCGACGCAGCAACCAGCCGCGATTGAGGAAGGGAAGATTCCGCACCACCAGCACCAGACACCAGAAGTGGCGCGATGCGTTTCTTTCCATCCTTGGTATAGGTCGGTCTCTGTTTGAGCCTCTCCAACTTGGCAGCATATGGATCCGGTTTATCCTGTTCGCCAGTCGTGCCATTGACGGGCCCATTGGGTTTCTGAGTACTACCTATGGGCGTAGAAGCTCCGGCAGGAGTCGTTCCATTCGAGGTTATTGTTCCATTGACTCCCTGATCCGTAGATGGGTGGCCATCGCCCATCAAAGCACCCATGCGGCCCTCGACGCCTCGAATCTCGCCAGCTTTACTCTTCTCCTCGAGCAACAGGCCATTGGTGGACTCGATAATACCTGCGCCTCTCCTATTCGTGCCGAATTTCGTAAGGGACTTCTCATTCTCTTCAAGAGACATGGGAAAGCCAAGTTCAGCATCCTCAAACCGAACAGCAAGGATCGTTCCATCCAGCGCTGTCGCGAACAAGCATTTCCCATCCGGCGACCAAGCAAGGTCCGAAATCGCTTTCGCGGCTAGATCTTGCGTAATCACCACCGGACGCGGATTGCTCGTGATCCACACGCTGAGCGATTTATCCGCCCCAGCGCACGCAATGACGGTCACAAGCGTATTCAACGAGTGACCGTGTTTATCAAAAGAATTTTTCGTGATAGGCTGTGGAGAATACAGCCTTGGTGAGAATGCGCAAACCTCAACCGGACCCTCGTGGCCGATCAGATTGATATCCCCATCCCAGGATCCGCGATTGATAATGGCAACGGAGCTGACAGGCCCATTCACAGCATTCGCTGCGGCGATATGGTTACCATCCGGGGACCAGGAACATCGCCGGAAGTATGTAGTCAACGGCGAGTTAACAAAAGGTGCAGAAATAGTTTGCTCGAGAACGAAATTATTCATCTGATCATGCGCAGTCGCATT
This sequence comes from Emmonsiellopsis sp. PD_5, assembly GCA_032988985.1. Taxonomy (NCBI): domain Eukaryota; kingdom Fungi; phylum Ascomycota; class Eurotiomycetes; order Onygenales; family Ajellomycetaceae; genus Emmonsiellopsis; species Emmonsiellopsis sp. PD_5. Next base: position 123,124 of record JANTQI010000092.1, on the reverse strand, counting down.
AGGGGCGGGTGGCGTAAATCGGAATATCCGCACAGTTCTATCATCGCCCGCCGTCGCGAAATATTTATTCGCAGGATCAAACGTGATTCCCTTGACGTGGCTCTGATGATTCGAAATCGTCTTCAATTTCTCAAACGTGTGTCCCGACCACACCACGACCTTCGAGTCCAAGCCAACCGATACAAGGATGGAGGAATCGTACGACCAGCCAAGGTCCTGGACATCGTTATCGTGGCCGATCAATCTGCGTATGGTTCGCCAATTCTCGACCGGAGGGGGTTCATTGGTCCCTAGAACGATGTCAATAAATATCCCAATGCCCGTGTGACCCGCAGCAATCCCTCGAAGGCCAGAAAGAAAACTAAAAAGGTATTATTTACCAAACGTCGACGCATGCGACGGCGGATTCGACTCGAGCACATATATGCAAACAATCTTATCATCCGCGCCCGAGGCAACGTATCTCCCATTCGGCGAGAAGCGGACCGCATGAATAGTGCCCGAGTGATTGCTCATCGAAGCCAGCTGGCGCGGCTTGTTCGCGTACGCTGGGTCCGCGGCATTGTAGATGGCTTCTGTGGACCAGATCCGAACATGTCCATCTGTATATTCACATCGACGGGCGCGGTTAGCAATCAATTTGTAAGGTGTAGTAAAAGGCGAACGCGCACGCGCCAGGGGTTTTCCGGGGTGGGGGGGAACGAAAGCTCACCTCCAGCAGCAGTGACCAGACGACTTCCATCAGGTGAGATATCGCAGCTGTAGACTTCAAAATCCTTTCGCTCACCTATTTATTCGAACAGTAGCAAAAGAATATTAGCAAAACATATGCCCTCCCAAATACCCAATAGATTAGAAAGAAATTAAATGAACGAACGAACCTCCATGCGTCAGCCAAACAGGCTTGATAATATGCATTGCTCCCTCCTTTCTCTCTCTCTCTCTCTCTCTCTCTCTCTCTGACTCTTCCGATTCCTTTCTAAACACGTCTGTAACTCCAATCCAATCCTCTCTTCTCTTCTCCGTATCTACCCTTCCTCAAACCACTCAACTCTCCTTTCTCAGAAAAACAAAAAGCAACCACCCCACAACCCAACCCTCCTAACCAAGGAAAAAATATAATACGCGCCACGCGCTCACGCTCGCGCGTAATTTCCGCCGCTTATCGTCCGCCTGCCAGCAATCCTATCGACCTAGCTAGCTGGGGCAGCTAGTCAAGAACGAAGTGTCGGGATAGCAGTAATATGTAGGCCGTGGCGCATCGCAGAGACGCAGTATATAGGCAGATAACGTAGACGGGCCGGTAGGGTATGTTTCCGTGGAGTTGGAAAAGCGGGCGGTTTGGAAGAGTTGTTGGGTCGTCGCGGGGGGAACGCGGAGGGAGAGCAGGGAGGGAGAGCAGCGGCGGCGTCTGTTGGGTGTATAGAGAGAGTATGGATCGGGACTCGAGGGGGGGATTGGAGGAGGAGTGGTGGGAGGGAGATTGTAGTGGTTTGGTGGTGGGTAAATGCGAAGTCGAATGAATAAATGGATGATGGATGGATGTCGGAGGTCTGGAAGGTGGTCCGAGCTTGCAGGGTGGAGAGCTGGGGATATAAAATATCTAAGGTATCTAAAATATGCAAATAAAAGGAGGGATTTGCCGCGACTGAAGACGATAGATATGGCTATGTCTATATTTATATATGTCTTTAATGCGGATATTTATTAAATAGCATATTTCAATTTAGCTCTGCTCAAACAATCCATCCCGCTGGCTGTTATGCTATCTTCTTTGCCCATATCATATTCAAACATCGCTCACAGCCACCTAATAGGTAACTATAGATATATGGATATCGCAAAAAAGGAAATCATAAATAGCAGAATCAAATTGACTGACTCCCCCAAGATGCTGAGTGGCGTATGAGTATTTTTGCTTCTCCCAAGGCTAACAAAAAGAAAAACTGGCAAAAGAGAACGAGGCTGAAAAGTAGAGTACATAGATGGGTGGTATGTAACACACACAATTAATAGAACAAACCGAGTAGTATCCAGAGCAATTGAACTGAATCACTCACTCGCTCACGACCTGCGCCGCTGACTCGCCTGGTCAAACCCCTCCAACACACTCTCCGCGACCTCCCCCTGCGCCGCCTCCCCAGAAGCCTCCCCAGCACTCTGCTGCTGCCCCTTCCCCTGCTCCACCCCAATAGCTTTCGCCGCCATACTCCTCGCCTGGCTCTCATTAACCTTGCCATAAACCGCCATCGCACTCGCAATCATCCCGCCCATATCGCCCACATTCCCCGGCACCACGACCGCCGTGCTCTCCTTGGCCAACTTGGAGAAAGCCTCGACATACTTCTCCGCAACGCTCAAACTAACCGCGCCCTGCGCATTCTCCTGGCCCTCCTGGATCGCCTTGGCAACAGCATCAATGCCCCTCGCCGTCGCCGCGGCCTTCAACATAATCGCCTCCGCCTCACCGGTCGCCATATTGATCTGCTCGCTCTTCAGCGCCTCAGAGGCCAGGATGACAGACTGCTTGCGGCCCTCGGCGATATTGATGGCGGACTGCCGCTGGCCCTCGGAGTCGAGGATTTCCGCGCGCTTGGAGCGCTCCGCGGTGACTTGGCGGTGCATGGCGGCCACGACGCCCTCGGGGGCGTGGATGTCGCGGATCTCGTAGCGCAGGCACACGACCCCCCAGTCCTGAGCAGCTTCGTTGATGGCCTGTGTGATGTTTGTGTTTAGCGTGGCGCGCTCCTTGAGGACGTGGTCGAGGGTTAGCTGGCCGATTTCGGACCGCATGGTTGTTTGGGCGAGTTGGGAGATGGCGTAGTCTGCGTCTTCGACGCCGTAGCTATTGTGATAACCGACCATCAGTATATTCCAAATATATATAGGTAAATATCCATTCCCCTACCTGGCCTTATACGCATCAAAAACCCTCGTATACAACACCCCATCCAGCTCCAACGTAACATTATCCGCCGTAATCGCATTCTGGCTCGGGATCTCAGTCGCGTTCTCCTTCAAGCTCTTCACGTACGCAATCCGATCCAAAAACGGAACGAGAATCGCCAACCCGGGCTCGAGGATCCGGTTGAATTTCCCCATCCGCTCCACGATCCAGGCCGTCTGCTGCGGAACGAACCGCACCACCGTGTTCACCGGCAGCGTTTGTCTGTGGGAGAAGTACGAGGTGGGCGTCGAGGGGCCGCTGCCGGCAAATGCAGGGAAGCCATTGTCTGGGGCCCGGCGGCGGGGGGTTGTGGTGAATTGGCGGCGGTTGGTGAGGTGGGCGGAGGTGGTGGTAGCGGGAGCGAGGAGGGAGCGGGAAGCGGAAGCTGGGGTGAATTGAGTGGGCGGGTGGCGGAGGGCACGGCCTAATATTATCCGCCGCGATGCTGCCTCCATTGTCGGACTGGCCTGGGAGGTTAGGCTAGGGGAGAATCGGGGTTCTGAGGTTGCTGGTTAAGAAATGGAGGTTTGTTTCTTTTCTTTGACTGTTGGAAGATGAACGAATGCCGAAGCTGCTTACTCAGCCAGGCTCGCTCAAGTCTTGGCATAAATTCAAGAGTCATGTGACTCACGAAGGTCGCGCAGTTCAAACATGGGGAAGAAAAAAGGTCAAGTTTTGTAAAGGGTATTGGCTTTTTCTTTTTTATATGGTCACTATGCTTTAACTTGAGCCTTTAAAAACAAAACACCTAAAACAGAAAGAAAAACAAATGGGAGGCCGAATCGGTGACAACCAATGCTGAAGAATGATACCTAAACTAAACCCAGCAGAAACACGAGAGGAAAAAAGTGAGGAAAAGCAAATAGATATACTACTAATACTAATGCATAACGAGGTTAATTTGTCTGTTGATGTAGGAAAGAAACGTAATGTGAAGAAAGGAAGGAGAAAAAGAAGAAAAGAAGCCAGCTAAAGGCAGGGGGAAAATGGTTAAGCCACAGACTTAATGGAGAATTGAACGGCGTGTTTTGAGAAACCACATAGAAAAGAGAAGAAAAGGAGTGAGAGAGAAAATATTTTATTTGTTGTTGAGCGGGGAAGTAGAAGAGAAGATAGTTCAAAGCCTAACAAAGACGGAAAGAAAGCAGGAAAAATAACCGTTATCGGTTTTCCACAGCGGGTGCTTTTTTTTTTTAGAAATGAAGAGAAAAATGTTTTTGCAGGGAAATGAAAACAGATTGAATGAAATAAAATGCAAGTGCAAGCGCGGCCAGGCCTTGTCAAAAGGTTGCTCTCGAAAAATCCCCAGTGCCGTATGCAATAAGAAGTTGACGAAGAGTTGAAGGGAAACAACAGAGGTGGTAGAAAAGACAACAATGTTGCAGATTGTCGCAAGGGAGAAAGAAATGCCCCAGCCTGAAATCCAACTGGAGGAGATATGAAGGCGAGCGAGCAGCCACCCTTATCTGTGGAAACAGGAGCTGAAGGCAACAAGAAAGTAATAAATGTTAATGGCAAATCTGTTAAGTGAAACCCGCTATGCAAAAAGAATAAGAGTGGAAAAAAAGGGTTTTTAAAAAAAAAACATCTGGGAGATAAAATAGGGAAGAAAGTAAAAAAGTAAAATTGAAAAAAGGCCAAAGCAAGTTAGAAAACAAGGGAAGAAGGGAAAATCAAATATTGGAGAGTTACCGATGATTGAAAAGAAACAAATTTTGAACCGAAGAGGGAAAAGAAAAGGTAGCAAACAAGGAAAATAATCGCCGAACCCCTTTCCCATCCCGTCAATCGTCTCTCCATTTTGGGGGTGTGTCCGTGAGTACAATGCCGTAATGAAAACAAATCCTAGATTTTTTCTGACTTTAATTTTTGGGAATCAACCTTACCGGCCTTCCTGCTAGATTCGCATGAAAGAAAAAGGGCAAAAAATTTGATGAAGCGTTTTTGAAACAAAAGGAGAGCATGAGGGTGGAAAATCTATGATCATTAGGAGATTCCGCCAAAGCGGCGGGGGGGCAAAAACAAGTTGTGATAAAGCGAGCATGGTGGGAAAAAACATCAACATGCAAACAAAACAAAAGAGGATAATAGGAACTAGCAGCATGGCGAGACAGCCGAGAAGGAAACGAGGTTCCGGCACATATTCGAAAGGTCATTGCATTCCGGAGGAGGCGAATCGTTTGTTGTCAGTCGAACGTATAAAAGCGGCGGGGAGCGGAACAGTCAACGAAAAATCATCTTTAAAGTAATCACACAAGATGAATAAAATAAACACTCGACCTCATTTCTCCAGTTCCGTTCTCAGGCGCTCGCTGATGATACCGTCGATTTTTTTCCGGTTTCTGAGGTTGAAAGCACCATTTCGCCAGGCAGAGCGAAGATACTGAAATGCCGGCTTTTCGTTAGCTTCCAACTCCGACTCCACGAGTTCAACCAAGTGTTGCGCAACGGTGTCTGGTATCGCTTTGTTGCTCGCAAGCACTCCATCATAGAACCGTATGATGCTGTTGACGCCAGTGGAATTCCTCGACAAATCATCAAACGCCAGACTCCTGAACTCATTGTACATTTTGGAATTGAAATTTCGGACCAAGAAATGCGACCAGAATTGATAAAGAACGTCCATATCCAGGTTTCCGTCACTCGTCACATCTGACGATCGTTTATCGAGCGTTCGTTGTCGGAATACGTTATAGGATTCGTGAATAAGATCGGTAGGAAGGGATTCAATCGGGGTATCTCTGTCTTTGACCCAAAACGTAGGCACATTGGCGGTGACTGGGTCGGAATTTCTGGACGATGGGGGCGATTTTGCGCGGCTTTGTCGGTCTACTTGGCTATATGAATTGTTAGTATGTGGTCGTCGAATCTTAGGCTTCGAACGAGGCATACCTTTCGGCATTTGTTTGGGTCGTCCGAGTCGAGAAAGATGGTCGCTTGTCTGTGCTCACTGTCCCACCCGCTGCTTTGTAACCGTCAACAGATCCGCTGGAGAAAGAACGAGACGAGGGGTTGAGAAAAGGTGACTGTGCAGGGCTAGAAAACCCCGGCTTACGCACCACAATCACCAAATTCTCAATCTGATCGTCTGGAAAAGTACTCTCATCAATGGGTTGTCCTACATTGGCATTTTCACCCTGTCCCAATACCGGCGCATAAGAAGGCGAGAACTCGGGGGCAGTGGAGGATAATACGCTCTGGAGCGGGCGGGAGTCAGCAGTATTGCCGTTGGAGTATTGGGTGGGAACCGTGTTTCCGGAAGTTTCGTGCAGAGATCCGTTAGTAAACGCGGCATGGCCATCCATGTGGCCGGTGGACATCACGCCATCACTAATCCCGTCAACATGAACTGGAGAGGTTAAAGAAGGTGGGGGAGGGCCTTCGTTCTGAGCGGAGGGGTCACGGGTTTCCATGCTGAGAACAAACTGTTCCCACTGCTCACGCTTACGAAGGCGGTCTGATCCATCTTCTCCAGGTCTGTATTCCACATTTTTCAGTTGGCGGCAGACGTGTCGGAGCAAGTCCAAATCCTCAGTAAGGCTCTTGATCCGCTTGAATCCGGCGATAACGCTGAGTAAGACAAAGCCTTGCGAATCCATGTGCTTTCGCAGGAACAGGTCCTTGCAAAGATTGTCAACGGAGAAGTAGTATTCCCTAGAAAATAAAACTCGTTAGGCGAACCACAACTAAAATGACCATGGGAGACCTACAGCTGCATAGAAATCATGCTCATCAGGGAGAATTGTTCCATATATGGTTGATATGGCATCGCGGTCATGGGACCTTGGTGCATTGGCGCGTATCCGTACATCGCAGGGATATCGGTTTGGATGGCATAAGGGGACGGGTAAACGCCCGATGTGGGAAGGGATGGCGACCTCATACCGAGGCCACGGCTGGAACCATGCTGCTGTGCGCCATTTTGAGATGCCGGTTGGTGGGGCCGATGCGAGAAGGGCTTAGACGGTTGGAACTGGTTTTGCCCAATGGGTGGGCTATGATATTGGGAATTATGCGCTCCGCCATAGCTCGAATGAGCACCTCGTCCCCTATAGCCTCCACGGCCTCTTTCGGGGCGGGAGTCACCACGCTCCCGGCCGTATTCACGCTCTCGTGGGAATTCTCTGTCCCTTGGGTGGAAAGTAGCGCTTTCTTTATAAAAGTCTGCGGATCTTGGGCCGCTATCAAAGCGACGCTCATGGCTTGTACTAAAACGTCCCACATGAGAATCCGTATGAATAGTGGTATGTCTGCCAGGATTGTCAGCGCCCCTCTGGGATGGCACATTAGTGAAGGTCTTGGAGTTCTGGCGTTGGCGGGGGGCTGTCTCGACGGAATTGGCGTTGGCATTTTGGGTCTCGCCCTGGGAGGTTGCCAGCGGCTCCTCGGGGGCCTTGGCATTCTTGGTATCTCCGCCAACTTTATCGGTTTGGGAAACTCGTCGGTCCTCGGTGGACGCAGTCACACCTGCGCTACCCGATCTCTGGGGCTGAGTAGAACCAGTCTGCTCTGTGATAGTGCGGGCATCGTTCCGACCACGATCAGCAGAAGGGAGCTGCTTCGATCCGCCAGCTGTCGCGGTGGATGCAGGGGCCGGACGTTCGCCACCAGTGACTGGGCCAGCAGCATGGCTTGCGCCACGCATGCTTCCCTCTCTTCCACCTCTTGCTGGTCTTCCGCCTCTCCGTGCAGCAGGGGGGAGAGGTGTGTTGAAAACGGCCGATGGGACATATGGGACAGGCATCCATTTCTCCTTCCCATGTGATCTAGTAGAACCCTTCTCCTTATCGGATTTATCCGTCTTGTCACCCTTATCCGAAACCTTTCGGAATTCTTCGCCTTGGGCGAGTTGTGGGGTGGGCCAAGAAGCAGCGTCGCCAACAGGAGGGAGAGACTCGGCTACATCAGTATCAATATCCGTGGGTCGATTTGAACGGACACCAGATTTTTTTGAACCTATTTGGCGTTAGAATAATGTAACAACATAAAAGAAGGGGATCAAGAAACATTACCATCATCCTTGGACTTTCCACTGTCATTTGACTTCTTCTTCGATCCAGACAGCTCAGTCACTGTTTCGGCGGAACTGCTCGCCTTTTTCCGCGAACCACCTTTAGCCTCGCCATGAGCTGAAGCCTTCGAGTTGACTGGTTTTGAAGTCGCTGGTGTAGTAGGCTTCAAAGCAGCATTGGCCTTGGCCTTTGCCTCTTGGGCTTCTCTTCTCTGTTGCCAGATATTGAACGCGGGAAGCGGGGCAGCCTTTAGCTCCTTGACAGATGGGGTTTCCTTCTCCCATCCATCTTCTCCCTGTTTTTCCTTGGTGGATTCCGGAGTCTGAGTCGACTTTTCGACGGGCCCAGAGGCTTGCGATTGCTTGTCCCAGGTAGAATCAGATGAGCCGTTGGGAGTAAACGAGATGTCGTCTTCTTTGGGCAACGTTGTGGTGGAAGCTGTTCCCACACTTGGAGATGAGGTTCCAGAAATATTTTTCGACGGGACATTGGCAGCAGGGGCCGTGACCGTTGAATTTGAGTTGCGCTCGGAAGGCGCTTGCGATTTGTCAGTGGCATCAGTGGGCTCAGTTGCGACAGTCGACGACTCTAGGTCTGTTGATGAAGCTGCGGTCTGGACCGAGCCATCTCCATCTACCGATCCGGCAGCCGTCCTACTCGGATCCGACGATGTCGTGCTTGACTTGCTTTGCTTCTCAGCGGAGGGTTGCGCAGTGGACGCAGCGGAAAGTCCTTTTGCGGCTTGAGCGTAAGAAAATGCGGGCATTTCTAGGCCTGCTTTGGGAGCTGGCGTTGACATTTTGAAGATGATTCACGACGTATTCGATTGCCGGACGCTGTGCGTTATTGGCGAAACGTGTGCAAAGTGGAAGGATCCGAGAGCTGGATATAAAGTCCAGCAATACACCTCCAACTACCGATCTGGCGGAAACGGACAACCTCCACCCTCTGGCTGCCCCACCAACAACAGTTGTCTCTCTAAACCCAGGGACTCCCAGGGCTTTTCGAGGCTTTGGAAAAAGAAATCAGGTCCAGAGTAGGAGGGACGCAAAGGAAAGCGAATGCTTAAAAGACAATTCCTTGGAGGGATATCTCAGAAGCCAGGATTTCACAGTGAAGGAAAGACCTGAGTAGAATTTGACGTCAGTAACACGCTCAAAAGGGTTGTCCGGGAGTGTTTGTTTTGGGCCAGGCTGGGGGGAATGGAGAGTGTTGATGTATCCGCAGCGACGAGGCGATGGACGTGGGCAAGAGTCCACAGAACACCAGACAGCGCAGCTTAAGTAGACAAGAAGAGTGGCAATGGCAATCCCGAATAGACAATAAACGACTGAACAAACGATAGACGTTGCGCAAAAGGCGTTGGGAGACGCTGGACAAGACAGGGACGGAGAGGGATCGCAGGCAACCGAAACACGTACTTTTTCAAGCAGCAGCCAAGCGCAACCGTAAAGACTGGGGAGGATAAAGGGCGAACTGAGCGGGACTCTGTCAATGTCCGCAGCGGGAGCGTGCGGGAAAACAGCAGGCTGGACAGTGTGCGAGCAGACGAGACAAGCGAAAGGAAGCGCGATCGATTGAGCAGGACAAGAGCCACGCGACGAGAGCGTCCCGACGAAGCAGAGGACGGGGAGGACGACGACAGCGGCTGGCCAGCAACGAACAGAGACGCAGGGGGGAGAATTGAGGAGGCGGTGGGAGGTGGTTGGGTTGGAGAGACGAGACCTGGCAGTGCGGGACGTTTAGAAAAAAAAATGAGGTGCAGCTAATCGGGGGAGGTTCGGGCGAGGGCAGCGAAACGAACCTCAGCAACACACAACACACGCGGACACACACAACACTACAGCTCTGGCAGCAACAAGAGCAGCACAGACGAGACAGAAGACAGAGAGGGTGGACTGAGAACGGGGGGGTAGAGGGGGAGGGGGGGAGTGTGCGAGGGGTTGAGGACAGCGGGTGGAGGGTGGAGGGAAAAGGGAGCAGACTGAGCAGAATTATTTGAGTGTGGTGGAATCCGCAGAAAAGTCTTCCCCGGCAAGCTAGCCAGACGTCTGGGTTGCCGAACGCCCGTGGGAGCAGCACATATATCTCTGTCTATTTACTGATAAATGCGTATATTTAATATTCAATACACTGACACTCCATTGACTGCGCTGGAATCTTTGATTTTGATTTTTGATTCTTGATTCTTCATGTCGTTCTTCTGATGTATGGCGGCCACATGCCAGCCGCGTATCGCCGTTACCAATCTTACCGCCTACCATTGTTACCGCGTGTATTTAATTACACATTCTCATATTATTCTTCCCCTCTTTGCTGATATTATTTTTGATGTTTTTGATATTTATTTTATTTATTTTGTTTATTCAAATATCCACCCAGCCAGATATCTCTGCTCTCCTCTTTCTTTTATCGCTCTCTCTTCGCCGCTTTATCCCCGTGTACCACCGTTACAGCTGCCATGCTATTTGTGTTCCGTGCAATAGTTAACATTAACCAACCACTCAGCCATATCAAATCATAGTGATTTACGGGGTAATTCCTCTTCTCCCCCTAAATATCACGCTGCCGGAATTGTCAACCTGTGCACCGATGAATCCCGTCTCTGTCGTCCCGTCGTCGGCATCGCAGGGATTGCAGCCGAACTCACCACACACCGGTTCTTCATGTTCTTCATCTCCTCATTCTGAACCCTGTATCTGGAGCCGCTCCATCTTTAGCCATGCTTTGGCCAAGACACATTACATTGCCAGGCTGGGGTAATTAAATATCCTCCCAGGCAGTGGGAGGGGAGAGAATAAATAACATGTCTGCAGTTTCAAAACACAGCCAGCCCAGAATGCCACAGCCCTATTCCCGCCATCCATTCATCGTCCAGGGCATCAGAATCAGCCCGCAAAAAACCGAGACATTGGCTGTTCAAATACACAGTTTGACTCGTAGTTATATCTCGATTATCCCCGAAATACCTCCAGAGAGGCAGAGGCTGAACCAGAAAGACTATCTGATGTCACCATGTGCTCTCACAGCCCTATTTAACTAACCATTCCTCCGCTCCCGTGGGCCTCGAAGCAGGAAATCGAACCAAATTGCCTTTCCATTCCCCCAGTCTCCTCCGCATCTCGTCCTGGAATTAAATAGGATGGATTTCCCCAAATCAATGTTTCCCCGAAGGTAACCCACCAAAGCCGGCCCTCCAGGGCTAGAACTCCGCCAGCAAACACAAGAACAAGGCCCTTGGTTATAATACCTGGCCAATTCAGCCATTTTTGCCCATTATTTATAAATCCCACAGCGCCAGCAATCCCCAATCAATCAATCAAATCAGTCTTTATGTCTTTCCAGCCAAGCAAGGCAGAATCGTTGTATCAGAAATCCTGCAGCCTCACTCGCTGTCCAATTCCGGGTCCCCGAAGGCACAGACATACATACATACTACACACAGTCTTACGCTGAACCGAGGATTCAGCTTTCGCAATCCTGTCCTGCCTCAATACTTAAATATAGCTAACTCCCTTCGTCAGCTTATCTTATATACGAGGATCAGCCCATACAAAGAGAACTCAGAAATACTCTGTTCCTCTCATCTTCTTTGCTTCTCCTCCAATTGCTCCTCTCGTCCCTACATACTCGTTACTGTGCCCTGTGAAACAGTGCCCGTATCACCGCCGAGCAAAATACGAAATACGAAAAGGATAAAATAGAAAATATAAACACTTCCATCTAGCCTGATTGGCGCATTTTATTTTATTCGTTTCTCAATTTTTGAAAAGGAATATCCCATATCCCATGTACGGTACAATCTATACCTCCTCCATGCCGCTCTGTTCCTCTCTGCCCTGCTCCCTTTCCCACCTTTGCCGATGCAGGGATTATGAACTGCTCCCTGCAACCCTAAGAAGAGAAAAAGAACATTCGCCGAAATTGCAGGTTGGTTGCAACCACCCCTAAACCCACAAGGGACGACGGGGTATTATTTATTCATTTCATCCGCTTTGCTCAGCCATTCAATCAACCAATTCCATTAGCTAACTAACTAATCCATTGAAAACACCCTTTCCTTTTGCCAAAGCTTTTGGATTCGACAATGAGATATATCCGAGATAATATTTTGTCCAAAACAGCTTGTTCTGTCTTGGCCTCTTGTAGTAAATACTTATTTACCTGGATATAAAAATAAGACGAACACAATCAACACAGTAAACATGTACAACTTGTGCCAAAATGAAATATAAATCCTCCTTCAATACCTTTTCCGCCTTCCTATCTCTTAATTCTTCTGCTCCGGCAGGTGCGAATAACCAATGGGACTGTCCACATATTCTTCAAGTAGATCCTCGGCTGGCCAAACAACCTTCCCAGATCCCCTTCCACCCCGGGGAGTTTTGTCTGTCTTTGCCATTCGTGTATCCGTGCGACGCCACATGGAATTCCTTCTCCGCCTGGTCGTCGGCTTTGAAGGCGAAGGTGCAATGCCAGCCTTTGGGATCTTTGGCATGTCTGCCTTCGACGGTGGTAGTATCGTGCACATCGGATCTAATTCATGGTCCAGTGAGGACTGGGTAATATATAGTGGGATCTATTGCCTTGTTTTGCAGATGAACGTATTCTAAGGCAGAAAAAAGGCAAAGAAACCATACGAGAGCACTTGCAAGAAACTGAGCGGGACTAACCGAACGAGAACCGCTTTGGGAGCAAGCTTTTGATCTCGAGCTGTCGCATAGGCCAGGGCGACGAGAGCACTTTTTCGACTTGGGCTGATGGTGTTGTTCGCATAGAAAAAGAACCTGACAAAGTTGACGCCAGTTGCAGCAGCAGCCATATTTGCAAGTGAAGAGACAATGTCAGAGGAGACACCACACTTCCACTTCTGGTAAGAATCCAAATGGTTTGGATTCGATCAAAGAGATACGCTGAAGAGGGGATCATGCTGCTCTTCTTATATTTTATCTTAACCCTGTAGAGCATGGGGGAACATGCTGGCGTCGTTCCTCTCAGATGGTGTTCAAATCTTGATGCGGCGAGGTTTCATTGGCTGAATGTTTCTTTCCTGACCATTTAACTATCATTTGAGCCTTGTTGGTTTCTTCCCATGCTCTTCAACCCGCCGGTCACCACTTTGACTTGCTTATCATGATGGCATGCTACTCTCAAAGAGCCACATCTTTCGCTCCTGTTTCCTTGCCATCAAAGCCCTTTCGGCTCCCAACTATATTTTCACGCGCCCCTCTCGGTTGAGCTTCTCATCTTATTCATCAACCACAATGTCAAACCGGGAAGAATATCGACAAGATCATCAGCGCTTCGAGTACAATTGGATCGATGGTGCAGAGTCACTTGAAAAATACAGACCTGGGGGCTATCATCCCATCATGATTGGGGACATGCTACGCGAGCGATACCGCATCGTGGACAAGCTAGGCTTTGGAGGCTATTCGACTGTCTGGCTTGCCCAAGACACACATCTGAAGCACTATGTTGCTGTCAAAGTCGGCATATCAAACTCCCTTCCGCATGAGACGAAGACTCTCCGCGCCCTGTCCGCGCCACCACCGCCCGCGTTGTCTTCGTCCCTACAGCCAGGGGCCAATTCAATTCCTTCCATCCTGGATGAATTCGAGCTGCATGGCCCCAATGGGACTCATCCATGCTACACAATGACTCCGGCACAATGTAATCTCAGAGAAGTCTCTTTCAGCCGCCTATTTCCGCTTGATGTTGCGCGGGCACTGTCGGGTGGCCTCATACTAGCAGTTGCATATATCCATTCACGAGGTTATGCTCATGGAGGTTTGTCATTTACCGCGACCACAATTATTTGTGTCTGGATCCATTTCAACTAATACCTGTGGGCTACTTATTTAGATGTCCATCTTCGCAACGTTTTAGTTAAAATTCCATCAAGTTTCAATCAACTCTCGATCGAGCAATTATATGAAAAATATGGCGAACCTGAGACAGTCCCCATTATACGGCACAACGGCAAATCTCTTCCACCTAATGTCCCAGCAAAAGCAGTGGTACCACTCTGCCTTGGGAAGAATGCAGAAGAATTCTCATTATCTGACGCGCAGGTACTTCTTAGCGACTTTGGTGAGGCGTTTGATGTAGCCTTGGAAGCCCGTCACGGTGAGGACTGCCACACACCGTTGGCTATGCGTCCCCCGGAAGCCCGATTTGAACCGCAGGCCCCACTCTCTTTTCCAGCAGACATCTGGAGCCTGGCAACAGCAATCTGGGAGATTCTTGGTATGAAGGCCATTTTCAGTAGTGAATTTGTTACTGCAGATGAGATAACCTCTCAGCAAATTGACGTGCTGGGGCCAATGCCTTTAAAGTGGTGGGGTCAATGGGATGAACGGAGTCAGTTCTTCAACCAGGACCAAAGCCCAAAAGACGGCCGGGATGTATGGCCTCCAATTGATAAAGCATTTGAAGAAGGCGTGCAGAAGTACCGGCGGAAAAGTCGCAGACCAGTAGGCGAATTTGATAAGGAGGAAACAGTTGCTATCCTGGCATTGATGCGTCAAATGCTGGCATTCCCGCCGGAGGAGCGACCAACAGCTGAAGAGGTTCTCAAGTCAAAGTGGATGGTTAAGTGGGTGTTACCCGACTTCAAGCGCAGTTTGCAGATAAGTGAAGCTACCCAGGAAGGGGGGAAAGGGGCCCAAGGGCAATCCAAAAAGTAGTATGCTTAGTATCCACGCATACAAGGCTAATTGGGTGGTGGGGGGGGGGGCAAAAATCGAGTTCCACGGTGCCAGCAGCCTGGCAACTACATAGTGATGCCTATGTCCGTCACAGATCCACTCATCTCAACAGTGTTCATGTATTTAAGTCATATAGAAGGCAAGAAAGATACCCATGGGCTTTAAGGTCAAGAGAAAACAGCCTTATATATTAACAATGAAAAAAACAGAATCTTGGAAACCTACAGAATTACTTATTTACCAGTTTATATCTGTATTAATTTTATTATATCTATACTATAGTGTGTATATCTATTTCTACATAATCACTTTAATTCCGCTCTTTCTCAGCCTTAAAAAAAATCTTACATAGCCGATACTTCTATCATATCATGAATGACGTACTGGATCGAGGAAATGATCTTTTTTTAAACGCGGCTACCATTCAAGTTCTTGATATAAAGGAGCATTTGAAAATCGATAAAGCTAGTACTTTTTTCATTTCATCAACCCCCGACCCCAATAAATGTAAAATGGATGGAGAGCTAATAAATGTATCCATACCCCATTCTGCCCAGGGGTGGCTGATGTATCATGCGACTCCAACCAACGCAGCGGACCGCGCCGGAGCTAACTAAAATAGAACTCATTATAAGTTGCAAAAAGGTGGAGTTGCTCGTTTTGCACATGTGAATTAAAACTAGTCTCATTATGGAGTAGTTACCTAGTGATGAGTTTGCAGGTTTAATGTCAAAAAAAGGAGCTAAATTTGGTTGGTTTCTATGAGGAAAATTCAGGGGATGATGGTGGGCGTTTAGGGGTTTAGGATATATTATTATTCTCCCCCCTCCCATCTTCAAGCCATGGTCCTTTTTTTATTCCTTTTGAAAGGTATAGTTTGCCAATAATAATAATGCCAATTAGCATCCGGTATATAAATGACTCTTGGCCGATGGAAGCCATAAGGGAAGAAAAGAAGGGGCAGGGGGGAAATCCAGCCTCTATAGATTTTCTTCTGCATCTTTTTATTGGGAGGTTTCCTGCCCCCTCCCCTCACTTCCGGGGAGAAATGATTGGTATACTTGAAGCGGATAAGAGGGTTGGATGATAAAAATTATAAAAGCTGGAAACGTATGAGATTTGCTTTGGGGGGGTGAACGTTACAGTACTATGTATGCATATAACAAAGGGAGAGGTTGGTGTAGTATGTGATAAACTCATACAACTCCTGATACAATTCAGGTATATGGATTCAAATGGAGAGTCATTATAGAGCCATAAGTGTAGCATTTCATACCTGAGGACTAGATACTTGTTTCACGCAGTAGATTAAATTGGGTGCATGCCTTCGGCAAGATGGCAAGTGTGAAGGGGCGGATGTAGAAGTTTAAGGAGGCCTTCAAGATGAATGATAATCAGGCGTAAGTTTTGGAGAGTTTTCCCTGATAGTCCAGGAAGTTCAATGGGGCGACCGCAAGTAGGAAAAAGGGGGAAGCTATTTGCTGATTTGCATAGTTCGGGCATTCTGCGCGCATATTTGGCGTTATCACAGTTTGCAGGCCTGCCATGCAGGAAGGGTGTATGTGCCTAAATATCGCATAGTTGATCGAACATCCTGTTGCTAACCGGAACTCTGCAGGAGCGTTGGATGGACAATTTGAAGCCTAAAGACAATAAAGGGGTTGCCAACCAACATACTCTGCGTAAAAGAATCATGCAGATCAAATGTGGCATGTAAAGACAACCGTATAACCAGTTGTCAAAAAATGACATCCCCGCCCTGGTGTTTGTATCTGCGCCCAGGCTCGTGGGCGGGCGAGGCGAGGATACATGCATGACATCCACAATGTCATGCAGGGTCTTCTTCCAATAGGTTCCGGGCCAGCTAGGTCAATCCATACTTCAAAACTAACCTACCCCAGGCTATCAATCAACGCACTTTCATTAGCGCAAGCAGGTATATAGCCCAGACGCGGCTGCATCGCTTGCGAGGCCAGAAGGCCGTGACGGTCGAAGTTGGAAATAGAGGTTGGGATCGTGAGATTCATAAAAATCTTGCCAATCACTCCAAGTTGCTGCAATCACGCTCTGTTAGCAAAGTCAGTTTAACTCATGTGAGGCATTCTGAGAGATATGACGAACCAGATGTGCATTTATGCCTCTGGAGAACAATGGAAGCGAAATATTAGTATCAAAGGATGGAACCCCTTCAAATAAATTAGTACTTACGGTAACTAATTGACTTACTATCTGAGGGAGAAGATTACTGACACGTCCTCGCCTATGTGGCTTCTGATCGATGAATTTATGTTGTGTTGGCTGTCGAAAAGTGTTGGCCGTTCCCCCCCAGGGCGAGGAGGCTAACCCATCAAAGTCTCGCCCGGACAGAGGTTGATTATTGGTTTGAGAGTTCAAAGATCGAAGGAAGCTATTGGTAGCGGACAAACAAGCAGAAGCGTACATATGCGAGGCGACTTGAAAGTAGATTTGGTCCCCCTTTTTTCGGGCTGGCGTGACTGGGCTAACCGAACAACATATGACTAATCAGTCGAATCTGGGCGCTTAGAACTGCAAGAGTCCAGCTCAAGCACCAGCCCATTATACATACCACTTCCCGGGATGTCTCGTCCCATTTACGACCTGCTCACGACGGGCCAAAAGGTACTCATTAATGGCAGCCGCGGCTCGTACAAAGTCGCGAAAGCGCTGAAGCGAAACGTCTTTCAAGCTTCAACAGTGGGAACTAATACACCGTGAGCCTCACTCCGCCTACTATCCCCCCTTCACATGTATGCGTGTGCTTACCGAAGGTAAATCTGATGAAAGAGTAATCATCAAAACAGAAAGTGCTGATCCGATCATATACCAAACTGAGGCCAACTGCTATGGCTACCGCTGTATCACCAGCTCCCCGTATATACGAGCGATGCATGAGGTTGTTGATAATGGCACGGACAGATGCATGGTGTTTGAGTGCTTGGATACCGACCTGTGGTCATTGAGGGCCAGGGCACAGGAACTCGGCCAGCCTTTTCTAAAAACCACTGCCAAGTCCATTCTTGAAGCTGTAAAAGTCTTCTCAGACATGGACGGGCACTTTACTGCTGTGCACACAGGTACGCACGATACATACGCAAACAACTACACTCGGCGTGTGTTCAGTAAACTAATATCAAAATGGAAGACATCAACCCTAATAACATCCTTGTCTCCAACGTGGACTCGCCGAAACCTACCGTGAAGCTCGCCGATCTCGGAGCAGGTATGTTGCATTGTCTGAATTCTAACTTGCAATCATATGCTTACATCCACTAGTGATCACCTCCGAGGGCTTTGATGACTTCCGATTGCAAGGAGTTGAAATTCGTGCCCCTGAGATCTGGAAGGGAGTGTTGCCAACACCGCCTTGCCAGGTGTGGTCGGTCGGAGTTACTGTACGTTCCACGATTTTCGTTCTTTTAGTCCTCGCATCCCAAAACGCTGCTAACCTTTTGCGCAGCTAACGCATTTCTTCGCCAATAAAATTATCTTTGGAAACTGGGACCAAGATTCTCGTGGCCAAGAATTTCCCCTCGACAGGAACAAATCTACATGGGCAATTGGCAAGATTATGAAACTCGTTGGACCATTAGAACGAGATGAGGATCCCAAGTACAAAAGTGAATTTGACTTGGCGGAATTCTTCGTGAAGCAGGGTCTCATCAAAGTCGAATCTCTCGAAAAAGAGCTTGCCAAAGTCAATGTCCCCTCAGATTGCGTTGGCTTTATTCGTTACCTTTTGAACATTAACCACAAGACACGGCCAACGGCAGAGCACGCACTACAACATGCATGGTTTCAGGATTTGGAGTGACCATAGCGGGGAATAAGAGCGTCAGGACAAAGTAACTGAAAAGAAACCAAGTGTCACATACCGAAGCGCTGGAAGTCCACAACGGATTTTCCAGAATGTCATGCCAAACCACCCTAGAAACTCGCATTGGAGGTCTCAGGATGGGAGCTTCAAGCTTCCAAGAAATTCATGTCCAAGCTCCCAAGGGATTTATAATGAATCGCCTGCCGCCTTAGTGGATACGCAACTGCAACACACATGCATTGCGATCAGGGGACAGGGACAAGCCCCCTTGTATTGCGGCGCAACACAACTGCGGTGTATCAGTGGAAACCCAGCCATCATGAGCGGATAGTGGCTCTGGTCTCTGGAGTCAGGGGTGCTGTCTCAATCTGAATAGCGAACAACGGCCTACGAAGAAAGCCTTGAGGCGCAGCGCCAACAATTCACCAACACTAGCCTCTGCGGCCCAGCATGATGCCCTGCTGTCTCAAGAGGCAACAGTGGCATGCGGGAAATTGACTTTGCAGCGAAGCACCCAAGTTAAAAAAGACATAAACTCATAAAAACGCCCACTGCTGGACCTGTGATAGAGAATAATAAATCACCGTCAACTGTCCTCTCAAAAGAGGGATTGATAATTACAGGGACAAAAAAATACACTGAGTTGAAAAAAGCATAGACCACAGCACACCTAATGATACTTTTCCGGAACTGGTTCTAGAAGTCTCGGAGACAGAAGAAAAGTTTACCTGGTAGGCTGTTCTCCAGTAGCACCCTATGAATACTGTTCTTGTTGCTTGTTTCTCATTGGCTGATATTGCCAGGAACTAACGACAACAAAGCGCATAAAACTACTGCAATCACCTCGCTGCCAGACGACAGCTGCAGGCTGAAGCAACAAAAGCGCAGCGCGTCACGCCCTGCTTTGGAATTGCTTGGGCTACCTGCATGGAAGAGATCAACGCAGCCAATAAATCGCTAATCCTGCTCCTCACTATTGGTCACAGGCAACAACAAGTTGATCCGTGAGTTTTGCGGCATGGAGGCTCTGACATCCTTCCCACTGAACTATCAGGCAACAGGCCTTCAAACACCGTCTAAAGTGATAGAAGGGCAGCTTCTAATTGAACGATTCTCTTGCGATGCACTATTTTGAAACGTTGGCTGAACCGCAAGGCGACTCGCATATTGACCAGGCTAACATTTGTTTGTAGGGGGGGGGGGGGGTGGAAGGCTGCGGCGCTTAACAATGCCTTGCTAATATTTAAATTGAGTCGTCTGCTGTCTCATCAGAGGTAGAACTTGAACTTCTCATTTATAAATAGATATCTAACTACCTTTTGGAAATTTGACTACCTGTGGCTCAACATATCCTCCGTTTCTTCACCCGGCACCAAAATGTCAGGCATCGTGCTTCGCTCAATCTACAATGCGGCGCTGAAGCGGCACATCCCCATCGAGCTAGCCACTCAACTTAAGGGTTACAACAGACTCCCTAACGTCATCGATGAAAATCTCAAGAAGATTGCCCTTGACCTTACGGAGCGTGCATTCAATAAACTCTCACCAGGGTATCAGGCAAACATCCAAAAGATAGTTATCACGTACGGATCAAGCACACCTCTTGAGGAGCAGCCAGCTGACAGAGTTTAAATGAAATAGCCGTCTCATGCATGAGAGTGATAATGACCTAAATAATCATTGCAGTCTTCTTCTCGAGAAGGAGGGCGGAAACTTTTACGCGACTTGGCATGTCACAACGAACCCAGACCATCAGACCGTGAGTTGGAATCCGACGTTGCCATTCAGTGCATGCTGAGCTAACATGCTAGTACAGGAGCCACAAACCAAGCAGCAGGCGGACTAGACAGCTTGGTGGTGCGATGGTGGTGAAGGCATTCGGGACCGGGCTTGCTTTCGATTTGTTATCTCCTGAGGAAATTCAACGATAGCACGGAAGAAGGATTATGCTGTCATTGTCATATGGATAATACATTAGTGTGATTCGCTTTTGGTATAGCAGGCAATTAATCGAGCAATACATATCCGATTCTAGTAGAAACTGAGCCAAGAATTACCTGGCTTAGAAAACTGCTCGACTCACTTTCTCTACTTTGTGCCTTGTAGACGGTCAGAAACGCTGACCTGCTACGCAAATTGCAACCCATGAAGGTTAGTTAACCCTTTTAATTAGCCCGCTAGAGGCGGTTGGCTGCCCAGGGGCGCAGACCTCCACGGGCCGATGTTGATCCGCAACTTTGGAAACGCATTTGGCTCTCTTGAACGGCGCGTTCTGAATGGTATCTTATTGAGAACATTCAGCGAATGTCGTATATATGAGAGAAGAGGTACATAGCACAGTGCCATGGCTTGGCAAGCTGGAAGAACGCTTCATGGGCGGCTACACAGCTTTCAACTCGAGAAACCGCTAACCAAATCCTCTACCGTCTTCAAGGCCCGTGTTTTGCCCAAATCAACTGGCTCAACTCCACAATGGTACGCAAGGACTAGTTGAATCTACCTGACTGATGCTGATTGTTAAGCAGGGCTGTGATCAAAACCGCCTATGAGAGGTATAAGCTGGCAGATTTGAAGCGGGAATACCGGGTCTACTCCATAGAGAGTATCCGCAAGTCCAAACACATCCGCGCATTACTAGACACCATCAACGATTTTGACTCAACCCCAAACTTAGCCGACCCAACGCCTGGAGCCGAACCATGGATGGCCTTCGAATGGATGGACCATAGCTTGGTGGACTTCGACCCCAAATATTTCAAACAGCATCCTAGGATCCTGCAGGCAGCTTCAAAAAGTGTTTTGAAGGCTCTCACCACTTACAAGGAGCTGAACCTGATTCATACAGGTAGGTTTGGTGACAATGTTGACAGAAGTTGGCCCGTACATTAAACATTAACTAGATCTCAAACATGAGAATATTCTTGTCTCGAATATCGACTCAGAAGTGCCTACGGTAAAGTTGGCAGATCTTGGAGCAAGTTCGTATTGTTCCCTTCGTACCACCAACGCCAAACAACGCCGCTAACTCTCAAGTAGCAATACCGGACGGCTTCAATGATGAAAGGATACAACCCATAGCCTGTCGAGCACCAGAGGTATGGAGAGGCAAGGGCTGCTTTCATGCCTCAGATGTGTGGTCTCTAGGTGTTACTGTTAGTTGCCCCTCGCACCCCTAGGTAAGCTGACGTTCCCGGGCGTACTAACAGAACGCTCAAAAGTTAACAGACTGCTTATCCCCTGCATCCATCTTCGGCATACACGATGACCCTCTGGGAGTAGGCGAACACTGGGCCGTCGCGAAGCTCTTCCGCCTATTCAACGGTTTACCTTCCCCCGTTGATAAATACCGCGAGTCAGAATGGGAGCTAGCCGAAAAGCTAGTTGACCCACAATACAGTTATATGAAAGCCGGTACAATAGACAAGGAAATCAGAAAGTTGGAGTTGCCAGAAATCATGGTTGATTTTATCATGTCCCTACTTGTTGTGGATGATGAGAAGAGACCAACAGCTCAGGAGGCCTTGAAACACCCGTTCTTTCATGCTCAGGTTTGATGAGGTTCCTTCCATCATCATTTTCTGCCAGACTTGAGTACATGTTCCTCCTGGTCTCCAAGCTCAACCGATGGCATAGTCCTCTTGGACGGTGTCTCAGTCTAGTATGATTATGCGTTAGTTAACATTCTTCAATATGAGTTTAGGATGCAACCTGTTGAGGTTTAATTGTTGACGCCAGAAGTGCAATATATGAAATGGTTTCCCCACCGGCTCACCGTTGTCACTACTCGCAGCGTAATCATCGTCCGTGTTGTCGGAGGGTCAGCTCATGCCGGACGCACTCCAGTAATTGTCTACATTCTGTGTGGTGCTACCAGGAAGGTTACAGTCCTGGCTATTTGAAGCCTCAGGCATTGACTTTAGCCTGCCCTTATGTTGACGGGTTCACGGGACATGCCGCTTCCATAGCTCCAATACAGAGAACCTCACAAAAAGGGGGTTTCGATGAATGAATGCTGACAAATCAAAGGCTGCTTGCCTCGCTGGGTTTTGATTGGTCGAACTCAACTCCATCGTTCGAACCTCTGGCGATATTGCAACCACGGACTCTATGCCATCTTTATTTTATCCGGACATACAACGACCTGGCTCGATGCAAATTGAGTCTACTTGGCTCCAAATAAAATCTTCACTGCCTACCACATGCTTGACAACAAAACAATCCGATGCTAAGACCCATCCATGTTGTCCAGGACCCCCAACTTGCGTACAGAGTGATACCAACTCTGTACGATCCCACATCGAAGAAAAGTCCATGGCCGTCACGAGCTGAAATAGGCGAACCTGTTATTATTGACGAGGATGCTGGATATTCGAGTCGAAACTCCCGCGGACTTCCCAACATGTTGTCCTTCAAGCGCTCTTTTTAACCCCTCGGGTTGTGCCATGGGGGGAACGGCTAGTAATACCGACGGACCTAGGGAAATTATGCTTGCAAAGGTGTGTAATCCAAGAGTTCCCATACCGATTCCACAGCATTAACGGTACCCCGCCGTCCTAACGGCTTGCCATTACCCCGGATGCTGGTATGTGCAGCAACTTTATTACCACAGCAGATGCCGATCTTCAAATGGTATAACTCGGGCGCTTGATGAGGTATTGCGAACCTGGCTCTCAAAACAAATCATTTGTTGATGCTTGCATTTGAAATTTTGAATATATATTGTCTCTAACCAACATGACCTCCCAGAACTGCCCTCCAGTGCAGGATCCAACTGAATAGCACATTCAACGCTTTTAGTTTCCAAAGCTGGTTGTAAAACTGTAATCTGGTATGTTCTAAACCCTACATGCAGAAATGTTTTTCTTTTGGCGGGATCCCATCTCGTTTCTTTCGAAAGTGGTTTTACTAACTCTGTGCTGCCAACAGTCTACTCCGTTCCGGTGGCGCGATGCTATGGTGAACTCAGGTGACCTGTATGCACTTTTGGTTTCACATAGAAATCAGAAGGCGCCTCCTCCCCACGTGGTTGCGGAGAACTACACAGAGAAATGAAGGCAATGCATTCGGAGCGTTCGGGAAGGGGGGTGGTATACACTCTACCGGATTCCCAACTAGCCTTAATACTAAGGGCTTGCATCCACGTTATCCCCATCTTCAAATAATATTTCCATCAAGCCAATTCCATGGAGTATAGCCCACCAACAGCTCCTTCCTTTCAGCCCGCTATTTACTAGGAATGATTGGCCCGGAAGACTGAGAAATGCTTCCGAGCGAGGGAACGGATACCCTTGCTTGGAACATGCTTGTTCCACCGTCCAAGCGTACGGAGCTCCGCCCAATGAACAGCTTTTCCGAAACCCCCTTGCCTACCGGAGAGGGAGCATAGTGGAACCATATCGATGCTTCTCTTAGTACGCTCCACTCATCGATCGGCGATCACTGTGCTAAAATGTGTTCCGCAGAAGGATCCGGTAAAGTCAAATATCATTCTGTCAGTTTGTCCCTTGCCGACCACGTCCAACGACACGGAAGCTCTGCACATATGAATGCGATAGGTTACCCGATCTGTAGTGCATGAGGTTCACAGTACCAAAATAATGATGTTATCTTTGACGGTCTAGACTAGACCGTGGCGAGGGAAAGAAGAATGAAACACTGGAATATTCGTGCAGATTGTTTCGGGTAAACGAGGCGTATAGCAGCAGATCGAGCTTTTCCAATCTATCCTCCTTTTTATACGAACCTGGCCTCGGTTGTCTAACCATTGCGCTCTTTGGGTCTGTGCGTCTACATCCGAGGCAGAGGACTTCCTTACTAAAAACAAACTCCCAAATATTCTGGATAAATTAGGGACATAGATCATTGCTCAAACACCCACTGTCCTTAGCACCGCATATTACTATGCTTCTCGAACTCAAGTCACTTCCAATAGGGGTCAGTTTACTATCCTTGCACGTGACCTTGATGGAGCTCTGGGCAAAGTTGATTCCAACATCCCAACCTCCATCCAACATCACGACCCAAATTATCCCCAAGAACAACTCCAATACCATCTCTCGGGATGTCTAACCCTTGTTTTACCCTATTAGGGTATTCCGTTTATATCTTTATCTTCGAATAAACCAATTCGTTCGGTCCCGAGTCTCCTCACGAGCAAACAAATAGCATTTTATGAACCCGCATCATACGAGAAGAATCAAGACAATTTACGTGCATAGGAAATAGGCATGCATGGCCTTCGAAATTCTCTACACCATAAGCCTTCCATCCCGAAAAGAGATATTCCTATTGGATCTGATATGAATCTAACAGAACTCTTTCAATGCGAGCGCAATGCGGCTCTGTTAATATGCGCTTTTGAGACGAGATATAGCCTCGCCCTCAGGGTACGTTTAGACTGTTTGATACGGTATACCAGGGGGATCCCCAAATTTCAGCTTTCGGTTTCAAAAATGGAGAACCGCGTTCTTTAATCTGCAAGGTTATTCTTTGCCGCTTTTCGTCGTCGTTCTGTCCGAATGAACTACGGGGCGTTTTTGACACTCCGGGGCTGCTTGTCTCGGCAACAGGCTTAAAAAATGGGAATATGGTTCTCCATCAAACATCTCCATGGCCCTCCTTTATCGCACCCGAGGCCCTAGGTTAATAAGCATAAACAGCGCTCAAATTATGGGCTTTTGCATTTATTGTGAAACGTAAGGAGCGAATTTTTGCTCTATCTCCGAGGTTCGTCGTCGGATCCACACTAATCCTCGACTCCCAAGTTAACGACATCCCGAAGCGCGCCGGGTTCAGCCTTTATGCCGCTTTTCTGCTTTGTCCTTTTATTAATCATCATTTTGACAGACACCTTTGGAATCCGTGCCCACGGCTGGGTCTAAGACGTGCTCAAATAGTGTTACGCAGACGCTCCGTCCAACCCAGCTATTTAGTGCACTTGACAGCATAGGTAACTTGGCTGTATGTGGGACAGCTTTCAGTTGAGGAGGGACAAGTAGGTATTTCGAAAAGAATATCTGACCCCCGAAGCGTTTAAGTTCTCATGTTTCTATTTATCGATGCAGGTGATCTGGCAGTGGAGCGGCTCTGCGCCAGAGCACGGCCATCGCTCTCTGGTCCAGGAGGATGGGAAGCCTTGATGATATCCTCATTTCCCGTTTGCATTGGTCTGGTCTTTCACCGTCCAGGATTGATATGCACGCCCGCCTGGAGCCCCGTATACCTACCTACACCAATGCCTTGAGGCAAGAACACGACACCGTTGTTGTACGGGGAAATCACCTACCAAATGCTTCGACACATATCCAATAACAACGTCATATCCCCACAGAACCGCCAGATGGAACCCAACCCAAATACGATAAGCTGAGGAGAAGAAAGAAGGAAAAATAGGAGAAGCAGATTATTTTGTCAGACATGGCGCCGATAAGGTCAGCACGACCATATCCTGTGTCCGAGTCTTGTGCTCGACGGTCTTTCTGGGCAGCCTCTCCCATTACAATCAAGCTTGATTTGACAGGCATGTTGTACTCGGACAAGCGATGATACGATAGCCAACTGAGCCAGTCCATCTCCCTCTAGCAACCAACTTGACAGCTGTTAGCTATTTAACCACTGACCTATTGAAACTCGGGTGTTGTGCCACGGGGAGATAGAGCAGTCTCGAATATTTGCAGGTTCCCCAATTATTCAGATGATCGTTTTTGGCTGCAATCTGTTCCACATCGGGCTCTACAACAAGTAGGTACTTTCTGATGCTTGGTACCTGCTAATGTATTCATCGATCCCTATCGACCCTTTCATGGGTCGGTCAATGGCAGCATCTTTGGTGGGCACAGCAATATCAATGGCAAACTCACTTGACCCGAATGGTTTATTACTAGCCATTACCTGGCAAACTAGGGCTCGGAGCACCCTACCGACGTGCGAAAATGAGGCTTCATTGCCAGACTATCTCCCAATTGCCTCTCCGGCCCCCCGTCTTCAGTAGCTCCCGAGTGCTTCGAGGCGGATTCTCGCTATCTTCCTTGCCGTTACCTGCGAACTCGTCCCGCCGAGGACCTATGAACTACATACGTCCCCTCTCTATCCACAAGTTGGAACTAGCAGCGTCACAAATATCCTTCTGCCTTTCCATGGACTATATACGCAGCGTACCCATGCGTCAATGGTAGGTTTCTAGGCAAGTCGGCTTTGGTATCTCTGCCTATTGCAAGACTCCTTTTGACCTTTGAAAACCGAGCATCATGCGACCCCATACGGTTCAAGCGGCAGCCTTGACATTCGACATTCGCCAACGATAAACATACGTCTTCGCCTGATTATCGTATCCGTCATTGCCATATGACTGAGTCCTCCCTATCAAGTCCATTTGCGAGTTCCCAGTACAGTAAAAACGAGGAACTGCACTTCCTGTCTCAGTGAGCTGTCATTGAATGATACCGAATGGACTCAGGTGTGTCATAATTTTTTATTCACGACGGATGGATACATTTCTTGTCACTCTAGCACATGCCTTCTCTGTTTGTCTCCCGGCCCCGCCTCGACTCCATCTTCTCCAAACCTCGATTGATGTGAGCGGAAATATGTCATGCCCACGGTACACTCCTCTTCTCAGACCCAGTACCCATGACCCATTATTACTCTCACATTTTGTTATCACGCTTCATGTTCTGCTTTTCCCCTTTGTATAGCCATTGTAACCCATCGACAGCACGCCACCTCAGGTGACTAGCAACTGGGGTACCTATCATCCCTCGTTCGATTTCCCCTTCGACAAAATCAGGAGTCGGGTGCATCAAATTCCATGACTTTGCCCCCAACTTAAAATATGTATCCCTCTCACTGGATTCAACCTCACCAGTCATATACGTCCCCATCCACATGCGTGGATTTGGCTGAGCTACGTCGGAAAGGATGGGTCCCCTTTTGCACCTCTTGTCGCGGTATCGCCGTCAATGGGTTTCAAAACGCCCCCGCCTTCGTCCGGCTTACTTCCTACTTTCTTTCAAATTAGCATTCCAATAACACACACAAGGCCCGGTTCAGCGTCCCCGAATTATATCATTGGGTTTACAATGTCTCTACGTCCGCACATGGCATCCCGCCTGGGATAAAACTCCCCCTCTCTCTTTCATCCTTGCCTTTAAGACGTATGCAGCCGTTTTGGTTTCCCTTTTTATGACTTACCAGTATCAATTATTTTGCTCCCTCCAACTTTGTTCCAAAATACCTTCGTTATACATTTTTTCTATACCCTGTCAGATCCTGACATACTATATTAAGCTGAAATTACATGCCTATCGTCCCGCATTTTCCAGCTACCCTCGCCGATAACCATTTAAGAGGTGGATTGGTCGAAATCCACAGGTTCCTAAGCGCCCAAAATTGTGAATAAAATTGCCGCTTTGGGTACTTTGTGGTCTATCTTGACGCCCGCAAGCATGGATTCTCCAGCTATGGCCACTGCGTTACTTGTATGTCGGAACTTGACGGAAATTCTCGAATCGGCAGCTCGAAACTGCAACAGCCCGATTGAATTCCATCATGCGGACCCGAGTATACCATCTAAGGTCCTTACTGCGCGGCAACTTTGGTATCTGGCTCACGAGAATGCCAGGTTTATTCACGCCATCCACGATGTTAAGGAAAACAGCGCCATTTTGATCCATTTCGACAACCATGAGCAGAATATTATTTGGTTATGGTCCACCATTGTAGGTGGCTATCTGCCTACAATGTCTCCGGCGTTTGTGAATGATTTAGCCCAGCGACGGAAGCATATACTACACCTCAATTCACTACTCGAAAAGCCACTGATTCTCACGTCAGAGCGGTTAGTTGACGAATTTCTGGGTATCGAGGGGCTTAACATCGTTACTGTTGAGTCTCTTCTATCCAAGCTGCCGACTACCTTCAACGGTCATCCGAGGTTAAGCATGGGCCACAGAAAGGGCCTAGAGGATGCCGCTATTCTTATGCTCACGTCAGGCAGTACTGGAAACGCGAAGGCAGTGGTACTACGAAACAACCAAATCAGGGCGGCTCTTGCAGGGAAAATAGCTCACCACGCCACAACCCAGCGCGACGTATTCCTGAGTTGGGTTCCTTTGGATCATGTTGCATCGCTCTGTCAAATCCACCTACATGCACTTGCCCTAGGTTCGAGGCAAATATTTGTTGACAAGACAGACGTGGTGAATAACCACATGTATTTCCTGAACCTTATCCATAACCTCCGGATTAGTGTGACATTTGGACCAAATTTCTACCTAGTCGGATTGTCGAATTTTCTGGACAAATTGCAACCCTATACCATGTTGACTACAGGCTTGGATCTGTCATGTCTGAAAGTTATATTGTCAGGCGGTGAAGCCAATTCTGTGCAGACCTGTATTAATGCCACAGTGCATTTGCAGGCCTTGGGTGCTGGGGAAAATGTGATCAGCCCTGGATTTGGCATGACGGAAACATGCGCTGGCTCAACGCACAACCTCCTGAGCCCACATTACGACATCAGAGCTGGGCTGGAGTTTGCCTCTGTGGGACCCTGCATTCCTGGAATGACCGCTAGGATTGCCGGTGACGATGGCGACATCATTGAAGAGCCCAATATGCAAGGCTCCCTCCAGCTCAAAGGTGAATTAATTTTCCGAGAGTACTTCAACAACCCGCTTGCAACATCCGCTGCTTTCACTGCCGACGGCTGGTTCATTACTGGGGATACAGCCTATATGGATGATTCAGGCTACATCCATCTCTGCGGCCGGACGAAGGATCTCATTATTGTAAATGGTGTTAACTACTATCCCCATGAGCTCGAAAGCGCGATTGAGGAATCCAATCTTCCCGGCTTGGTTCCCTCCTTTACCGTCGTGTTCTCGCATCGCCCCAACGGCGCGTCAACCGAAAAAGTGGTGATAGTGTACTCTCCCACTCCAGAACATACGAATGCTGAAAGCCTTTCAGTGTCGGCCGATGCTATTTCAAAGATTACTGCCAAATTATTTGGCGTAAGCCCATATCAAATAGTACCGGTCGACATGAGCATGATCCCTAAATCAACGCTCGGGAAAATATCTCGACCGAAAATCGCGGCAGAATACCGCTCCGGCAAATACGATACCTTCTATGTCACCGTTATGGATGCCATCAAGGAATACCGTCAGAATAATATAAGGCCTCCTGAAAGCGAAGAGCAAAAAAAGATTGTAGAAGTTTTCGCGAGCATGTTTCACACCCCGATTTCGGAAATAGGGATTGATACAAGTCTTCTCGACATGGGTGTATCGTCAATCGAACTTATTGGCTTCAAATCGAAAGTACAAATAGCTCTCAGCCTCGATCGAGAAATACCGTTGATATCTTTATTGGCGAACCCCACGGTCCAGGGTATCGCGGAGGCGATACATCAAATGCAGCAGCCCAAGCAATACAGCCCCGTTGTAAAGTTACACGCAACCGGTGACAAAACCCCCCTTTGGCTTGTGCACCCTGGTGTTGGTGAGGTACTTGTGTTTCTAAACCTTGCCAAGTATATCACTGATCGACCACTATACGCTCTTAGAGCTCGAGGGTTTGAGGAAGGCGAAGAATACTTCAAAGACCTCCCCGAAATATTCGCGACGTATTTTCAACACATCAAGGAGACCCAACCCCACGGACCCTACGCAATTGCAGGATATTCCTTCGGTGCAATGATTGCATTTGAAGTGGCTAAACTCCTCGAAGCCAATGGTGACGAGATTAAGTTCATGGGCTCCTTCAACCTGCCACCCCATATCAAGGACCGCATGCGTCAACTCGATTGGATAGAGGCTGGCATTAACCTCTCATACTTCCTAGAATTGATCTCAGAAGAGTACGCGCATGAAATATCTCCCGAATTACACAAGCTGTCCAACGATGAAGCCCTGGACCACATCCTGTCCTGTGCCCCACAGGGTCGTCTGTCGGAGTTATCCCTGACCAAAAAGAAACTTGGGATCTGGATTACACTTGCCCACAAGATGCAAGAAGCCGCACTAGATTACGAACCTTCCGGATCTGTGTCATGTATTGACGTGTTCCATGCTATACCGCTAAAGTTGGTTGCGAAAGATCGGAACGATTGGATTGAGAATAAGCTGAGCAAGTGGGCCGATTTTTCGAGGGAGCAGCCGCGAATGCATCATGTGGACGGTGCGCATTATACGATGATGGCGCCGGAGCATGTACTTACTTTTCAAAAGACGCTTCAAAGGGCTCTGTATGATCGTGGAATTTAGCGGACTCGTTGACTGATGGCGGCAGATCTTCCCATACCCCGCCTGGTCTGCTGGAAGAATATGCCGTTAACCTAATTTTTTTGCGATTCCCTCATTGTTATTGTCTCTTTCACTTTCTTCCTCCAATATTATATGTCCATTGCATTCTTCATTGTCATTGTCTACTGAATTCTTGCCCCCTTAGTACCAATTTGTCTTTACCATTGAATCATTTTCCACACTGCATATTTGCCCCTGTTCCTAACACAAGCATCTACACTCTATTCTTGATTCATCCTGTTTCCTTCATACGTAATAACCCAGCTTCTCTTTGCTTTTCTTCATTGTCTTTCTACCTATCCCTCTTTCATTTCCAGATCTTGCCCTCCATTTCCCGTCATTTTATTCCAACGAGGCGCTCTACAAATGCTCTGTTGGGACCAAGCAGTTCGAGATTGAAGCCCAGCTGACGCTCCACTTCACGGGAAAACTCCCTAACCATTCCCCAACATATTCAAATAATAGGATTACAGAGCCCGCAGAGCAAGCGGGTAGGTTCTACCCGCATCCGAAACACCAAACCCCTATTTTTATCTATCTCTCACACCTTCTTTTGAAATCTACTTAGTAACCATTCTTCAGCTTCTTATTTTCTCTCTCTTACACCCCCATTGTTTTGCTAATCGTTTCGCCCTCCAGTGGGGGAACTAATAATTGGAACCTAATACCCCCCCGTCCCGTCCACTCAATTTGGCTTTATTTACATAAATTATCGCATCAATTTATATTAACTGCATCATCGAGACTTTGAAATTTAATACTATTTTTACAACCACACTTACAGTTTCTACAATAGAAATGACAATAGCATCCAGATCCCATGCGAAGGGGAGGATGGGTGTTGGGGGGGGTGTGGTGGAGCGACGGCGAAGGCATGTAGTTGTTGTGATCTGGAGGCCAGGGCGTATCTATCGCCTATCCACAAGAAAATAAAGTCAAGATCGCTTAAATAGGATTGCATATTCGTACATGATCTGATGTAGATACGACAAAGACCGGGGGGGAAGGGGGAATCGTTAGGAAATAAAAGAAGCAGTATGCATGGTATATCCAAACAACCCGCCTACCTGCATGACCATTTTCAAAAAAAAAAAAAAAAAAAACAAACAAACACCAAACCAAAAACCCCCCCCCCCCCCCCTTTAACCCCCCCCCCCCCCCCCCCCCCCGTCTTTCCCCTTCCCCCCCCTTT